>JAKSZP010005276.1:0-344312 GCA_022478985.1 Massospora cicadina | reverse complement strand
CCAAAAGACCCTGGCAGATTCTCAGTGGAACCCTACCCATCAGGAAAACATGTTATATAATCAAAATCAGCGTGTTAAGGTAAAAACTGGTAGTTGGATTGCTCCGACTCCTCAGCCAAATGTGGGGCATCCATCACATGGTTCCCCCTCAGCCGCATCCCATTCCATACCACTTCCTAAGCGGGGACCCCCCTTTTGTAGGCGTGGCAGAGGTCCCTTGAGGTGTGAAGATTTTATTTGCCAGTGATTGGGTGCAATTTATCAAATTATTACCACATGGGTTTGTTTTTCCCCAGAATATTTTCCCTTGTTCTGATAGGCCAAAGCCTAATCTTTCCTAATTTGGATGACTAAGCTTTTTGACACTATAGACCCAAATCCCCATGGCCCCAATATTTGAACTAGGTTAAATATGAAATACTAGAATTGAATAAGGGATCTTTTTCTGGCTTGCCCCACACAAATAATAGTTTAAATAATAAAAACTTTAAAAAGCGATTATTATTACTTTTATTTTTTATTTTTAAGGGTAAGTTTTATATATTTTGAGAAATACTGTGGCATTCATCAGCAGATCCCACATGCATCATGGGAAAATTAGTACTTACAACACCAGTACCAGATTCAACAGATGAGGAATCTCAAAGTATAATAGAAGTCCAAGATTCAGAATCAAGACATATCATATCTGAAATCTAAGCCTAAAATAATCTTTTACTAATTATTTAGATTACTTTACCCTTTTACATCTTTCCTATGTCATATAGGTCAGATACTAGCTGGATGTTACTATCATTCTACTGGTACCAAAAGTATACTTCTAACTATCTGGGATTTGGTTGGTACAAGTCTAGTTGGAGCAGTTAACATGGTTTGTTTTGTTTTTGATCCTTATATCCAATATCAATTCCATCAAATCAGGAATAGCATATCCAGCAATAACATTATTTCAAAGAGAATAGCTATACTAAGTTCCAATGCATCGGAAGGAAATAGTAATACTGCATCTAGCTCAGCACAGTATACATCAAATCAACCAAATAAAGCAAGAAAGAAAGTTGATTTTAATCCAGTTATCAGATATTATTCTGCTCCTATTCCTATTCCTGATTCAAGGAGTCCTGATGAGAAAAGAGAAGTGTGGCATACAACAGATCTTCATCTCCATCCTAAAAACTTTTTTCAAACTCAATATTAAATTAAGCCTGATACATCTTTTTGCTATATCTTAAATTACAGTCAGGTAACTATAATTACTAATATCAAATAAATTAATTAATTTAGATTGAGACCATACAGTTATAACAAATTTAGATTCTATGTAGTAACATGGATAATGCAAAATTAATCATTATGTGTATGATATTTAATCAAATTAAACTGCTCATTATATTAATTTATATAAGTTATATCTCTAAGTCATACATAAGACTTCTTTATAATAAATTTTAATTAAATTGGAACCATTGAGATAATTCATTTTCATATAGAACATCATGTGAGGGCAAATTTACTTTATTTTTATGCTTTTTATCTTACAACTTTTATATTGCTTCTAGCCAGGATTACTAAGTAAGCTAGATATCTAACTTCAACTCAGGTTTTTAGTGAATGTTAAATACTAGTTCAATTCACTTTTACACTAAAATTTATCATATAAATTCTTTTTATAAAATCTATAAAAACTTTATGTTTCTAACATGCATAAGTACCTTTTTTGTACCAACATAAAAAGGCATAATATCATATCCTAAGCTCTATATTTATATCACTTTCTGTATAAAGTTACTAAATCTATCTGGGTCTTTAGATAATTTAATTAATTATCTGAGCTTCTATTAGAGTATATAATTAAATACATAAGGATGCATCAATATGATAAAATATTTAGAGCTTATAATAACAAGTTGACTTGATTTCATTAAGTTGGTGATAACTTATAGAAATATAAAAAGAAGATCTTATATTTCATTATCCTACTATATTGTTCTATAAACATGCATCAAAACTATAATATTAGGGCTATAAATTTTTATAAATTGATTATATTTTACTGGACTTAAAAGATTTATTATCTGTAAAAATAATGATAACTATTAGCAATTATAAGCATATGTGTAGTAAATAAGTAGAGATATCAAGCTTAGGACCTAAATAAGTGATGTATGAGATCTCACTGGAGTAAAATTAAACGGCTTAAACATAAAAGAGAGGAGAAGCAAGCTAAAAGTCATGATTAGTAAGTTGCTATAGGTAAATTTTAAATAAAGGCTAATATAAAAAGAAGCAGATAGTAATATCTGGACTACTAGTCTATAATAAAAAGCTAAAATTTACAATTAGAATATCTGATTTTAATAGCTCACTTGAAACTTGAATGAAGCTTCATGTCATACAATATATGGTCATGGATCCAATATGTTATAAACCTAAGAAATTCTGGATAAATCACCTAGCCTATAACTATATAAAGAAAAGCTTACTGAAAGTTTGGTTTAGAATAATCTCTGCAGATATACTAAATGATTGACGTAATTTTATTTCAGCATCATTTTTATATATCATCATTCTAGTTGATAGGTTGGTATTATTTTGGTTTTTTAATAGATTCAATAGTTTGCTAAAATGTTTGTGAGTTGTTTAATTATGTTTATTAGGATTTAGTACTTAATAACCTTATTAATAACCAAAGATTGATATTAGAGATAAAATCAATGAGTTTAATTGTATGTATCAAATCATCTTCAATAGTAGTTTTATATCAGCACAATATCAATATTACTATCATCCAGCTAAGCATATGGTTGTTATTTGGTTAATTTAATATACAATTATATTTTTAAACCTGTCAATGGCATCTTTTTAATATAAAAGTTAAGATGCCTGATTATAATCATCTAAAAAATAAATAATAATTCATGTGATGTTATAAAAAAGTAAATGTGATAATATTATAACTATATGTAATATCACCTTAGATTAAGGTTTATAAAGCAATAATTATAGTATCTATTATATAAAAATTTTTATATCTAAAAAGAAAACTTAGAAAGAGTTAGATTAGCTTTTATAAACAAGATTTATAACCTGGAGCCTTGATCATAAATTTAAATAATTTATTAAACATTTTCTATAATTACTGTAATAAGTAATATAAGAGAGCTTAAAGATATTGAAGCCATGACTGATATAACATAAATAAGAAGAAAGATCTACATTCAACCATAAGTTACTGATAAATATTGCAGTATGGGAATAAGGGCATAAACTATAAAATTGTAGACTTTTATGTTATAACTATAATAAGCCTTAGTTGTAATTGAAAAGAGATTATGGACATCCAAGCTTTAGATTTAAGATTTGTATTTACTAAAATTTTATAATTAATTTAAACTATGAGAAAAAAGGAGTTTATATAGAACAGAACTTTAAACTGATAAAAATATTTATTAAAAATATATACATTTAGCATAAGTAAAAGGTTAGAATTTGTCACAGAAGTAGCCAATAAAGAGAATACTGGGATTCTGTAAGTCCAGGGGAGCACACCCTCTGATTGAATCAGGTGGCTTTCCCATTACCATCAAAAAATTCCAAGAAGGCCAGCTGCCTCTCTTGTCTCACAAGGCCTCACCCATGTGGTATATGAGTGATGGGTAACAGCTTTCCCTTTGAGGACCCCACCACCCATCCCCACATTAACTTCAGTCAAATTAGTACAGCAAATTGAGGTAATTTTTGCCAAGATATCAGAAAGTTAACGTTTACATGAGGCAAAAGGTCCACATGATGTCAAGGCTGGGCTCCCAAGGCCAGTCTACCACTGGCTCTAAACCACTCACCCCCATATGTGGCCATACCAACTCTGATTGGTCCTGTCCAAATGGATGGCCTTGCTGGCACACGGTGCTGAGGTGCAGTACGCCAGCCTCTGTCACCTCAGACCAGGGGCAGAGGTGCCCCCAAAACCTCTTTCCACTTATGGGGTCAACAGGCTGAGGTGCAGCCAATTGGCCTCTGTTGCCTTGGGCCACTCTGGCTCTGAACTAGCCATAGCAAGACCTCCCCAAAAAGGAGCCCAGCGCATCCACCCCCTTTCCCTGAAGCGCCGCCATCTGCTGGCCCACAATTTACATTAAATAAATTCAATTTAAATAAAATGAACTAGCAAAAAGCGGCCTTTATTGGAAGAGGTGAACTCAAAGTTGGAATATAATTCCAAAGTGAGGGCCCATCAGGGCTTGAACTCACATTGAAATACTTTCAAAAAAGGCTAGAAGAATTGTGGGTAATGAAAGGTGCAAAAGCCTCCAAAATTGATGGCAACCAGGCAACTTGGTGGAGAAATGGAGGGGAACCTCATAACAAACAACCAATCTAATGAAACAACTTATTTAAATTTTATTCCATTATTGACCCACATAGGAAAATCCTACCAGAATAATGGAATTGCAACTATTGACACACACAAATCTCATAATTTCCAACCTTATAGGATTTATATGTGATTGCAATTGTTACACATGAAGTCAATTGCAACAAGCCTTACCATTGGGCCCAAGAGCCCCAAACTCTTGGCAACAAAGCCCAATGGCCAAATACTTTTTAGTAAATAAAGTGACAAATGTTGAATCATTGGCAAAGCTCACCAATGACATTGGGTTATCAGGAAATGTTGCTGCCAGTTTGAAATCCTCCCTAAAATTTATCAGAATCTCCATCCAAGAAATCTTGCTTAGCTAAACGGATGCCAGAGTGACCATGTTATGAAAATGGAAGAAGAAGTTTAGACTGACCTGCCAGTCAGGATGCGTGAGCACCCAAAAAGCAAGCCAGAATGCCAGAGGCATTGCCACACGTATGACGTTGTATGGAGCTGGGCATTAAAAAATGATAAATCATTGGTGCAAAACAATCATTAATAACAGACTGAGAATGAACCAAATAGAGACCGCCCCAGACCATGGAGGTCTTGTTGCAGGGGGTGGCACCACAAGTATGGTTTCTACAAGGTCACTGGTAAGTGGGGTTGTTTTAACTGGGGAAACAAGGGGGTGGATCCTTTCTTGAATATGGTGAACGTAGGTCCACAGGATCCCAGTATATTGTTGATGAAAGTTTGCATTGACAGGGTTGAATTTCCAGAAGTATCTAGCTCGCTGAATCCAGTTTATGACGGTGGGGCCATAGTGACCATCAGTACTGGTAGAGCCCATCTGGTATAAGGACCGATGGGCAACCAAAGAAAAGCCATCAGGAACGCAGTCAGAAGGATATCAATAAAGCAAAGATTGATAATTTTTTGAGGTAGATTTTTATTGTAAAAAGTTTGAAAATCAACCAACAATTTTCTCAGTGTGATGCAACTGTTTAATTAGTGGTCAATTACTGTGGGGACAAGACAGGATCAAGACCCTCAATTTTGACCTAACTGGCGAATTGTTTGGGAATGGGGGTAGATATTCACCGGGAACTGACATCAAAGAATTTGGCAGCAGGCTGAGTCACTGTCAGTTCGACCTCAAACGCCCAAACCAAGGTTTGGCTATGTTTCTAAAAGTTGGTGTGATGGCATTTAGCCTGATGAGCAGCGGTGATCCCCCAAGGCCACCCCATGTAGGGGTAGTCTCAATTGGTTAGGAATGGGTTTGGGATGCCAAAACCACCCATGCCTGGTCTCTGGGCCATTTGTTTGTTCAAAAGCGTTGCATTGGCTGTAACGCCTGATTTGCCAGATGGGAGCTTTGAACCCTCATTGATGGTGTCTGATGCAACTACCTGCATGTCAGAGATCATCCTCAACAATTTTTGGAGGGGGTTAATTTTTATATTCATGGTGATGGCTGAATCCAAACCGTCACAATTCCAGCTGATGAATCAGTCTTCATCCCTTTTTGACTATATGGGATCTGATCATTGGGCTTGTTCCCACTTGATTTTGGAATGATTAATTTCATTTTGGTGATCTCAGTGCAAATTTCCCTAATTAGGTGTATTAGTCCTTCTGAGGTAAGTGTGGGCACCGAGGGAGGGATCCAAAGTGGAAGAGTTGTTACCCAGCGCTCATCTACCACGTGGGAGAGGTAACCCTGAGTAACAAAGGCTATAGCCACCCTCTTTGATATCTTTTTACTCGGGAACAGGAAAAGAGCCTGATCAACATTCAGGGGATGTTCCCCAGGACCTATATTTCCCTTTCCTTTTTCCAAAGGGAGGGCACCACCGCCAGAAAACTGCACAAGGGCCACATTCTTGTGCGCCTTGGGTAACTTGATCACCATTACAGTCGCTACTTTTTGGGGTGGGGGATGGGGAGCTTCAGGGTGGGATTCATGGAATGCTTTGACTAGTTCCATATAGTTGATGCAATTGTGAGAATTGACCCAACTGTTCTCATAAGCCAGATACCCTTTCCATGCCATGAGATATTGAATGGACTGACAGGACTTACAGGAAGCCAGGATATTCTCCACCTTGGCCTCTTCTGCATTTGTGATGATGATCAGCTCAGGTTCCATGGGGACTGTACCCTTAAAGGGGACAACTGGGAGATATGGAAGATGGGGTGCTGTTTCCAGTGAGCTGGAAGCTTCAACCAGAACGCTCCATTGCCCAAGACCTCCTCTACAAATGGGGGCCCAAATGCTTATATGCAAACTTGCGGGAGGGGACTTGCATATGTAAATGATGGGTATTGAGCATAATATAGGAGCCCACCATTATGTCATGACCTGGGAGCTGCTTACAATCTGAAAACTGATTGTAGTCATCAATAGCCTTGGTGAGGTGTTCCCACACTAAAGATTGAGGTGACCTAATATGTTCAGCGTGATCCGCGGCAGCTTGGACCTCAGGCTGCAAGCAGGGTCTGAACAAAAAGGAGTGATTATAACCCAACGTCGCTTCATAAGGAGAAAATCCCATGGAAGCGTGAGTCCCATTATTATAAGTGAATTGAGCAAGGGGAAGGTCATTAGCCCAGGTGTCCTGTGCAGCTGCAGCATAGCAACGCAGGTACTGTTCAAGGACTTGGTTAACTCGCTCGTTCTGTCTATCAGACTGGGGATAATATGCTGTGGATCAACAGGGGAGATTTTTAGGATAAGAGTTCACTCCAAAACTGCGCCATAAACTGTGAACCACAGTCACTGATGATTTATTGGGGAAGGCCAAACATCAAGAACACATGGCATACAAAGAGGTGAGCAGTTTCCTCTGAAATAATCGTGGAAGTATAAGGAATAAAAAGGGAAAATTTAGTGAAATGATCCACCACCATCACTGCTGTGAACCCATTAGAACAGGAGAGTTCGATTATAAAATCCATGAACACCAATGTCCATAGACCCTCCGCCTGCTGTAAGGGATGTAAAAGCCCATTTCTACCAGAGCAATCTAACTTGGCCCAAGCACAAGTAATGCAATTGGAGATCCAGGACGGAACCTAATTTGTTAAACCCACCCAATTGTAAGTCTGCTTGATCAAGTCAATGCATTACTTGTTTCCAGGATGACCAACTGTAGGGGGATTGTGATGTGCGCGAAATAATTAGTTCTGAAGGAAGGAGGAACCCAAATTTGTGACCAAAAATAAATGAGAACCTCCTCCAAGGAGTATAGAGAGTGTTTATGGTTTTGGTGGGATAACTGCTCAACCAACTCCACACCCTCAGGGCAGGTCATTTGACTGGCTAAGACATGAGCAACAAGTGGGGCATAAGGAGCCAGAGTGACAGAAGCGATGATAGGGGGGACAATCGACAGGATTTAGGCAGTGGGAATAATGGTAACAAGGTCCACTTTCTCCAGATCTGAGGAACAGTGGGTGGGGCTGCAGCTGAGAAAATTGGGAAGCACATCAAGCGCACCTTTCACAAATTTGTATTTGAAATTGAAACTTCACAATTCTCTCTCTGCTCATCATAACTTTCTGAGCAATTTATTTGGTAAATTAAAAGCAAACTTAATCGCCCTTTGAAGTCCTGCTCTGATGTCATTAGATCCCCCGCTGACTGTCCCAGTGTAGGGCAGCGGCGAAACTCCCCCTCCATTTTCCATCTGACAGGAAAACGTGCTCAGACTGGCCCACCCAGTCATTCCAAACCCTTGGGAAAATTCATTCCTCCCAAGGATCTTGATGCCCATCTTGCCTGAACCCAAGTGGTGCCCTGCTGCCCTCTGGTGCTCCCCTGGAGCAACATGTGTTTTGGCCTTAAGGTCAAATATGGGAAACTTCTCCCCTACGATGACCAAGCCATTATTAAAATGGCTCAGGTGGTGATGACACCATCCTGTTTTATTGACTTCCGCTTCTATAAGGGGTACTTTGATCTTGGCTTCCCCTGTGAAGCTGATGCTGCCACTGCAGCAACGGTGCCATTAATATTTAATAATATTCTCCTTCCAACAACTCAGACCTGACTCCCAGTGGACACCACCTTGGTGGTCCAGTTCGCTGGTTTGCCCACCCACCTCCCCCCTGAAGTGCTCCACCAGGAGCTAATGGAAGTGTCTGGCAGCCTACAGCGCCAACCCCATCTTGCAATTTGTGGTCCCAAATGGGGACATACGCCTCGCTGGGCCTTGGGCATATGCCACAATCAGCCCTGAATTTACTAAAATTTCTTTGGCAATTCCCACTCATGCCACCATCCCATCTGCCCCTGACCATCCGTTCTGGGCCCATGTTGAGGGAGGATGGATGATTTGTCCATCCTGTTTTGAGTTATACCACTCAAAAAGCAAATGCTCATACTCAGAAACTTCCTTTGAAGTTGAAAGTTTGCCTGATGGCCACCAATCTGCCGCCCACCCCACACCAACTCCAACATGGGGTACAATCCTACCTTCCCCTCCTCCAAAGCCTGATGCTGCAGCTGCACCTGCAGCCACCAATCAGCATCCACCTTGCCCCAGGGCCACGCATGATTCTTCCAATCAAGTGCAGGATTGGACCCCAGTTCAATCCCAGGCAAAATCCAGAAAACCAGCCAATTCTCAACCATACGCCGATTCCCCAATCCAATTCAACAAAACCCATGGGAGTATTTGGATGATATTGATGAATTAGGTAACATTGTTGAGGAACTGTCACTGCAAGTTGACAGGTTCTGTAATGCAGAATGGGATGCAAAATTCCCGCCTTGGAAATAAGCCCCACAACCTAACGCTAAACTGCTCTACAGCGACCACCAGCTTGCAGTAGAAGCAGCTGCCTCACCAGATTACCATCCGCTCTGCAAAGATGCCTCCAAATCTGTGGCTGCACTCGCAGGAGGAATTTCACCTCCCATTATCCCCAATGATCTTACTACAAAAATTAAGATCAATTTAAAAACCTTACACAAAAACGTCACTGAAGCCATCCAGAACGTGGTAACAGTAGCACATAATCCAAAAGCAAAAGTAACATGAACCAACATTGCCACATTCATCAAACTCCCAGATGCCCACCTCAAAGCTGAAGATGCTTTGGCCAAATACATCGTTGCCATTTTGATGGTTGGCAACTATTTGGAAGTTCCAGTCATCAAGAATATAGAACCCCATACCGCCAATGCCCCCACACCCTTACTATCTGCCTTAACATGCACTCTATTCTGGGATGAGATGGATGCAGCCAAAGATGAGCCCCCCAATCCCCCCTCCCCATCCACCATGGAGGGATAGCAGTATCCGCTGCCCACCTGGTTGGATATTTTAATAGGTATGATTCAATTGATCCATCCATTTTGGGCACTTTGTTTGAATCATTTTTTTATTATTATATTTAGTTTTAGTTCAGTAATGTCCATCCCCTGGTCAGCTTACCTCAGTTATTTAAAATAGAAATTGAAACTTCACAAGTCCCAATAGGTTTGAGCTTTCTGATGTGCCAATTTTTGGGGATTGCAAAAGTACGAGAGAGCTGGATGATCCATGAAGACCATTAAATCATGTTAAGCACCCTGTAACAGATACCTCCAATGAGTTAATGCCCATGCTATGGCTGCCAACTCCTTGTCATAGATGGCTCAAGACTGTTCCACAGAGGTAAACTTTTGGGAAAATGGGCAACCAGGTGTTCCAAGCCATCATGCTCTTGGAGCAACACTGCCCTCACTGCTACCAAGGAGGTGTCACATGCAACAATAAATGGATTAGCAGGATCTGCATGTTTCAAAATGAGAGGTACAAAAACAATTTTTGATCAATTTGAGCACCTGTTAGCATTCAGATGTCCAGCAAAACGGTACATTATTACCTATAAGGGGGTGGAGTGGTGCAGCGAGCTGGGAAAGTGCTGAGAAATTTTTTTAAGAATATGATGGTTCCCAAGAAACTCCATAATTGTTTCTGGGTTGTTGGGGTTGGCCATTCTTGGATAGCGTCCAACTTTTATTGGGAGGAATCACATAGCCATCTTTAAGGATGAGGTTCCCAAGGAAGGTAACTTCCTCCTTATAAAACTCACATTTGGAAGGCTTAACGAACAACCCTGCCTTATAAAAGATGGCCACAACCACTTCCAAGTTAATAGCATGCTGTTCAGGAGTTGGGGAGTGAACCATAATGTCATTGATATATGCAACCGGGAAAGTAAACTGGAGGTCGCCCAATACATTGTAAATCATATATTGAAACATAGTGGGAGCATTCTTCAGCTCAAAGGGCATTATGCGGAATTGGAGAATGCCACGTTTCAACCAGATCGCTGTTAGCCATTCTTGCCCTTTCATTACCCAAATCTGGTTAAAAGCATTGATGAGATCCATATTGGAGAACACATGAGATTTGGCAATTGCTTGGATTATCATCTGCTCTAAAGGAAGGGGTTAGGGATTGGAAACCGTTATTTTGTTCAGATGACTGTAATCTACGCAGGGATGGAGAGAACCATCAGCTTTTTTAGTGAAGATGATGGGGGATGCAACTGGTGAGGTCTCCTAAAACAGCCACCCTTTTTTCAGCATATTGTCCAACCAAGTGTTGAGCGCTATCTCCTCCTCTGCTGTATGGGGATACAGCGGACAGTTGATATTCATCAACTCCACCATTGTACAAAATCCACAGTCGAATCTAGTGTGAGTGGGCAGGCGATCCACCTTTTCAGAATTGAAGATGCTACAATAGTGTATTAAGATTTTGGGGAAATTGGCCAGTATGACCACAGGAGAGATGAGGGACATAAAGAACTGCAGCCTTAAGTTTTATTAAGAGTGTTGATCAGAGGAAATTAACCCTTCAGTTGATCATTAACAAATGACAACATGTTAGACTCTAGATGAATCTTGACATGTTGGTGGTGCCACCATCCCACTCCTAAGATCACCAGAAACACCAAGTTCAGCATAGCAGTAAAATGATTGCAGAAGCTAAACTGATGTACCAAAAAGGTACTGGCTGATGGACAACATATGAGGTATGGGAGGCAGAGGAAGCCATCATCACCAATGGACCCGCGTCCATGTCCAGTTCTAATTGTTGGGCTAACTTGATGCTCATGAAATTACCCGTAGCTCCAGTATCCACCAGGGCCTCAAAGGAGACATGGTGGTATCTGATACTAATATTCATAGGAAATAAGAAATAAGTGAAGTTTTGTATATTGGAAAAATCTGCCATTTCTGTTGTGACTGAAGAAATAACTGGTAAACTGGGGGGAAGTTCAGGGGCTTTCCTGGAGCAAAGATGGGAAGAACAAGGGTGAGAGAGCTGACTTCCTCCATCTGGGCTTTTACAGATTCATTTATAGGTGAATCAGAATCAACTAGCTTGGACACAGGGGTAACAATAGGATCAGCAGTTGGAACTACCACAGGTTCAGGGGAAGGCACTCCATCCATGTTATCATTAGGTAATCCTATCATAAAATTTCCTTTTTGATAGCGGCAGGCATGGCGGGGGAAGGCATTAATAGTAGACGCGGTGGCACATATTTGATCTACTGTTCTTTGTGAGGTGGACCAAACCTCGTGATGAGCAGAAACCAAATCCAAGCCTGATCTAAGGATTGCTTGAAGCATATTATTAGAGAGGCCAGTGTGGGAGCCAGCTCACGGAGGTAGAGATCAAAGAAGCCAAACTGGGGCTTTGGCCATAGTATAGAGCAATCTGAATAAGTAGTCTGAGTGTGATATCAGAGTTTTTACAGCTGCCGATACAACAGCAATCAGCAAAGTGGGATCTCTCACTTGTGAGGAAGAGTGCAGAAGGCCTCTAACCCACTGACGGGTGTTCCCTTCCACAGCGTCCAATAAAGTGACCCCTTGATGGGCATGAGATAACGTGGAGGTGGTATTAAGTGCAATTGCCAAATGCATTTGCACTTTAGCGAGGGCAATAAGAACTTGATTAGCTATCTCATGGGAAAGAACCTGTGAACTTTCAACTGGGCTGTTAGGAGGGGGAGGGGTAGCAATCCACGCAGCTCAGCCAATCTGTTGAGATTTCTTCAAGGTAGAGCAGAAAATATATCCAAAATCGACAAGTGACCAAATGAACAGCAAAAAGCAGACCACTTATTGCACGTTCATTTGGTAGAGGGTAACCACTGCAACGCCCACCTTGAAGAGCAGGGCGAAAGTGGCTGGAAACAATGGTTGGTCAATTATGTCATGAAAATGGCAGAAGAAGTTTAGACTGACCTGCCAGTCAGGATGCGTGAGCACCCAAAAAGCAAGCCAGAATGCCAGAGGCATTGCTGCATGTACAACTTTGTATGGAGCCAGGCATTGAGAAATGATAAATCATTGGTGCAAAACAATCATTAATAACATACTGAGAATGAACCAAATAGAGACCGCTCCAGACCCTGGAGGTCTTGCTGCAGGGGGTGGCACCACAAGTATGGTTTCTACAAAGGTCGCTGGTAAGTGGGGTTTTTTCAACTGGGGGAACAAGGGGGTGGATTCTTGCTTGAAGATGGTGGACGTAGGTCCATAGGATCCCAGTATATTGTTGATGAAAGTTCACAATGACAGGGTTGAATTTCCAGAAGTATTTAGCTCGCTGAATCCAGTTTAAAACGGTGGGGCCATAGTGACCATCAGTACTGGTAGAGCCCATCTGGTATAAGGACCGATGGGCCACCAGAGAAAAGCCATCAGGAACGCAGCCAGAAGGATATCAATAAAGCAAAAATTGTAAATTTTTTTAGCAAATTTTTATTGTAAGGAAAGTTTGAAAATTGACCAACAATTTTCTCAGTGTGATGCAACTGATTAAATAGTGGTTGATTAATGTTGGGACAAGCTGGGATTGAGACCCTCAACTTTGACCTAACTGGTGAATTGTTTGGGAATAGGGTAGGATATTCACAGAGAACTGACATTGAAGAATTTGGCATCAAGCTGAGTCACTGTCAGCTCAACCTCAAACGCCCAAACTGAGGCTCAGCTATGTTTCTGACAGTTGGCATGATGGTGTTTATCCTGATGAGCAGTGGGGATCCCCCAAGGCCACCACACATAGGGGCAGTCCCAAATGGTTGGGAACAAGTTTGGGATGCCCAACCCGCCCATGCCTGGTCTCTGGGCCATTTGTTCAGTCAAAAGTATTGCATTGGCCACAAAGCTCATTTGCTGGAAGGGAGCTTTAAATTCTCGTTGATGGTGTCTGATGCTACTATCTGCACATCAGGGATCATCCCTGATGATTTTGGGAGGGAGTTAATTTTTATATTCATGGTGTTGTTTTAATCCAAACCCTTTGCAATTCTGGCTGATGAATCAGTCTTCATCCCTTTTCAACTATATAGGATCTGATCATTGGGCTTATTAATACTCAATTTTGGACCAATCAATTTCTTTTTTTTGATCTCAGTACAAATTTCCCCGATTAGGTGTACTGGTTATTCCAAGGTAAATGTGGGCACCGGGGGAGGGATACAAAGTGGGAGAGCTGTTACCCAGCGCTCATCTACCATGTGGGCGATGTCACTCTGAGTAACAAGGGGTATATCCACCCTCTTTAAAGCTTTTTACTTGGGAACAGAAAAAGAGCCTGATCAACGCGCAGGGGACGTTACCCAGGAATTACAGACCAGGTGCAGGCAGGTTGGGTGCCCCAAACCCATTTCCAACCTCATGGGACCACCCCTATATGGGGTGGCTTTGGGAGATCTTGCTGCCCATTGGGAGAGGCGCCATCGCTCTAGTCATTGGAGCCTAAGAAAATTGGTAATTCAGGCATCTGTGGATGAACTGACATTGACTCAGCTCATTGCCAATTCCTTTAAAGTCAGTTCACAATAAGTTTATTTCCCTTATCTCTTGCTCAAAGTTTGCTGAGTTAGATTGAATTATGAGGGCCCAATCCCCCGCTTTCCTAAGATATTCCCCAATCAATTATGTATTTAAGCAGTTGTAACACATTGAGGAAAATGACAGTCATTTTCCTTATCTTTAATTCATTAAAAGTCTTCCTGCGCTCCAATTTATTTGATTTATTTCAAATTTTCTTTGATGAACCCCCACAATATCTCTAATGTATCCTCACGGGCCTCATATCAACTGGCAATCCCAGTAATGTTAGTAATTTTAATTTTTCTACTAAAGTCAATTGAGCTTATCATGTTAAAAATTTCGTGAAACTCTCCCCAATTGCAGAGGCCATCTGCCAGCAGGATATTGGTATCCTGTGGGCCTGACTATCCCCACTCCTTGCAAGGATCCACCCACTCATCAACGTTATCATACACAGTTCTCCTATGGGGAGCCCCAAACTACCCAATCCAATCTCACAATTTCCCACGCATAGGCCAGTTGAGTCTGGAGCCACAGCAGACTGGTTTCTTACTGGGTTTCTTTTTACCCTTGAAGCCTGCCAGCATTTGATAGTTACTCATCTCCCCATACACTTTATTGTCATTTGAGTGGAAATGCCTCTGTCATTCTGGCTCGCCTTTTGGGTGATTTTGCATCCCAACTGGCAGCCCAGCCTAAACATTATCTGCCGTCTCTCTGACAGATTCCATTCTGGGTGAGTCAAGACAGATGTTATCCTAGAAAGCCAAGAGTTCAGTTGCTTAAAATACCAAAAAATTATAAGTTTCTTTTAAAAGAAAGGGGATAGTTTAAATTTGTATCAAAATCCCCCACAATAAGCTAAATGGCTGTAATGAGAAAACTATAGGTATTACAGGAAAGTTGTTTAGATAGGAGAGGTAGGAAGTCAAAAAGCATCAGGAATCTTAAATTTCATGCTTTTGATAAAATTTAAAATAGTATATAATTTTCATACCATATTGGACATGTAAATTTAGGTTGAAGGGTTATCCAACTTTAACTTCATTCCAGTGTGTTGGCATATTGGCAGATCATAGGATCTATTCAATAATTGAGGGAAGCATATTTGTTTAATGACATTTGCTATTCAGTTTTTTTTACATTTTTAATACTAGTAAAACTGTTGCAAAGTTTTCAAACAACATCAGGTAAAGCATTAATGTTAAAATAGGTGATCAAAAGAAAGGTATATTATAAATCTAATCAGAAGAAGACCCAGTAAGGAACTTATACATTTAATATTGTGTGAGTAGAAAATTGGTAAACATTGATGTTTTTAAGGTAACAGACTTGCCAAGAAAAAATTGGCTTCCATTGTGGATGCTTTAAAAACCACAACAGAAAGAACAGGCCATAAGATTTGCCATTCTGATATAACAGAAAGTAAAGAAAGTGTTAATATTAGGGTAGTAGTGAGATTTCTATAGTTAAGTATTTTCCAATTACTCATTACTTCAGGGGTTCTCAAATGATCCTTAAAATGATGAAAAAACCAGGAAGACATAGGAAAACCACCAAAACCAGCACCAACACCAGAGGGTGCAGTCCTTCCATAGGCTTTGTTAAGTATGTTATGAGGTTAGACTTTAAAAAATTCAACAAGGAAGAATAAGATTTTTAGGGATTATTATTGGAAATTTAGAAAATATAATAACAAAACAGCCTAAAATTGGAAGCTAGTGAGTAATTTCCATAAGGGATGGGGGTGATAACTTAGTAAGCACAAGTGCATCAAAAATGCTAAACTATTTTAAATGATTAATTCTGGGATTCAATCTGACTTTGAGTTATGAATGAATGACTTCATTTTAACTATCTGAGTTTACCTGCCAACTTTAAAATTTGTTATTGCAATCATTTACCATTGTGTATGTTTCCTTTCTATTTTTTTCTTTGAACTAGCATTACCTAATAAAATATCTTCACCTAGGGCTACCCCAGGTACTAATTTTCCAGATGAAGGAGCTCTTAGTTGAGAACTTTATCAAGGTGAATAAATGATTGGTGGCTTTTTGTTAAAATTACTTCTAAACTCAGTGCATAGTTTCTTGAATTTTAGCATTTAATGCTCTTTTAGTTTCATTTATAACACATGATTTTATATTGTAATTGGTTGTGGAGAGAGGGCTAAACAAGGATGAAAAGCTTACCTCTTTTATCCATAAAGTGCTTTAAGTAATTAAGCTTATTAGGAGCATGGCTCTAAGGTTGAGTCCTTCTTAATTTATAAATGGGTGGAAGGTATTTTCCAGCTTGATAACTGTGAAGGGAACCTTAAATTTCAAGAATGAAAGATACTAAACAGTTGAAGATTCAGTGTGACGTCCCAGCTACATTAACCTTTCTAACTTATTTAATGTGAAATTTAATGTCATTCAACTCTCTAAATTGTAAGGGTGTGCAGCCAGATACTTTTTATAGGTTTAGGGTAAACCAAGGGCGAGTCAAAACTAGTGAAATTTAAGTTTACTTAGTTTTTAACTACCCTGTGGTTTGGGAGGGGTTAAAATAAAAGGGTAGGTGCCACATACCCTTTGAGTATAAAAGACACCTGAGTGTATTTTAAATTAGTCTGTGTTTAAAATGAACAAATTGTGATTCAGCAAGTCCGTTTTTATCATAACTAATGTACTTTGCATAAGAAAAATTTTTGGAGCCTTATTTTTAAAATAATAATAGTAATATGTTAATAGGCTTGATATACGCAAATGGTCCTCATGTTTTGCGTTACTTCCATATAGATCCCCTATCTTCTCAAAAAGAGAAGAGGTATAAATGTTGGCAGGAGTGTAGGGTCCTAAGGAGAAGGCAATAACCCAACGCTCATCTAATAGAATGAACAATAACTCCTTCATGGCTAAGGGTAGTTTATGAGGTTTTAAAAGTTTTTAGACTAAAAGGGAGACTTGGCGCTATTTATATGAAGGGGTTAATCTTTAATCACAGTGAGTTTATGGTCATAAGGGCCTTGATATGAAATTATAAGTTTTTTTTTAGTACTAGATGGTCCCAAAATTATAAGTTTTTAATCATAGCTAATAATATTTTATTATAAGTCATATTAGATATTAGAGCCTTTATGAATACATTTTAACATTTGATTACCACATTTAGTTATTTCCATTAAGAATTAAATAGAGAATTTATAGACATTTGACTCATAACTGTTAGTAAAAACTATGAAAAATTTACTGAATTATAAGTTTAAGGCTAGTAAAGGGGTATGGCATGGGGCTAAAACTGTAAAAGTGTAGGGTTTTAAGTTTAAGATATATGTTGTTTAATTATGGTGAGAAGAAGAAATCTTTATACCAAAGTCAGAAAAATAAGAACTATAATTCTAAATAAATCATATTTACTTAAAGTAGATGTTGCCAAATGATGTTTATTGTCAATGAGTTAGAAAATTAGTGTTAAAATTTAGAGTCTTCACTGATTGTTCATGAGTAATAACCCCTAATTGGTAACTGCACAGGTTCAGTATGTGCACTATTCATATTGTCTGATGATATATGATGTTTGATTGATATTGGTATAGAGCTAATATCTGTAGTTGAGTAGATAACCAGTGTTTGTACAATGCTCAACCTTTATTTCTCCTTAAAATACTCCATATGACTTTAATAGGGATTTATACCCTTTATCTGCCTAACTTAAACCACGCTCAGATCCTAGTTTATGGCCTTTCCTCTGGTGACATAAAGCCAGCAGCAATTCCCATATCAGCTCAGCTTTTCTTTTCAGAATCTTGATCCTTACTTTTTATCCTACTAAAGAGTCCCCCATTAAAGCACACAAGCAATAATTTCCTGAAGTTAAATAGAACTAAAACCATTAATTAATTCTGCTGTTTTATAAGGTATTTACATGTTTTTGTGTTTTTGCTAAAGTGAATTATCAGGGTGAATTTATTGAGGGAATTTGGTGCCAAACTCTTGGTTGGCGCCTCAGCCACGAGATGACAGTTGTTGCCATTAATTTTTCCTTTATCATTTCATCAGCAATGGTCTTCCCCATCCTGGTTAGGATTCCTTCATTGGACATCCTTGAGACCTAAAATGGAAAGAGTCAGAAAATGTGTCCCTAACATTTTACACTTGATCCCAGTAAACTAACCATATTTGGCAAGTGACCTACTTAGGTAATATTATTTGTTAACCAGTATGGCAGGTCACAAACTAACTGGTCAATTTGCTAGTTGCAGGCAGCATCACTCGCCTCACAACTTACTACTTACATTCCCAATAAGTCAGTGATGAAATCTGACCAATTCTAATTGGTACACCTGATAGTTAATCATCAATCAACTATCAGATGCTCATTTATTGGCAACTCTGCCCAAAAAGATCTTAAGCATTCACCCAGATTGATCCTGATGGATACAACCAGGTGAATATCCCAAAATCCCCCAAACATTTTTTTAGTACTAGATGGTCCCAAAAATCCCCCAAACATTGTTACCCCAAAATCAGGGTCAACCAATATCCAATTCACTCGCCATAGGGAATTATTCCCTAGCAACCCATAGTAATCTAGATGGCTGGGAATGTGGTTAAAATTCCAACACTTAGATAAAATTATTAAGAACTCTTTCTCCTTATTTAAATTTTCTTTAGAAAAAGTAATAATAGGGTTAAAGAGATAAATTAAGGGTTCTGTTCAAGGTTTATCAATAGAAATTCTTATTATAGGATAATTATATAATTGCATATGATGGCTAAATTAAGGGTTTTAGATATGGAAGCTTTGACTATAAAAAGTTTTAGATCATACAATATTATTTATATATATATAACTTTGTTGTGGGATTGAAAAGATTCTTTTAAAGAATAGCTTTTACTAAAAAGTATGGACGTTTAATATTTATAACTGACTTTTAGTAGTTTGAAGAAAAATAAACAATAGAAAAAGAAGCTTTATAGTAATGTAATAACATAGAGAATCAAAACAGTAAATTGTATTAATTTAATACTAATACTTTAAAATTAATATAAATAATTTTTATATAGATTAAAATCTAGATCAAATTTTACTTAAAAGTGAGATATTACATATAGTGATATATTTATAGCTCATGATCTATAAAGAGGGCTCTTCAGTGTTAGTGTATAAACTCAATGAACATTGCTTCAAAGTTCATTGTGGTATAAGAACTATAAAAAGCGACGTTTTATGGCTTTGTTGGCGTTTCTCACCAATGTCCAAAATGTGATAGCAAATAGCAAAGCGGTCTACGAATTTCTTGTCCTATTATAACTCCAAGCATTGAGGTTTATTAGGAACTATCCTTTCAATTGTTTTCAGTTACTATTTTACTCACAAATGGTGAAGTATCATCCCTCAGGTCATCCACCATGATTATATTAAAGTATATCATTTTTTTACCGAAGCAAAGCTTCATGGTATAGCTATTATAATTTGATTAAAATAAAACTATAAAAAATATCAAGGAATTGATAACAAAGTACATCCTTCAACTAGATTAATAGTGATAGAGTTGAAAGACTACAACCTTTTGATTATGTCTTATAATTAGCTATTTTGATACAAAAGATTAATTTATCTTTATCAGTATATGTTTCTATGGTAATACTTATAAAAAATAAAATTAAACTATATTGTAATATTAAAAGATTTTAACATTCAAAATAAAAAATAAAAACTGAGGGTAAGAGTTCATAGATTAGTACATTGAATCCTCAAACCATTAGTTAAACTTTGAAGTAGAAATATCATTATTAAACCCAAAAATACTAATAAATTTATATAAATATTATTTTTGGTAGAACAAATATACAAATAAACATAATGATACAAATTACTTTGTTTGCATCAACAATTGACTTCAAACTTCATTGAACCTTTTAAAAGCAATGATTCATGAAATAATTTATGTTGGTTAACACAAATATAATTTGTTTGCAAAAATAAGAAAAGAAATGGGGATGCAAGTCAAAGTACAATGGGTTCTACACATAATAAAAATCTCAAAAAAAGAAAACCTACTTCAATGTATGCTTGTTGCATATGAATGATGCTTCACCAATAAAATGGTGAGCTGATAATTGGCACAATAAGCTTTTTATATTGGGAGCTTCATTTAAGTTAGTTATAAACCACACTGCTTGCAACAAGAGTAGAGTAGAACTGACTATAACATTACAGTTATTTCCCCAAAAATTAATTCAAACTATTTCTTACTTTCCTTTTTTTAATTCTTGAACTTTAAAGCGATTTTGGTTGGTGAGCATGGACAGTTCACTATTCCCATAAATTTCTTAAGGATATAATGTCAGAGTTGCCTATAATAAGCATAACCTTGGTGGTATAGCCAGCGCCTTCTGGTAACAAGACTGGTTTCTAGCCAGAATTTTTTTACTCTGGATTTGTCTTATAGAAGATTGGTGCTGGATTGGCTTATATACCCAACCATAAATAAACTCAGATAAGGGCATAGACCAACAGACTTTAACTTGCATAACAGTGCCACATCAAATTAAACCTATACTAATTATGCATGAAGCTTTGATTAGTTGCATGAAATTCTATAATTGTATATTGTCATTTGTAGCCCCATATCATTTTATAAATATAATTAAGTCATTGTCACATATCTAATACTAATTTGCCTTATTAGAAAGTTTACAACTCATACATATCATTTTACTAAATCATCATTGTCCCAATTCCCTAAACTGGTCATATATAGGTCATAATTATTCCTTTATATAATTAAAGTACTTGAAAATAATCTAAACACATACTACTAAATTGATAGTCATTTAGATTTTCTTCAACTAAGCTTCACACCCTCTAATTCTTTAAAGCAACTATACAATTAGGATTTTGATTTGTTGTCCATAAAAAAATTATTAATTCTATTATCTGAAATTATTTAAATATAATTTACCGAACTTTAATTACTTTGATAGGGTGACTATATAATTAAAGAAATGTGAACTATTTGAATCACAATCTGTTTACACAACAAAAGTTATGTATTCTACTCAAGTGAAAATCATATAGATTTTATTTATCTCAACAAACTAATTAGTAGTTAACATTTGTTCCAAGCCATATTTTTACTATTAAATTTTACTATTGAGAATTGTGTTTAGCAGAATAAAATGAAAGTATCAAAACAAACTTTGTATATATTTTTCAACCGTCTATGTAAGTGTTAAAACTAATATGAGCTCTTTAGTAAAAACTTTATTTAAATCTGTAAATGATATAAGCTTTAAATCCAGAACTTTACTTGTCTAAATTTCATTACATATGTTCTCAAAATTTATAGAATGGAGTAATACTTAATCAAATGAAAGAAACTAATTAATGCTCATATCAGAGTTGATATATGGTACAAGAGAAACAAAAAGGCTATTAAAATTCACCATGCTAGTCAATGATCCTATCATGGATGTGATTTAGTAATTTCCACATTAATTTTTCCTCAAAGTAATTGAAATGTTAATCCTAAATCAAATAATACATATGATATATAAAATATCCCTAAAACCTATTCCAATAGTTGTTAAAAATGCAATTCTGAATCAATAACTATCTTAGATATGTACGCAATAAAGCATTATTTCTGAAAGTTTCACTTTTTGCGGAGAAATCTTTAGGTTAGGGTTTTTGATTCAATAAACGTTTATAATGATCAAACTAAAGTAATTTTTTTAACCTAAACTACTCTACATTGGAATTCCAAAAAACTATTAATTTTAACAAAATCTGAGCGTATTTGCGTTACTCAATTGAAATACTTACAGATAATTTTGCTCTTTAGAATTGGTATATAACCTTAGAACAATTATACACCAATAGAATGAGGGTTGAAAGATGACGCATATTTGAAACTAAAAGTGATGTAGGCTTCTGACTATTAGTTTTATCTTTATCTGAATTAGTAAGTTTTTATGTGGACTATCCACCTGAAATTTTAAGGAATATTCTCTCCACATAATTTTCAAGGCAAATGAAAATCGAGGCCTGCACACATATATGTAAAAAGAAGTTAAAAACTTTATGCACTCCTAGTAATAGCCAGATGCTCCAACCAAAAAGGCCATCGCATATTTTAATATACTAAATATTTATTTACATATATATTTTTTAGCAATAAGTGAGGTATATGATATTACCCCTATATCAAAGATTACTATACTAAATATAAGTTTTGTATACTAAAAATCCTATTTAAACTATAAGAATCTTTTATAGATATTTATTTATAATAAATAGTATGAATATGTATAAGTTCAAATATCCTAACTAAGTTCATATTGAATCTAAACGCTTGTTTATAAATTTTTCTCTACTAAAAATCTTTGAAAATACAAATTTTTAATTATATTTTAGATTTAACTAGAAAAATATATAATTTAATAAATGAGTGATACTACTTCATATACACTTTACCTTAATAACTTGATAGATAACTTATACAAATGGTAATGCATATATGATATATGGTATAAAAATAGGTTTATTCTCTATAGAAACTACAATATTCTTTATCTGAGGTAGGCCATCCTGAAAATAGTACTGCACCAAATAATGAAGAAACAAGAAAATTGAATGTAATGAGAAAGGAGGGTAAACCCAGTAAATTTTCACATGCAGCATTTAATAGTCCAGGAACTCCAAGGATCACCTTGATATTTGTATCTTGGTTTAGGGCATTGGTGCGCAATGCTAACAAAATAAAAAAATCTTACCCTACTTAAAGTTCATCTACCTGTATTTGAACTTGAGAGGCAGTAGCATTGAGTTCATACTCTACCCCTGGAGCAACATCCCCTCGCTTTTACCAATATGATATCCCTTTTGAAATTCTTACTATTAGAAAGCAGTATTGACTAGAAAATTTGGTATAGGTGTCAAAAATTTTCAGATAAGTAAGATAAATTAGCTTTGATGCTTTATACCCTTTAGTTGCACTTATAATATATGCAGAAAATTTATGAAATAAAATTTCTAATTAAATTTCTTATCATTTAACTTTACATCATTTAATAATAACAATAAGCAAATTATATTAAACTCTGGTGACTTGCCACGCCACCATTTTCTAGTAATATCCTTTGGAACTGCCACCTGCTGCTCCAGTTTGAGGCTGCAACGCTACAGCCCCTAGCTTTTTTTACTCTTTAGGAAAACACAATTGTGAGTGTTTTATTAGCCTTCCAAACTCTTATGACCACTTTGTTCCTCCAAAGGACTTAGTGCTTCATCTTCCATGTGTCCACCCAACTTGACCCTACCCTGTGCCATTCTTCATTATGCAAACTTACTTCTGCCTTCATGTTGACTACAGATATTTATTCCCATATGCCAACAAAGCAATTATTGAGCTTGCCACCACTGCCTTAAGCCTTCTGGCTTTACAAAAGATCTCTGCCCTTATAATAGATATTTTGTTATAGGGTTTCCCACTGATGAGGCTGTTGCCAAGGTGGCAACTCCTATAAATAACTAAAAATACCCAATTACTACCACTCAAACTTGTCTCCCTGCTGACAATACACTGGTGGTGCTATTTGTGTTTCTTTTTACATATTCTGCCACAAATATTATATGAGGTGCTAATAATGGGACTGCCTGCCTTTGAAACTCATCCCATCCTCCATTTCACCATTACTCTCAGTGCAGAGCACCTAGAAGCCCAACAAACCACTGTAACCATCACTAATAATCATCCCAGAGTTGCCCAGAAGATTCTCTCACATGCTCATATTGCTGCAGCACCAGATCAACTCTTTTAAGCTCATTTTGACAGTGGGTAACAATTTTTCTTATTTGTTTTGAGTTGAACGGCTTTAAAAGGTCCTGCCACCATGCTACTAACCCTTCCACCAGTGACATTAATTCTAGAAATCAGAGTGATCAGAGTAAAGTGCTTCACTGCCACCAGTGGCATATCCAGCTTACCCATTGAGGCAGAGTGAAAACTCTGCTCTCACCCAACCCTCCCACAATGATTTCAGCATGGCTTGACAGCATCCATTGGGATCAGGCTTAATCACTGTTCACACCTGAGTTCCTACCTATTCGCTCCGCCACTCAACCTTATGATGATGTCTCAATTCAATTCAACTAGATTACTTGGACCATATTGGATGATGTAACTAAATTGTGTGTACCTATTTTATCCCTATGTCAGCCTGCCATGTTTCAGACGCTACTTCCAATTATTAATTTGATACCTAATTACCTTCTAATAAATATTCCACAAAGACCAACAAAGAGCCTTTATGAGGTGACCATTATCTGGCTAAAGATGCCGTTGACTCTCCTGCAAGCAGCACCCTCCACAAAGTGGTTGCAAAGTCAGTATAGATGCTTGCAAAAGGCTGGTCCCCTGAATTTCCCTCCGTTCTCCTACTTGCTGCCAAACAAGGAACCACCAACCTGTACCAAGCAGTGAATGATTCTGTACAAGACAATATTTAGCATCCAAGTTTTCCCTCCACATTAAATTTACCCCAGTTTTATTTGAGGTATATTACATGTTCCCCAAAACCTGCCTTAAGCTGAACACAACTTTGCTAAATTCTATAAAGCTCTCATGCTGGCCCAACTCCCTGTACTATTTCCTCTGCATTCCACTACACCTCAACCCATGAATACTCTCAAGCCTAGCTTTCTGACTTGTGATGCTGTTTAAGCTAAGCTAGTTGTGAGATGATTGAAACTCATAACTCCCCTTCCCCCTCTGTCATGGTGTTATAGCAATTTCTGCTACCTTCCTGGTTAGTGAATTTTTTTGGTTTTGTTTTGTTACATTTTTTTGTTATTCTTGCGACTAATAGTTGAAATCAATTTTTTATTATCTTTTTCACACTTTGAGCATTTTAGTATTGTTCACCCCCTGGTCAGCTAAATAAATAAAACAAAATGTAAGTTCAATAATGCTTTAATACTTTACTTTGACTATTGTATAAATTTATAACTACGCGTTTTGATATGAAGTATTTGTGATTATATGTATCAGAACTTGAGCTTGGAGTATTTTTGTCTACAATAATATTACTGATATATAAAGAGTATATACAACTCTCATCTTCCCAGTGAGGTGGGGAACAGTGCACAGCCCCATCATTAAGGAACTAATTGTCAGTATCAAGGTAAAAATAGCCCTCAGAGGGTGCTGGAGCTAAAGTAACACAGGGCTAGGGTGTGAAACGTGATATCTATTAAAAGGTGCCAAACAAACAACAAGACTTGGGTGGACCCCAAAGTGAAATTTATATGAAAAGGGGTGAATGGGGCTGGAGTTCTTGGGTGCATCGGTCTGGAGGAAACCAAGGCAGCCCAGCGGGGCACCAGATGTGGCTGTAAATTTTGGATAAATAAAACGGCTGACATTGTGTGAGACCTTACCAAAGAGGTCCACGCTCAGGTTTGCCCAAGTTTACATATGAAAAATGGAAACTAACGGGATTTTATTAGAAAAGAAGTTACCCAATGAGGAAGTTTGGTCTCAAGAAATTATATTTAAACAATAGCGGGGGAATCATTGATTGGTGGAAGTGGTGCTAAGCCCAGGTCCACCAATAAGCGCACGCTTTCATATGAAAGGGAACTATACTTCAAAATTGACAAAACTCAAGTGATTGATTGAAGGCAAGTCTGACTCAAGTTGGATTTTTTTGTAAATTAAATGGGTCTCAAACCCCCATCACTGAGTAACCAAATTGAACCGTTGTTTAAAAGGTATCTCATCTGTTCTAACGTCATTGTCTTTACACATGGCTGGGCATCTTGCACTTCCCCTGAACAAACCTGGACATATCTGGCTTGCACCCAGAGTTAGTCTAAGGTGTGGCTTAAGTTAGGAAGGTCCTGTAGCTTGACTCTATTTGACTAATGGCGCCCAGCCTTGTCTTAGCAGTTGATCCTTCAATAAAGTCATGTAAACATGACATTACCCTCTTCTTTTTGTATTCCGCCCCCTACAGGGGGCATTCACCAAGGAAAGCTTTTTGTGAACAGTTGCCAACTTCATATTAGTGACGGCTTTCTTGGACTTAAAACATGCAGCCTCAGGGAAACGCAAATGGAATACTTCAATTGAGTCTTAGGCATGGGGCGCAGTCACATGTTGGAACCTAACTTTTCTCTGCTTCATCAAATCCCTTCCAGGATACAAGATACTCAAGTCTTCTTCATACCCAACTGGAGGCTACAATTCCCTTCAATTCCCATTCTGGCGCCCCATCAATGATACAAACCTCAGGAGTTTTTGGTGGAACCTTCAAACAATGTGAGATTGCTTTCATGGAAGACTAGAAAAGTTAAAAATGAGGGGGGGGGAGATATCTGTTATGAGGCTTGGTCCACCTTTCTGACAATGAGGTATGGCCCAATCCTCATTAATCCCAGTTTTTTGCATGGTTGCTTATTTGGGATGGTTTTAACATCCAGCATCACGAGATCTCCTTCCTTGTACGCTGGTCCAACTCATCTATTGCCATCCGCGTTCTCCTTGTAAGCCAGCGTGGCTGCATATAAATTTGTGCTCACCCCCTGGTGTACTTTCTTGAGCATTTTAGCAAAATCCACCACCGCTTCCACCTTGGATCCACAAGAGGGCTCCACGTTGAAGGCAGGATTGAAGCATAGTTGGTAAAGAATGGGGAACAACCAATTCATGCATGTTGGGTGTATTTATAACTGAATTGGGACATGAGGAGATGGGACCCTAATCTGAATGATCTGCGGCAGTGTAACACCGCAGGAACTACTCCAAGCACTGGTTCACTCGTTCAGTCTGCCCATCTGATTGTGGGTGATGGGCAGTTGAATGGCAGAGACAGATTTTAAGAGTCTTACACAACTCTTCCCAAAAGATGGAGGTAAACTGGGGTCCACAATTACTAATTTTTTTTTGGGGGACCCCATGAAGAGCAAACACATGCGTGACGAAGAGCCTAGCCATCTCAGCCACAGTAACCATGGTTCTTCAGGGAAGAAAGTGGGTGAACTTTATAAAACGGTCCACCACTACCATGATGGCATTATAGCGATCAGATAAAAGCAATTTCACAATAAAATCCATTAGTAAAGAAGTCCAAGACCCTTCAGAATTTTGAACTGGTACCAACAACCCCGCTAGTGGCTGGTGGTTCAGTTTCATTTGGTTGCAGACCAGGCACTCTTTACAATGCCTGCCCACCTGCGTGGCTAACCCCTTCCATTTGTAAGTGCGGTAATTATCTCTAGACTCTTATCCTTCCCAGGATGACCAAGGGTGATGCCGTCATGATGACCCTGGATGATTCCCAGGTAAAGCGGTCTGGTGGGAACCCATAGGCGCTCCTGAAACCATACCATCCCATCCTTCACGTGATAGCCTCTAGTAATATCCTCCTGATTCAAAGCGCTCTTAGCAAGAACCATAATATATTTGGCTGACAAAGGCTGTGAAAAGGCTACCTTTCTGAATGTACCATATTCCTTTGCATTTTCCAGAGGAGCAAGTGCTGGACCAGGGACAAGGGAGAGGGAAGTTGAGACACAATCTTATCTAAGAATCATTGAATGGTTATTATGCCCCTCTACCTCCTTAGGATCAGGAGCTAGTTCAGGGTCGTGGCTCAAAACATTCGCCAAACCATTTTTTGCCCTTAATAAACTCATAGGAAAACATAAATTAGTCTAGGGTCTCATGTTAGCATTTTTGCCGTGGGGTCAAGACATGAGGTGCGCGGTAGTACAGCAAGGAATAGTGGTCTTTAGTATGCAGAAGGGTTGGGATGAGCCATGGAAGTGATGACGCCAATAAGTTGGCGCTTTAACCACTTCTGATAACTCTTTGTCATAAACAGCGTAATTTAACTCATGTAGAGACATCTTTAGAGAAAAATATCCCACTGTATGCTCTATTCCATCTTCACCTAATTGTAATAAGGCAGCCATTATGGCAAAGTTGGAGGCATTGTAGACATAATGAACTCCTTTTCAGGATCAACATGGCAAAGGAAGGATGTGGACAACAGGGTGCACTTTACTGCTTGGAAAGCATCCTGAAAAATGGGGGACCATTGAAGCACTTTAGCACCACTTGACTTATATAGGGCGCCGCCACCTCAGAAAAATTGGGTGTGAATTTCTCAAGGAACGTATACATCCCCAAAAACCTTCAGTTTCTTGACCGAAGTTGGGGTGGGCCACTCACAAATCACCTTTCTGTGTCTGGAATTATCATGTATCCTTGGTCAAACACGACGTTGCCCAGAAAGGTGACCTGGGACTTGAAGAATTCACATTTGCTGATCTTCAGCGTAAGGTTGTCTACCTTTAACCTCTCCACCACTTGCCAAAGGTGTATTGCATGGGACTTATGATCAGGGGAAACCCCTAGAATATCATCCATGTAGGCAACTGCGCATACCTCTAGAAGGCCCCCTAAAGCTGCATTAATATGACGTTGAAAGATAGCAGGGGCATTCTTAAGCCCAAAGTGCATAACCAGAAATTGGAATTTTTTCTGGTACAGAATGCGGTTAACCAATCCTGGTTCTTCTTGATCTGGATCTGATTGAACGCGTTTAAGCAATCCAGTTTGGAGGAGACTTTTGCCTTCTCCACATAGAGATAAATCTGTTAGTCCAGGGGATGGGATGTAAATCTGGTACAGTGACATTGTTTAGGTTCCCATAATCTACACATGGGTGTAAAGTACCATCTTTTTCTCCACGAAGAGAAGTGAGTAACATACTGGTATGTACGCTAAAAAAAGATCCTTTAACTAACAGCTCCTTTACCCACACATCTAATGACGCTTTCTCCCATATGATCAATTGGAAAATTGTGGAAGATATACGCAAAAGGTCAACAGTGAGCTTAAAACCACAATCAAATTATTAATAGATGGTACCACATTGGATGAAGCCACATCAAATGAAGATTCTAACCCCTCCAAACAGGAAGGTATGGGTACTTCCAGAGAGTGGCTTCAGCAACGGAGCAAGACTGAGTGTGTAGATATTGGACCAATGAGGCAGAGTGCCCTAATAATCAGCCTCAGACAAAGGGACAACTAATATATGATCATTTTTAATGTTAGGGACAAGGTGTTGTCTCTCAAGTTGGTCCTAACGTCAAACTTTTGCCATCACTCTGCTCCAAAAATAATGGGGCACAGAAGGTTTTTGATTGCTTGGAAATGGTCTGAAAAATGGTACTTGCCCAACTGATAATCCACTAACTCTGAAACTTCAGTATGTGAATACCTTGAGAAGCCCCTCCCCTAACCATACAACCTGGCAAGTAACTCAGCTCAAGGTAGTTGGCTAGGTCTTGGCCAGTAAATTATCAGAGGCTCCAATATCCACCAAAATAGTAGTGCTTAATTTTCCTAAAGGGGATGAAATGGTAGCAGTCAACAAAAAAATCCTGAATGGCCTTTATTAATAGCAGACAACGCCAACACTTCGCCACAAAAATTTTATTTAAGCATAAGCATGCCCCCAGAGTACGTTTTCATATAAAAAAATGGAGAGGGATAGTTGGCCATTCTTACTACTGAAATCACATAACCCACCATATCTTTAGCAGGTGTATAAACATTTTCATATCTTAAACGTAATTTCTTAACTCCTGAGTTCTGCGGATCATGGTAGGGGTCAAGCCCAGGATATATGGGGTGATTTGGTATACTGAAACGGGTTTCATATCAGGGCCATAAGATAAGATACTTGGCTCATTCTTATAAGATGAAGCAGCGTTATAAAACGCGTTTTAGGCTGAGAACAACCCCATACCCATTTTGGTTATGGATTGTGCATTGTTATCCAAAGCCATCACCACCAGGACCTTTGTCAATGCTCTTGCCTGCACCATCCAAATGTGGTGTCAAGAAAAAATAATTTTAAAAATATTGTTTTTATTAATTTTTGTGGAAAGTTGAGGAATCAAAACATAAAGATTGCAAAGCATCCGTATTACCAGGTATAAGAAAGAAGGGTAGGTACTTCCCAGTTAGAGGTAGCAAGAATAACGCCACGATGCTCCAACCATGTCAAAACTTGAAAATGGTGGTGAGCCCTCTACGGCTGTGACCAACATCTGGCAAACCCAAACATCACTTCATGAAAGTCTCAAATGGATAATTCTAATGCACACAAAAAAGTTGGCAGGTCAACTAATGTAAGGAGAGTGTCTATAACACTCCAGTTCTCAGCGAGGTGGTGCACAGTGCACAGCCCCATCACCAGAGAACTCTTATCAGTATTATGGTGAGAATATTCCGCAGAGGGTGCTGGTTTCAAAGTAACACAGGGCTAGGGTGTGCAACGTGGTATTTATTAGGAGGTACTGAACAAACAACAAGACTTGGGTGGACCCCAAAGCGGAATCCATATCCAAGGGGTGAATGGGGCTGGAGTGCTTGGGTGCCTCAATCTGGAGGGAACCAGGGCGGCCCAGCGTGGCACCAGATGTGGCTGTAAATTTTGGATAAATAAAACGGCTGACATTGTGTGAGACCTTACCAAAGAGGTCCACGCTCAGGTTTGCCCAAGTTAACATATAAAAAAATGGAACCTAACGGAATTTTATTGGAAAAGAAGTTGACCAATGAGGAAGTTTGGTCTCAAAGAATTATTCTAAATGATATAGCGGGGAAATCATTTAACAATAGAAGTGGTGCTAAGACCAGGTGCACCAATAAGCGCACGCTTCCATCCAACAGGGTAATATACTTCAAAATCGACCAAACTATAGTGATTGATTGAAGGAGAGTCTGACTCAAGTTGGAAATTTTATAAATTGATTAGTTTTCAAACCCCCATTCACTGAGTAACCAAATTAAACTGTTGTTTAAAAGGTATATTATCTGTTCTAACGTCATTGCCATTACACATGGCTGGGAACCCTGCACTTCCCATGAACCAACCTGGGCATATCTGGCCTTCACCCAGCATGAGTCCAAGGTGATTTAAGTCAAGATATCATGTATCTTGAATTTTTTTGACTCTTGACGCTCAGCCTTGTCTTGGCAGTTGGTTTCTTTAATAAAGTCATGTAGACATGACATGATAGACTGTTTCATCTTTAATGGTGATTCAATATTTGATGTTTTAGAACTTAAAAAACAATATGGGCACATAAATATTTCAGCCAAGGTAAGCCGACCAGAGGATGACTAGACAGATTAATATTTTTTTATTAAAATGGCTACTTTTATGTAAACAAAACTATCTTAATCACGCATCCTGATAATTTATCATCTTTCTTAATTATAAATCAAGTTTTTTAATATATGAGATGGTAAAAAGCACTGATTCCTATAAAAACTACATTTTTTGAGGTAAGTTGACTTTTGGGATAAAAAACCACACAAGGTTGGAGTAGGAAGTGAAAATTTTGTTATAGAGGACAAAACCTAAGTACTAAGGGTATAGCCTTCCTGTGAGTGATCTGGTAGGATAGGACTATATGATTTAACTTTAATGATTCACTTGGCTGGACCAAGGCGTGGTTCACAACTTCAAACGTTTTATTATCCACTTAGCATAGACATAAAATCTCTGCCACAACTGAATTCAAACCTGCTTTGTGAGGGGCAGAAGTAGGTACCATTCTTACTACGCTAGCACTCCCTAATTATAAATATACTGGTGCATAAAGATAAATAAAAAATATAGGAATTTTTGATTTTTATATTGCTAAGGCTTAAAGTTTTGTTAATAATTAAGAGGTCTATAAGCATAAAGTTAAAAAGTCTGAGCACTCATATGACTTAATTTTTACTATCATTTGCTCATAATCAGTCTATATCTGGTTTATCATTATCCATTGAAATAGAAGGTCATACTGGTGAGCCACACATGATCGAATTCTTATTTGACTGACTGGCTCACAATTCATTATCTCACATAAATTGGATGGCGTTTACTACATATTTTAAGAAATACTTTGTGATCATCATAGTATGGTAGGTAAGTAACTATAACATTAATAACAGAAAGTTTTATTCTTTTTTGTTGATATTAAATCTTGATTAATATAGGTCTGCATGCTACTTTATTTCTAACATAGCATGTGCCTTTATAATGACAGGAATCTTTATAGAGTTCTGAGGTCATTTAGTATCTTATACCAATCTTCTTATATATCATATTGCTCAAGTTTTTAGTATACCTTTATTTTCTATGTAGCAATTTTTTTTAGTACTAGATGGTCTATGTAGCAATTTTTAACTTTCAATAGTTGTGTTGAAAATCTAATTCAAATGAATACAATAGTCTTCTATTTTTTTAAATTATAGAGAGAACAATTTTTTAAGGTTGTTGCCTTCAAGTATAATAACTGTCAAAGGTTGCTTTTATATTCAGATTTTTTGAGCTTTTAGAGCCATTATGCACTTATGTCTTCTATGTTTTGTACCAATGATAAGGCATTATGATAAAAATGAAAAAATCTATATAAAAATGGATAGATTGGGGAGGATACCCCAGTGGTAGAATAGGGACCTCTACTGCTGCCTCCCCAAATTTGATCCCAGTAGTGAACTTTGGGTAGGGGACAATTATGACTGTGTTGGCGTTGCGCACCAATGCCCCAAACCAAGATAGCAAATAACAAAGGCGGTCCATGGAGTTCCTGGCCTATCATACGCCGCATATGTAGGTTTTTGGGCTTTATCCTCCTTTCCCATTTTCTTCACTTCCCCTTATTGGTGTGGTATCATCCCCAGGTTGGCCCACATCAAAAAAATTATTAAATGGATAGATTTAAACAATTTATTAAAGATGGAAAAGCTCTTCTTTTTAATATTGTATATCATCTACCTGATAGGCCTTAGGGAAGTACCAGAGTTAATGTTGTTCAAATTAAGCTAGACTAAAACATTCCTTTATAGTATAACTTGTGGACCAGTGATAAATAAGAAGCTCTCAATAGTAGGAAGGCACAACATTTAGCTCTTTAAAAAGTAATTAAAGTTTATACAGAAGATTTAGTGTTTTAAAATATATGTGAAAAATTTATACTTATGTACTATATAATATAAAATTAACTATAAGTCAAAAAATATTTAATAAATGTGCTTAGACCAAGTAGAGATGTATGTAATCAATAGTTTTATTTATATCTTTTATATTTAGAGTAAAAATTTAGGTATATGAGGTGAGTTTTTTATTAAGGTGAACTTTCCAGGGGACTGTCATGATATGATGATAAAATTAATATTGAGCTGCTATTATATAAAGGATAACATCCAGAATAACAACCATAATATCACTGGTAAAATTAACCGCAGAAATTTGCCTAACTTGGCAGGATAGACATTCCACTATAGGTTAGTCATTACAAAAAACTGAAAAAAGGGCTGATAATGGAATTTGCAAGTTTTTTTGCCAGTGAAAATTAACTTAGGTCTTTATAATTTGAATTAAAAGTGAATAAAAAATAGATTATAAGCTGCGCTAGTTGGGGCTGTTGCATTATAAGCCTCTTGGGAATTATTAGGGTGTGCTTAGGGCCAACTAATCCCTGATGTGGCATGATTTAAATAATGAAACACTAGCTATAATTTTGTAGCACCCTTTGAGTACGCAAACCTAGATTGCTCTGACATTTATTTGGATCATATTAATCAATTTTTTTACATATTTTTTGTGACCTTTTTACAAATTGGAAGATAGATAGACTTTTTGGAAGGAGGGGCAGGGAATGACCATGGACAGGGGTGGTAGCCTTAATATCAATTTAAACTTGGATGGTTTACAAAGCACAAACTTATTGGGGATTGTCATGATTTTAACCAGATGAATTCTTCTGATAGTATCCAAATTAGGGGTTTTGGTTAGTTGGGCGTAATTGCCAGCTAATAACCTAGTTTGATACTATTTAATGTTATATGTTTAATTGAGTTTAGGTTTGGAAGAAGCTGCGTTTGCTTCCAAAATGCCATCTGAAGATTGTTGTGGGAGTTTCCAGCAGAAAGCTGATGAAATCGTTACAAATTATCTGAAATGGTTATGTCAACTAATTTGAAGCATCAGCAACTCATGCCAAGGATGCTCAAAGTCCTATTTATTTACAAAATTTATATACAATAGACCAGCAACTTATGCTGAGGATTGATTGACCTAATATTAATAATTTGGTGATCAGATGAGCAGATCTGGAGGAAATCGCTATGGATTATGAATGAATGAAGTTACAATCCAATAGAGTTGTGGCATCAAGAGGCTGATGGGTTTTCTGGTATTTGATTGGCCAAAGAGTACTTGGGTACAGTAGCCCTGAAAGAAGTTTAAATAGTCATTCATTCCCTCCTAATAAACATCTCTCTTGCACCATTCTTACTTTTACTTTGTAGTGGCTAATACCCAGCGAGGTAAAAGTAGATAGTATAGGAATTTTGTACGCCAATGAAGGCGAAATAGCAAAGGGCCACCAGTCTTTATAATGTTTGGCCTGGCACACTAGTGGAGCCCAGTGTCAATTTTGTGACAGCGGTGCTCACTACAGGGGGTTTTGCTAGTGGGTGTAAGTCTTGGGGACCAGCCCTTGAAGCTGGATAGGGTTCAGCACCTTTTATGGATGAAGAGGGGCCCCAAGGCTCCCGTGGACCTTCTGTCACAGCTGGGTGACCTCGCCCACATGATAGATGAGCGCTCAGTGATATCTTCCTTCCCAAAGCCATCCCACTACCACCCCTTCCCTCCTCTCCAATACTGGTAGGATTGATAGAAGGGGTCTGCAGGGAGGTGGCTCACATCAGGGGGCTTGAAGAGGGTCTGGAGGCCACCCACTCTCCAGGCAAGCCATGGCCAAAAATTGGGAAATTGCAATTCCCAGTGTTGGAACCCAGCTGGTAATTTCCAGACTGGGGGAGCTGGTTTGGGCTAGTCAGCTTCAGAAGCCGGATTAGAACATGGCTCAGTTCAAAAACCCTGTTTTGAATGGCTCAGATCATCAGATCCAACGTTCCAAGGCAGATCCAGGAAGTTTGGATCATACAAGCTGCCCAACTGTGGGGTTTGGTCCAAATTGCAACAAACCCAATCCATGGACCCCTGCCTTCCAAGACAAGTCCAAAATGCCCCAGCTGTGTGAATCGGCCAATTCAAGTCATTGGGAACCAGATCAGCAGCATCAATTTGGCTTAGTCACAAGAAGTTGAGAAAATTTGCAAAAATTTTCTAAGCTTCTGATGAATCAGGAGCCGCCTTTCACCCCCCTCCAAGCTAGCCAACTGAATCCCCTCCCCATTCCCTGAATAATAATCCCTCAATACTTCCCCATGCCTATTGCACCATTTTTAAAGGCAACTGGCTCCACCGAGGGCAGTTGTCAGTTCATTCTTTTTAGCCTTTGTTGAAATAAAATCCGAGAATCTGCTTAGTTTGCCGCTGACTCTTCCCGCTTTTAACACAACTTCAAACATGATTTTATTGTTTGATCTGAAGAATCACGCCTTCGCCCAGATTCTTTTCCAGTTGTTCACAGACTGGATTATATGGTCACTTAATCCTGCCATGTGGCAGCAGATCATCAACGCAATAATCTGACCTGCCCCCAAAGGTGAGCCCACTGTTCCATTCATTTCTTTGCATCCATAAAACGGAGCCCCTTCCATTTATTTGGATGTCAAGTCCGCCACGGCTTGCCCCAGTGGGAGAAGCCTCAAGGCGTCCCTGGCCCGCCACGCATGGGTTTGGCTCTGATAGCTGCCCCTGCCACTGTGGGTCCAGCTCACCAGCGGGACCTAGAGTGTCCCCTTCTTAAAAAAAAAAAAACTCAGTTCCAGCCCCTCTCATGGGGTTTTCCGCACTTCTACCCATATTACCAACAACATGGCAGTCTCTGTGCCACCTCCCGCTGGTGTACAAGCCTCCCTCTTAGGTTCTTAAGGCCAGCAACCGCAATCCCTGATGGAGTTATCATCCTCCCTGCCTCTCCCGCCCTTGGGGTTGCCCCATAAGACTCACGGTTGCCCCCAACACAACCATCTGGTTTGCCTTGGGGGCCTTCGGTATGTTACTGAGAGTTTGCTTTCCTCACGTGTCCCATAGATCTCCACTTATCTTATTTATTAAGAACGCTATGCCTCTGGTATTCTGGGCCCTCCACTGGGTGCTCATGCACCCTGAATGGGAGCCCAGTCTAGTTCTTATTAGGCCATATCTGTGACATAATGAACTGACCACTAGTTTTGGCCTTCTTCACCCTCCTTTCTGGGATGGGCGATGCGCTGTCCTATGCCCTCACTCTGAGTGTGCTTTCCTTAATGTGAGCTTGCCTTCTCTGCTGGGCAGTAATCTCGTTCATCTGGGTCTGCCGCCAGGCTTGGCTGAATTGGTCCCCAGCCTGCCAAGCATTAACGGAGAGTGTTACCCCTTTAGCAAATGAAACAGGGTTGGTGGTTCCCCCTGTCCCCTCCGATGAGGTGGCAAATCAAGTCCTGGGCGTCCTGGCAGAGATCCAGATGCATCTCACTGCAGATGGAAGTCCCCTCTTCCCTCTGATGCACAGCAGAGTGTGGCCCTCCTGGACGCCCTGGATGGGGATGCCCGCCATTAGGTCAGGGGTTTGCTCCGCTCTGCTGCCAAGCTGGGCAACCCCACCCCTTGTTGGCGTTGGTTACCTCAGCGGTCCAGGCCCCTGAGTCAAGACCAGTGCGCCTCCTCCACTTGTTTACGCTGGAGCAGGCAGCCATGGACCTAACCCTCCTTGATTGAGGCCTTTGCAGTCTTGGCTTTAACAGTTCCCATCCCGGTCAAAATCGCAGTCTCCACATTCTGTGCAGCCCTGGATCCCACTGTGGTGGCCCATACCACTTGGGATCCTCTCCCTGGATCTTTAGAGGTCACATTTTCTGTAGCCCGGGCAATTGAGGCCAGGCCCTGGCACAATCTGGCATGCCCTATCACTACTCCAAAGGCACCTCATACTTCACCTCCTCCTGCCAGTGGGCGCGGCCAGGGGAAGCGTCCCCCTGGTTTAGCTGCCCTGTGTTCCCCTCCAGGCTTCCTTGGTTAACTTCCCCCAAAGGGAGTCCCTGATTATGATACTGCTGGCCCCCAGCTCAGATTAGGAGGCTGAATCGTTGGCCCCCCGGTGTTCAGAGTCTGTTCAGGGCGATGAGATCGTCCCCCAGGGGTTGGAGGCTTTTCAGTGTGATGAGATCGCTTCCCAGGGTGAACCCATATCCCACCTGGCGAGAGGGGGTGGTGGTGCGTATTAACCCCCATTTACCAATGTGGAACAAGGAGGTGTTAGATCCCCAGATCAGCCACGCCCCTCTCCTGCGGATCTGGGCCAGTCTCTTCTGATGTTGGGTTATGGGACCTCCTCAAGGTGCCCTTTTGTTAGCTCACCCCAATAAAGAGGACCAAGTATACTTCTTGTTTCCAATTTCCTTTCCCTCGGAGTCAGGGGTAGTCATGGTGAAAGCCCTGCTGGACACTGGGGCGGCGGGTAACTTCGTTGACATTGCTGTGGCACAGTCCTTAGACCTAGTGATGGATGAAGCTTCCTTCATCATGGGCGCCTCGTCTGAGACTTTGATGTCCCACCGCGTCCAACATACATTGCATTTTTTAATCCACAACTTTGGGTTCACTGACCATTTCTCAGCGGTACAGGACTTGCTCTACCCTGTGACCTTGGGGATGGGCTGGTGGCGCCATTAACAAGTTCATATCAATCTTGCCACCAACTCCTTATTTGTTTAAAAACCTCAAGTTGAGTGGTGAGATTCCTTTGTTGAAACCCTTCCTCAGGGTAAATCCCTCAGTTCTATCACCCCACCGGATCCCATTCTAGCCGACCTCCCTCCATATTTCCCCCTGCCTAGCCCCATACAAGACCATCTTCGACATGTCCCTAGTGACCAAGCTCCTATCCCACTCCAAGTATGGCTTGATGTTCCACTTGACGGTTGACCTAGTCAGGATCAACTGCCCCCTCTACCCCTATACGGAGGAAGAGGATAGGGCTCTTGGAAGTTGGTTGGATGACATTATAGAAAAGGGTTGGTTCATCAAGAAGTCTTCTCAGATTGCCTCCCCTGTGGTCTTTGCCAGGAAAGCAGATGGGTCCCTGTGCCCCTTCATCAATTATGGACATCTTAACAACATCACCATCCTGGACCCATACCCCTTGCCCTTAGAACAGAAAAATAGCACAGGCCATCGCCAAGTCTCGTGTATTCTCAAAGTTGGAACTGGTGAATGCCTTCAATCAGGTGAGGGCGGCAAGGGGACGGGAGTGGCTCACAGTGATCCACACTTGCCAGGGGCTTTTCCAGTTCAGGGTGATGCCGTTTGGCTTGAAGAATGTGCCAGCCACCTTCTAACGCCTTATTTACAATGTTCTGGGGGACTTGCATTTCTCTTATGCGGTGGCCTACATCAACGACATCCTGGTCCACTCCCCCACCCCTGAACAACACATCAGGGACCTTGAAGCAGTAGTGGCAGCCATTCACAAGGCAAGGCTATTTGTAAAGCCCTCCAAGTGCAAGTTCTTTAGGGATGAGGTGACCTTCTTAGGAAATCTTGTCCTGAAAGATGGGTATTCTATCTGCCCTTCAGCAAGCTGGAGGCCATTCAGTCTTGGCCTACCCCAACCACTCAGAAACAGCTTTGCAGCTTTCTTGAGACTGTCACCTTACTGAGGAAACTTTCCCCAGCTCTTGCTCAGCTGGCAGCCCCATTGCACCCTCTTACCGGCAAGAATGTCCCCTTTAAATGGTCCCTTGAGTGCCAGCAGGCGTTTGAGGGTATCAAGGAGGTGTTTGTCACGGCCCCTGTCCTGTGGCATGCTGACACATCCCGGCTTTTCATAGTAGCCTGCGATGCCTCATCAGCGGCCATGGGTGCTGTGCTGTTGCAGGAGTATGAGGGAGTAGAGCACCCAGTGGCCTATTACTCCCAGGAGTTTACTGTAACTGAGCAATCTTGGCTGATATATGATAAGGAGCTAGTGGTGGTGGCGTGGTCGCTCACCCACTTGCAATATCTCTTGAAGGGCGCCCTACACGAAGTTACCATTTGGATAAACCATAAGGCCCTGCTTTACTACCATAAACCTCAGAAGTTAGGTCACCGGCAGACCCACATGTATCAAGACCTCTGTGAGTTCCAGTTTAAGTATGAATTCATCAAAGGCCCACTGAACGTCTTTCCAGACATGCTCAGCCGCAACCCCTCCCTGTTTCCCAACGGGAAGGAGGACCCCTTGGACCTTATGACAGTGGTGCCCCCCATCCCAAATCCTCTCATTGGTTCCTCCTGTCATATTTTTCACTAATGTAGACCCTGCCACTCCACTCCTCCCATGTGTCTTCGCTTCCCAAACCTGTTTACCAGAAGGAATCGAGCTTCTGGATGACTTGGAGTCCATGCACTGAAAGAGAACCCCATATGTCTTGCAAGATGGGACAATATGGTTCATGGTCAGGTTTGGGTCCCTCCTTCCTTATGTGGCCAGGTCATTGAGGAACACCACGTCCCCCAGACCATTGGCCACCCTGGTAGCAAGAAATGTGCCGACCTCATAAAGAGATTCTCTAATTGGCTGGGGTTCTCAAAGAATATTCCTGATTGGATCTCTCATTTTTTCACCTGCGCCAGGGCAAAATCCAATCTTTCTGGAAAGAAGGGATTGTTGCACCCTTTGCAGCAGGCTGAGGGTCCATGTACCTCAGTATCAGTGGATTTCATCATGAAGCTCCCACCCTCTGGTGGTTCAGATGTGATAATGGTAGTAATGGACCAATTTACCAAGTTTGCAATCTTCATCCCCTGCCTCTCTTCTATTACTGCAGTGGAGACCGCAAATTTATTTTTCATTAATGTCTTTGCCAAGTTCGGTCTCTCCAGGAGATAGTAAGTGACAGGGGACCCCAGCTACGGCCCAGTTCTGGGAAGAGCTGCTGACCCTCCTCTGCATCAAGCCTTGTCAATCTACTGCTTACCACCCCCAGTCTGATGGGCAGACTGAGCGGGTGAACCAGGTACTGGAGCAGTACTTGCGCTGCTATGCGACGGCCTTGCAAACACCTGGGCTAAGGATCTTCCTCTAGCACAGTTCGCGTATAATAACTCCCTCCATTCCTCCACCAACTTTTCTCCCTTCTAGGCCACCTTGGGGTATAACCCCTCATTTATGGTTGGTCCCCAACTCTCTACAGCAGTTCTAGCTGCCAAGGACCGCGTGAGCTCTCTCTGTGAGATGCATAACCTGGTCCACAAACACTTGACAAAGTCCATCAAGGTCTACAAGAAGTTTTCTGATCAGAAGCGTCTTCCAGGCCATGAGACCATGGTTGGTTCCCTTGTCATGTTGGATACCTGCAACCTTTCCATGAAGGCCCCCATTCGCAAGCTCTTGACCAAGTGCTCAGGACCTTTTGAGGTTGATAAGGATTTAGGCAACGGAGCATACTGCCTGAGGCTGCCCGCACACTGGAAGCAGCACAATGTCTTCCACACCTCCCTTCTGACCCCCTTTAAGGGGGACAGGCCAACATCCCCCGAGCCAATCGTCGTCAGGGAGTCCCAGGAAGCGGAGGTGGAGGCCATTGTAGCTTCCCAAAGGTCCTGCCAGTCCATCCAGTATTTTGTCGCCTGGAAAGGTTACCACTCATATGAGAAAGCTGGGTGAATGTACGTGATTGTATGAACTTCAAGGACCTGATTGAGGAATTCCACGCCTCCCACTTTAATGCACCCCATCCTTCCCAGAAGATCGCAGCCATCCTGGCCATAAAGTTACCAGAGCGCCACAAGAACTAATCCTTCACCCATGCCCCCAGGGGTGGGATCCTCCCTGTCAAAAAGGGAAGGGTAGTGTAAGTCTTGGGGACCAGCCCTTGAAGCTGGATAGGGTTCAGCACCTTTTATGGATGAAGAGGGGCCCCAAGGCTCCCGTAGACCTTCTGTCACAGCTGGGTGACCTCGCCCACATGATATATGAGCGCTCAGTGATGGTTTTCTCCCCAAAGCCATCCCACTCCCACCCCTTCCCTCCTCTCCAATACTGGTAGGATTGATAGAAGGGGTCTTCAGGGAGGTGGCTCACATCAGGGGGCTTGGAGAGGGTCTGGAGGCCACCCACTCTCCAGGCAAGCCATGGCCAAAAATTGGGAAATTGCAATTCCCAGTGTTGGAACCCAGCTGGTAATTTCCAGACTATAGGAGCTGGTTTGGGCCAGTCAGCTTCAGAAGCCGGATTAGAACATGGCTCAGTTCAAAAACCCTGTTTTGAATGGCTCAGATTATCAGATCTAACATTCCAAGGCAGATCCAGGTAGTTTGGATTATATGAGCTGAAAACCATGGGATTGGTCCAGATCACAACAAACCCAATCCATGGACCCCTGCCTTCTGAGATGAATCCAAAATACTCCAGCTATGCAAATTGGCCAATTAGATTCATTGTGATCTGGATCAGCAGCATCAATTTAGCTTGGTCACAAGAAGTTGAGAAATTTGCAAAATTTTTCAAGATTCTGCCAATTTGGGAGCCACCTTTCACCCCCTCTGAGCTAGCCAACTATATCCCCTCTCCATTCCCTGAAAAACCAATCCCCCGATACTTCCACATGCCTATAACACCATTTAAAAGGCAACTGGCTCCACAGAGTGCAGTTGTCAGTTCATTCTTTTTAGCCTTTGTTAAATTAAAATCTGAGAATCTGCTTAGTTTGCCGCTGACTCTGCCCGCTTTTAACACAACTTCAAACATGATTCCATTGTTTGATCTGAAGAATCACGCCATCGCCCAGATTCTTTTACAGTTGTTCACAGACTGGATTATATGGTCACTCAATCCTTCCATGTGGCAGCAGATTATCAACGCAATAATCTGACCTGCCCCCAAAGGTGAGCCCACTGTTCCATTCATTTCTTCGCATCCATTAAACGGAGCCCCTTCCATTTATTTGGACGTCAAGTCCGCCACGGCTTGCCCCAGTGGGAGAAGCCTCAAGGCGTCCCTGGCCCACCACGCATGGGTTTGGCTCTGATAGCTGCCCCTGCCACTGTGGGTCCAGCTCACCAGCGGGACCTAGAGTGTCCCCTTCTTGGGAAACTCAGTCCCAGCCCCTCTCATAGGCTTTTCCACACTTCTACCCATATTCCCAACAACTTGGCGGTCTCTGTGCCTCCTCCCGCTGGTGTACAAGCCTCCTTCTTAGGTTCTGAAGCCCAGCAACTGTATCCCTGGAGGAGTCATCACCCTCCCTGCCTCTCCCGCCCTTGGGGGTTGCCCCATAAGACTCACGGTTACCCCCCAACGCAACCATCTGGTTTGCCTTGGGGCCCTTTAATACATTACTGAACGTTTGCTTTCCTCATGTGTACCGTAGATCCCCACTTATATTTGTCATTCAGACCACTATGACTCTGGCATTCTGGGCCCTCCACTGGGTGCTCGCGCACCCTGACTGGGAGCCCAGCCTAGTTTTCTTAGCCGCATCCATGACAGTGGGCTACTTGAGTAGTTGGAGGTTTAGTTATGGAGTGGCGAAAGCCACTGGTTAAGACCAGCGCTCCTTTGTGAGGGCGCTGGGAAGACTTGACCCACCATTGGGGTGGGTTACACTGAAGGATTTCATCTGGTTAAGTGGAGGGCTTTGTTGGTATTTTAACCAGATGAATCCTTCTGATAATCCAAATTAGGGTCTCATTTAGTTGGGTGTAATTGCCAGCTAATCACCTAGTTTGCCACTATTTAATGTTATATGTTTAATTGAGTTTAGGTTTGGTGGAAGCTGCGTTCGCTGCCAAAATGCCATCCAAAGATTGTTGTGGGAGTTTCCAGCGGAAATCTGATGAATCCATTATGAATTGTATGAAATGGTTCCACCAACTAATTTGGAGCACCAGTGACTCATGCTGAGGATGCTCAAAGTCCTATTTATTTATGAATCTATATATGATCAACCAGAAACTTATGCTGAGTATTTTTTGACCTAATATAAATAATTTGGTAATCAAATGAGCAGATCTGGAGGAAATCTCTATGAGTAGGAATGAATGAAGTTATGATCTTATAGAGTTGTGGCATCAAGAAGCCAATGGGTTTTCCAGTATTTGGCTGAAGAGTACTTGGGTGCAGTAGCCCTGAACGAAGTATAAATAGTCATTCATTCCCTCCTAATAAACATCTTTTGCACCATTCTTACTTTTACTTCATAGCAGCTAATACCCAATGATGTAGAAGTAGATAGGTTAGGGGATCCCCAATAGGTTCAGGTGATCATGCCTGGAGTGACCGGAGCTGCCAGAACCCATACCTCCTCCTTATCTTACTTTTACTTTGTAGCAGCTAATGCACAGTGAGGTAGAAGTAGATAGTGTAGGGGTTGGTGCACCAATGAAGGCGAAATAGCAAAATGGCCACCAGCCTTCATACTGGTTGGCCTGGCACACTAGTGGAGCCCAAGGTCTATTTCGTGACAGGGATGCTCTCACTGCACTAAACTACAAAATAGAAAAGTTTGGGGTGGTTGCAAAAGCTCAAATTTGCTTCACTCAACTTGTTAGCATTCAAAATTGGTCTATTTCTGTTAGATATACTTAAACCCTTTCCTTGAATCTTACTGCGGTTTAGTGGAAGGCAAATTGGCGGCTAGTGCTGCCCCTGGCCTCTACTACATGCTTTTTACCCTTATAGCCTTCCCAGAAACTCCTTGGTGGCGGGAAAGATCAGAAGGAGAAATCTTCAGAAAAAAAGCTGTGAACCACCTCTTATATAATTATTGGGAAAATTGCCCTTGCTTAAAAGAGGCACAGCCGCCTTCTTTGGCCACTTCTTGGATCTATGAGGGAACTTCTTCTTTCAAATCATAGGGGTTTCTCCCCAGGACTTGCATTACTCTTTACTTTTATACAGGATGCTCTCCTACACCAGGAGCCTGTGGAAGCACAAGATTCTTGTGTATTTAGCAGATTGATCATGAGGTGGCCGCAATCTTCTAAGAGAATGCTTTGATAGTGGATTTGTGGAAAGCTGTCACCAACTCTCTGTTGTTGGCACAATACTTAGCACTCACCATGCTATATTAGTATGAAGGGAAAACCTTCTAGGCAACTTAATACTAAACAGGAGGCTATAAATACGCAAAGCCATGATTGCTTCAAACTCAGTTTCTTGAAAATCCTAATGGATACTGACTAATAAAGAAGCCGTTTACCCTTACTCAGAGAAAGCTGGTAAACGAGGGAAACATTATGCTGCTTCAAATGGGGAGTTAGCGCCAACTGGAAAACCTAATTGCCAAGATCATTCTCTACCGCATGAGGACTTAACCGCTTGCTTGAAAAATTATTTAGAGAGAGATTCATAATCACGTGGAAGGTCTCCAGCATGGCCAATGAGCCTTCCTATAAATCATAGGTGATAAGCTATTTATAGTCTGAACACTTATTATAGTCACTAGTAACCTTAGAAGGGCATCACTCACCATGTTCTGAGTATCATTAATATGAAACGAGCAATCCTAAGCTAAGGAAATTCATAGCACATTCTAGGTCCAATTTAGTAGGAGGTTTTGAATCCTTAAGTGGCTTGTAGGGGAGAAACCAGGTGATTGAGTGAAATTGTTGTAGGAAAACTGCGCCAAGAAAAAACCCAGCCTAAAAGTCCTAGGTAGTGGTAGAATAGCAGAAAAAGATACTTCTCCAAAATCTGATTGACGCTTTCAGTCTGCCCATCAGACTGCGGATGATAATCAGTAGAACAACATGGTCTAACCTTTATAGTAGCTAACAGAGTGCTCCAAATTGGGATGTGAATTAAAGACCACACTCACTTACTACTTCCAGTTAGGCCAAACATTGCAAATAAAGAGTAACAAAGAGCTTCACAATCACATTCGAAGTTGTAACTGAATAGTAAGGAATGAATATGGAGAAATTGGTAAATCTATCCACCACAAATTACATTGCGTCAAACCCATTGGAGGGAGGTAGTGCCTCATATCTTTCATCTGTGATGGAAGTCCAAGGTCCTTGTGCCTGTTGCAATGATTGTAGTAGCCGTTCTCCCCTGACCTGCCTGATTTTTTTGAGCACATGTAACACAGTTCGTTATCCATGTATGAAATCTTTCAAGAGAGCAAGGCTATCAGATGACTGTTATAAAAGGGCAGTACATTTATTACTACCAAACGATCACCGCTGCATGAAAGCGGAGTTCATGAATAATCTTGTCACAAACCAGGGGAGGTATTTAACTCTGTTCTAAAACAGAATCATCCCATTTTATAAAGTATAGTGGATGCATTTGTGTGGTGAGTTGCCAGCTGATCAATAAGTTTGTTGCAATATGGTTTGACAAAGCATTCCATTTTTATTTAATTAACATTTTAGACTAAGATTTAAATCCTTAGGCCTCGTTACTAACATTTATCTGTTGCAATTAGTAAAGGCAGATTAAGTTGTACACATGCCCACATTTATATGTGTAGCTGAATAGCTATCAAGGATCTAATTATTAACGCCCTACCAGAAATTTTTCTAAGTCCATTCCTATTGATTTACAAGCATTATGGGTTCATAAATTGAATCCTTTTTTATTAGTTTTATTTTCTCCTTAGGCCTGTAAGCGTGAAATAATTGCTAAAAAGAGTTTTATCCCCAGAAAATCCAAACCAATACTGCCTACCATTTTCCATAATATTTATGCACTGCTTGGTACTCCAGTGTGTAGCTTATTATGACGGGAATGAGAAATGTGAGGATATTTTTTTTACCCACTAATTTTTAGCAATTAGATAAAGACCTTTGACAATAAAATCTTTACTATTTTACTATAGAGTTTCTGTCTTCAAACAGTTCCTTTGTTAAATTATTGTTGTGATTCCAATATGACTGGATGATAATGTGGGACAGCATGGCAGAATCCGCCAAACATAGTATCAATTATGATTATTCAAGTGCCACGAGATGAGGTGATATTGGAATATAATGGGTTTTTATTGGATTGCCTCTATATGAGGTGATAAGGCGATAAGGCGATGTCAAAATTCAACGAAGACAAAGTAAATAGCCTACAATTAGGGCAACAGAGGACTAGAGAATAACAAGCAAAATTCAAGGAGAATCAACAGGATAGAATAGCCCAAGCCATGAGAAGCAGTATCGCCTGAAGCCACTGTATATAAGCAAGATGGGCGATTGAGAGGAGGAGTTTTAGTGTAGAAGAGATGGGACAGCGAAAGAGAGCTGTATTTATAAAAAATAAATAAATTGCTTGGGACAATTGCTCCTATTTTAAGTTTATTTTCAAGTGTGTATGAAGGACCAACAATCCACACATCGTCTATCTGTTGCTCAGTGGGTTCGACCAGTGAAAATAACCTGACAAATCCTAATGATACTGTCCAAAATTATGACAGTGGTGCTCACTACAGGGGGCCCATTGATCAACCACCTACACTCTGGAACTCCATTCACCAGCCATGCTGTACACATGCTGTGCTGTTGGGGAATCTTCATGGAACATCGCACAAGCTGGATATGAGGAACTCAAAGTTACCTTAGATGCGGTGCTCAAAAATTAAGATTAACTTCTTCAGGAATGAAATGCTGTCATGCATCAGCTTGATAGTACGTTTAGCCAAATGCAAACCTTGGGACAACAAAATAAAGAACTTGCCAAATGATTAAATAATACTACCAAATGGATACAGTGCGCAGAACAAAGATTGACCAATATCTCTCAGTCTTCTTGCTGGGACAATGATGACCATCAAGAGGGGGCATCATATGAGGATGAGTATGACGCTGTTCAAAGATACTACACCCAGGATGGTAGTACCAGATATGAATACAAGTCAGAACGACACTTCCCTCAAGTAATGGCAGTACTGCTCATGGCAGAAGTTCATGTTACCCCTGAAGTGGCGGACATCCCAACTTCCACTAATCCAGATCCTCATTGAGAAACCACTTTTAGATCTTGATCCATTCCTCATTATGGCACAAAACCCCATGAATGGGATGAGGAGGTTAATATTGAGAACTCACCTCCATTTGACCGCAATGGGAACATTCATGGTTTCCTCAAACAGTTTGAGTTTGCAGCAGAAGGAGCCTCTGATAGATGAAAGGCTAAGTTGTTAATATCTGCCTTGGATGTAGTAAGCGCCGATCAGGTCACCTGTTACCTCCCAAGTAGTTCTGTCACCTATGAGGATGTAAAGGATACTGTACTACGCCTGTTTGGGGGAACTTCAAAGATGTCACAGCAGAAAGCAGAATTCTTAACAATAAGATTCTGTCAAAACAAGACTCTCCTAGAGTTCACTGATTGATTCACAACAGAAGCCCATGTACTGATTGGAGAGGGGTACTTAGTGGAAGCTGACATGTGCATTGCCATGACCTCCACGGTGAAGTCATTATAATGAATTTCATAATGTTATTTCACCGCATCTGGATGATGACGTACCTCTGCTCAAGGTTGTACAGTTTTTGCGTCATGTATCCTCTAACTTTATGCTGCTGAATATGTAATGGAAGACTACTGCCTCTGCACCCTTTTATTCAGGAGAATACTTTTGTCCAACTCCAGCTCCATTTAGTAATCTTCAGCTTTTATATAACTCTGCGCCTCGTCCTCAGCTGAATTATACTCAACAGTTCGATCAGCATCAATGGGCTGGTCACAAAAACTATCAGCAAACCAGCTATTGACCAGTACCTAGCTATGCCAAATGTCAACAATCATCTTACTGACCTAGGCCTGGTTATGCCAAATGACCCCAAACTTTTCGATCTGGACCCTCTTATGACAATCAAGAACGTGGCTCTTATGGGGTTAACTGCTATGAATGCGGCCGCTCTGGTCATTTGGCAAAATTATGACATAACTGCCATGTGAACTACGTACACCAAGATCAATACTATCAGGGAAAAGATGGAGCGGAGTAGAGATGGGATCCTCTACCACCGTGATACCCACTCAAAACGTCCCTGAATCAATAGTAGTATACCCTGCGAAAGTCCCTCAGTATGACGATGGAATTTTATATCAGCAGCTGGCTGAAGGAGTAAACGTAGTAACCCGAGCTCAAGTCAAGGTGGCGGTGGAAGAAGAATCCCCAAACAACTGAAGCCATATGCTTATAAAATGCTTGATCAAGCTTTCTTGGACCAACTTGATTCTGCTGCAGATGCACCAACTCTGAAAGGAGTAAACATCGCCCTTCCAGTAGATATCATTGTCAAAGAATACCCCCAAGTCAGTGAGGGTATAATGAGTCTCCTAGGAAAAAAGAGCCCATAAATGTTCACATAACAAACAGTCAATATTCTTCTTATTCTGAGTGTACATACTGTGATTTTTATATAGCGAAGAATAGAGTTTGCGCTATAATAGATACTGGTGCTCCAGTCAACATAGTGTCCACTAAATTAATGAAAAAGTTGACGTTGACACCTGATGTGGACCATCGAATGGTTTATGGAACTGCTGGAGCAGTAAGCACTGTCTCTGAGGGGACTTACAGTGCGCTACCTCTGCGCTTTGGGTCCATTGTCATTGTAGCCCCAGCAATTGTGCTGCCAAATGAGAACTATGACCTTCTAATAGGGACCGCTTTCCTGAGCTGTTTTGGGGCTGTTGTTTTTAATGATGGAGGAGACCCTCGCCATTATGGGTTAGCAGATCCCAATTTACTTTACCACTAGTGGAGTACCAAAGGATCTGGTGCATATGAGCCATATCAACCTTGCCTATAGTGACGGGGTGAGGCCAGTTTGCTACCACTGACTAAAGCGCAAGACTTGGGCCCTTCCCCAGAAGATATATGAATATCAAGGGATACCTCTTCGAGCGGCAGGGCTCTTATCTATCCTTTCTGGCCATCAAGACTTAGCAAACACTGAGCTAGAAATGGAAGTGCCGATTGGGTTATATGGGGAAGTCATTGGGCTCTATCATCAAACACGGTTTGAGCTGCATGTGGCTCTAGGGATTATACTTCTGGGGCATGGGGAGATTAAGGTATTGTTAGCAAACCTCCAGAGTGAACCAATGCAAAATAATGCCACCAAACTATAGTGTATCTACATCTGATTACCATAGACGAGGTCTGTCAGGTTCATGATTTTGGGTCGTTGGATGAATTTGGTCTACCAGCTGAGACACCTGCCAACATACTATTAGTGGTACCGCGGAGTAATTTAACTGGATTATTAGAAGAACAAAAAGACCAAGCAATAGCTTTATTTCAGAAGTACAAGGGGATTTTTGCTGTTAACGATCACAAATTAGGGTGTTCTTGGGGGTGGTCCATTGAGTAGACACAGGAGATCATCCTCCTATAAGGTCTCAGCTGATCCACCAATTGCATGCAGCAGAAGAGATTGTTACTGAGAAAATTGACAAGTTGCTAGAGCAAGGGATGCTCAAACCGTCCAAAAGCCTGTGGGCTTAGCCTGTCTTAATTGTAAAAAAGAATGACGGCACCAACCATGTAGTAATAGACTACTGGAAGCTCAACAGTATTACAAAAAAGGATTTGTATCCCTTGCCAAGAATTGACGATGCTCTGGACCAATTAGGGGAGCCCGTTATTTTTCTGCTATGGACTTGATATCAGGTTATTAGCAAATTGAGTTACCCCTGGCAGAACAGGAAAAATGCGCTGTAATCACCTCTAAAGGCCTTTTTCAACTGACATGGATGCCTCAAGGGCTGTGCAACGCCCCATCTACATTTCAGCGAGCCATGGACACTATTCTTGGTGACCTGAAACTGTCATGTGTCCTTGTATACCTTGACAATATTAATGTTTTCTCTCAAACCTTTTTGGAGCATCTTGACCACCTTGAAGCAGTATTCCATCAGCTGGCTGAGGCGAACATTAAAACTAAACTTTGAAAATGTAACTTCTTCAAAGATCAGCTGGAATACCTGGGGTTTGTGGTAGACTCTAAAGGGCTAAACCAACAACTGGCTATGGTGGAGGCCATCAGCAAAATGATTACTCCCAATAGTAAGCATGGAATACAGGTATTTTTGGGAATGTTCAGTTACTACCAGCGCTTTATCCCTAATTTTAGCTGTATTGGGGGGCCGCTATTTGAGTTGTTAAAAAAGGACGCTGTGTTCAAATGGATGGAACGTCATCAATCTGCTTTCAATACACTTCGTACAGCATTGATCAGCACACTGGTGTTACAATATCTGAACTTTGATTGGGAGTTTATCATTCAAACAGATGCGTCCCTCTCACTGTTGGGGCTGTACTTTCTCAGAAAGATGATGAGAGAGAGGAACATCCGGTAGCATACTGTAATTGAAGTCTGAACTGTCACAAGCATAATTGTACTGTGAACAAGTGGGAGTGCTTAGCAATGATATACACATATAAGCAATTCAGAGTCTATCTGCATGGGGTAAAGTTTAAAGTCATGACAGATCACATGTCATTACGTTGGTTGCAGAACCCCAAAGAACTTGAAGGCCATTTGGCTTGATGGGCTCTTAAGTTGCAGGCTTATGATTTCAAGAATCTCCATTGGCCAGGAGTAAACCATCAGAACGCTGACTGTTTTTATTGGTTACTGACTATTGCTGTGACAGTGGACCTCAGCGACATGATGTATGATAAGGTGCTCAGCGGAAAATATGATGATGAATTGCCCCAAGTAATCAAAGTGTTAAATGAGATGAGCACAAATACCTTCCAATGGAATGGGGAAATGTACAAGTGGATCAGCAATTCTACAGTGAATTTTCCGCGTCCCTCAGCATGACCAGAAATCATTATGAGTGCACACAAGGCAGTCAGGCATGGTGGAGTGCATAAGGCTATGGAGTTGTTACACCCCCAGTACTATTGGGAAAGTATGAGCTTCGATGTGCTCAAAACTATTTCCTGTTGCCATCAGTGCCAAGTGGAGAAGCCATTTTGCCGTATGACATCATATCAGATAGTGAAACAACATTTTGCTTGTCACACAGTTTCCCTTGATGTCGTTGGCCCCTTGCCAACTGGAGCCAACTGTTGTAAGTACATTCTTGTGGCTATTGACCACTTGACCTGGTAGGTTGAAGCAAGGGCGATACAAGACTTGGGGGCAGTTACAATGGTCAGGTTCATGATGGAATGCATTATTCAGCGGCATAGCTGCCCTCATTTTATTCTCACTGATAACAGAACCAACTTCACCTTTCACATCCTCTCAAAACTGAACGTATTTATGGGAATCTGTGGGGTTCTGATGACCACATACCACCCTGAATCCAATGGAATGATCAAACGGGTGAATGGGACTCTGGTGAACATACTACAAAAACTAGTAATGGATCAACCTTCCCATTGGAGCTCTCTCCTTTCCACTGCCGTGTTTATCTATAAAATTAGTTACCATTCTGCCATGAGGAAGAGTCCCTTCCAACTGCTATATGACCAACTCCTGGCTCTTCCGGCATTGCTTTATTCATGTGTAGAAGACACCAGTAGACTGGAACCCCACCACTATTTGACTAACCTTGCAAACAAGCCGATCAAACTGCAAACTGAAGCATATTCCTTCAGCTTAGCCAAGAAGATCAGGAATCAGGCCAAAGATCAGGTAAATTGGAGTGGGCTCACACCATTCAAGGAAGGCGATATGGTTCTCTTTCACGACCAACATGGATTTGGGCGGAAACACAAGCTGGCCATTATTTGAATTGGTCCATTTGAAGTTATAGAGAAAGCTGAGGTCAATGCATATACCATCTAGGATCCTGCAAGTGGTCAGATCATTAACGAGTACATGTGAAGTTCCTCTTACCTTACAAACAATAGGATCTTATTGACCAGTCAAGGAGGGGCAATGTCATGATTCTGAGATGACTGAATGATAAATGTGGGACAGCATGGCAGAATCCGCCAAACATAGTATCAATTATGATTATTCAAGTGCCACGAGATGAGGTGATATTGAAATATAATGGGTTTTTATTGGATTGCCTCTATATGAGGTGATAAGGCGATAAGGTGATGTCAAAATTCAACGAAGGCAAAGTAAATAGCCTACAATTAGGGCAACAGAGGATTAGAGAATAACAAGACAAATTCAAGGATAATTGGCAGGATAGAATAGCCCAAGTCATGAGAAGCAGTATCGCCTGAAGCCGATGTATATAAGTGAGATGGGCTGATTGGAAAAGGAGTTTTTAGCGTAGAAGAGATGAAACAGTGAAGGATAGCTGTATTTATAAAAAATAAATAAAGAATTGGTTGGGGCAATTGCTCCTTTTTAAAGTATATTTTCAAGTGTGTCTGAAGGACTGATGATCCCCACATTGTCTGTCTGTTGCTCAGTGGGTTTGACCTGTGCAAATAACCTGACGGATCCTAACAATACCATCTGAAATTATAACAATTATCTAAAATGTTAAACCTGTGAAGTTGTTCTTTTAAGCCTAAGCACCAATCTCAACATTTGATGCTCACTAAAGGTGCCACGTTTTGGTATTCTGCCATTTATAAAAAACTCTTAACATGCAATACTATAATGATGACAGTCAAGGCGACTCTCCTTATATTCCTTAAAAGAATCTGATTATATAAAAAATAATAAGAAAAAGCATCGTGGCCAGATTGGCTGAAGCGTTATTTACTAATGAACTTGTGAAAGAAAAAGTTCCCACTATTGCTGAAAGATACCAAGAGTTGAAAGCTTTAAGCTGCTTGGGTCAAACTCAGGGCTAGGAGATTAATGAGTTAAATTTTTGAGTGAGTTGGTCCATTAAAAAAAAGGACAAGGCTGAACAAAAATTGATGACAGAACGGCAACAGTTTACTAAGGTAGTATCAAACCTTGCCAAGATCTTAAGCATGACATGCATAAGCATAGACAAGAGCATTGTCACTGATTTATCAGCTTCTACCTCTGATGATTATATGAATGAAGTTGGGGCTATGGTGTCCAGTGTATTAACTGCTGTACCTTTACCAGAAGCTGCTCTCAGCCCTTCCACATCAGCTGCCACTCCCCTAACTATAGATCCACAAGTTACACTAGCCCCTCAAGTTATGCCGACACTTTCTCCCCAGTTAACCCCATCAATCTGCCCAAATTTGATAGGCATGTCAATATCCACACCTTCATACGGTTATCTGAAATAACAAAGAGATATTTATGACCACATCAAATTGATTACGCTGATGAACTTGCTGGATCCTTATAATCCAGAGTTGGTACAGCCAGAAATAACAGAAGTTGGCATATCTTACATTAATGCAAAAATCAATTTTATTGATATGTTAAAGGGGGCTGAACTGATGATAGGCCGGAAAATTACCTTCTTATCCATTAACTTTAAGGTTGGAGAGGATGTTTTAGCTTTTTTTAAAATCTATTATGAATCTAAAATGTCATATGGAGAAAAAGTTTTGTGTCATTATGACGCTCAGATTACTTTCTGCCACACATGTGAGCCCCATGTAGAATAATATGGGCAATGCTATTTTTGAATTCCAACATTACCATTACTAAAATGGTGACTTATCTCCAGCGCTGTGCCTTAACTTTTGGCGCCCTGATACTAAACCCCCAAAAAGAGTCAAAATTAGTTTATTTTTTTTACCATGGTCACCATTAAGAACTTATAAAAGTACAGGTGGAGTAAAATTGTGATATTTTTTACATCTGCTGAACTTTCAATAATCCTAGCAACTAACAATGTTATAATGGAATAGAATTCCTCATGGAGACCTCCCCTACAAATATCACCGCTGAGGTTGTTATGGATTCACGGTTTGAAAAGGCCAATAAATTATTTGACTACTTGAGTCAAGCTGATACCATAGACATATACACTATCACCAGCCCAAAGAGTCACGCTGAAGGTCCTTAAGTGGATATCAATGTGTACAACCAACCAGTTTGGCCATTGTGGACTGTGGCGCTCAGATCAACATTATTTCCTTTAACTCATAGAGAAACTGGTGACCAAACAAAATAATGATATTGTGAAGAATATGGCACTACAGGCCACAACGTCAGGATTAAGTTAGATAAAGACTAAACTAACCTGAAAGTTGGGATGCAAAAGCCCTCAAAATGAGAGCCAGAATGCCAGGGGCATTGCTGCATGAACGACGTTTTAATATATTGGGATAGTAAAAATGTAGTGCCAACAGATTGCAAATATGAGAACCAACTTGGTGAGAAAATAAGCTGTTGCAGCCCCAGGGCCATTGAGCTGGGTGTAGGGAGTTGCGAGATTAGGTAAACTCCATAGAGAGCTCGACACAATAAGCCCAAGTGACTAACATGAGGTCCAAAATAAGTAACGCGGCTTGGGAAATTAAGTTTATACAAGGACCATGGGGCCACATTGCAAATGTCACGGGGGTTGGCAAGAAAGATTAAAACTTAATCTAATATTCAAGCACATGATGATTTTTATTAAAATTAAAAATAAGATTATTAATATTCAGTTATAGTGCTTTATAAATGCTTGATAAAATATAGTTGATTTGGGAGTAGCTTAAGAAAACGTGGGATTAAAGCCCTCAAGTTTTGACCTAACCTGGAGAACTTTGAGTGAGGGGGGAGAAAAACGAACAAAGTTTGAACTAACTTCAAAAGAATTGGCAGCTGTCCAAGTCATTGTCAGTTCATCAACAGATGCCCATATTGCGGATTTACTGCAGTTACAACAATTAGCATGACAGTGTCTCACTCAATGGACAACAGGAACCTCCCAAGACCACACCACATAGGGGCGGTCCCAAGAGGTTGGGATTGGGTTTGAGGCGCCCAACCCACCTGCACCTGGTTGCTTTGGCATCCATTTGACCAATCAGAATTCATCAGACGAAATTTTGATAGTTTTGGTGAGGGTTCCAAACTGGTGGCAACTTTCCATGATGGCCTAATGACAAAAGCGAGCTCCACAAAAGATTTGACATTAAAGCTTTCTTCAATGAAGGTACACGCCAGTAAGGCCTTGTTTCCAACGATTTGATGCTAGCAGACCTTGATGCTGAAGGCTTGTTGCCCTCAACTTCATCCAAACCTTTCAACCCATGAGAACGCCAACTCTAAAATAGCTCAACACAAATTTCCTTAATTCACAGCACCAACTTGTCCGAGTTTAATACTAGAATGGTGGCGTGGTCCTCAAAGGGTAAGCTGTTACCCACCGCTTGTCCACCACATGGGCGAGGTCGCCCTGTGAAATGATGTGGGCAGCTGGCCTTCTTGGAACTTTTTGCTGGGAATGGGGACGCCACCCAATCCAAGTAGAGGGGACGCTCCCCCAGACTTACACCCAATGCCACGACTTCTCTAGGAGCATATAGCTTCAAGCTGCTAGGTTTAGGCACTAAATTTAGTTTGCTCCCGCCATTTTCTTACCACATGATAATTATGATTTGCTTATTAAGGCCTCCTTTATGAGAAAATTTGGACAGAAAGCCAATTTCAAGGGCAATACCTTAGATATATGTGGACAAGATGGTGCTCTTTATTAAAATCAGGATTCAGCCAATGATGAACCCAGCCTAGAAGGCGCAGTTAGTGAACATTTAAATGATTCCACTGAGGAGGAATTAGGCCTGGCGGATGCTATTATGGAAAGCTCAGAATATTCTGCCAAAATTGGGGTATTATCATTCAACTAAGCCATGTCAAATTTCTCATTAGATTGGGAGTAAAACCCAGTGGTTAATGTGCATACCATGTCTACGTGGCTTCCAGTGCCACCAGAAGTTGGATTCAGCACTCCGCCTAATTCTAACTCCAAAACTTCTCTGGTTGTGAATGTTGAACATAATGGGAAAACTGTTAAAATTACCTATTGCAAGATGAGCCAAAGTCCTCTAAATTTTCCACACTGAGTTACAAAATGCAACATAATTTCCGTCCACGCAGTATAAAAAACACACTATAAAACCAGGGCATCAGGCCCTCGTTGGGATGAATAATTCTTCACAAATTCCTGAAGGTATGTATAGTAAGATTCTTTTGCCACTCCACCAATCCAATAGGGTCCCGCTGCCACCTTGGGGCCATTTAACCACACCATAAGAAATTAAGGTGTCATTAAAAACATCTATTCTTATATGGTGCAAATTTAAGAAACATAAGATCATTGCTTATGTTTATGTGCTTCCTTACCTAAAGGCCTAACTTTCTAGTCACTATCTAGCCCCGCTCATTTTTTAATGTAATGCTTGGTTAAGTGGGGAGAAATGTTGAAGTCTAGTTTGACAAACTATTCTATTCTAATATTCTATTCATTTTATGTTAAGGATTTGACTCCTTGGTCCTTGTTGCTGACATCTATCTGATGCATCAAATTATGACGGATTACCTTGCCCACATGCCCACGTTTATATATGTAGCTGAATAGCTATCAAGGTTTAAATTCTTATCACCCCGCCAGCAATTTTCCCTAAGTATATTCCTATTGATTTACAAACATTATGGCCTCATAAAATTTTCCCCTTTTATATCATTAGTTTTTATTTTCTCCTTTGCCCTGCCAGCATAAGATAATCGTCAAAAGTGTTTTATTCCCTTAACATCCAAGCCATTAAAGCCGTCTATTTTCTAGAAAATTTATGCAATGTTTGGTACTCTAGTATGTAGTTTATTATGATGGGAATGAGAAATTACAGGAGTCCTTTCTTTCATCTAGATGATTTCAGCTATCAAATCAAGACCTTTGATGATAAAATATTATTATCTTACCATAGTGTTCTTGTCTTCAAACAGTTCCCTAGTTTTATTATATAAAAATTTCTAAACAACAAGCTGTGCTTTAACGCCTAAGCGCCTTTCTCACCATAGTTTCAGCCCTTTTACACAATATTCTTGTCTACCCAACATTCAAAAAACCAATGTGACCTTAGAAGACCAGTCTGCAATGGAGACCATCAGGGGGGCAATAGTAAGCTTGGGAGGGTTGTATAGCCATGGTAAGCTCTTGGGACTCATCATTAGTGGTCCTAGGGAAGGATTGCATTCAACTAACAAAAATATTGTTCAGGGTTTCATTAACAGGCTCATATATAAAGTTTCAATTACAGTGATCATAATAATTACAGGCCTGTTTTATGCCAAATTTTGTGGCTTTATACGAGTATGTGGGGAGGATACTCTAATGGTAGAGTATGACCCTCTGCCACTGCCTCCCCAATTTGATTCTGGTAGTGAACTTTGGGTAGGGGAAAATTATGACTGTGTTGGCATTGCGCACCAATGCCCTGAACTGAGATAGCGAATAGCAAAGGCGGTACATGGAGTTCCTGGCCTATCATACACCGCGCATGGAGGTTTTCTGGGTTTTATCCTCCTTTCCCATTTTTTTCACTTCCCCTCATTGGTGCAGTATCGTCCTCAGATCAGCCCACCCTAAATAAAGTTTAAAATTTAAAGTTTAAAATTTATACAAGAACGTGAGTAATTGAAGGTCCATTATAACAACTATCTTGTTTTATGCCCCTAAGAGAAGATATCCATTAATGGGTAAGTGACTATGCCACAGCAGCAAGCTTCTTACCATAGATTTCCCATGATCTTTCTAAGGAAGGGAAATTGTGGGAAAAATAAGCAACAGAGTGCTCTATCCTACATAGTCCTAGAGTAACACAGAAAATAGTGGCTGTGGAGCTATCACATGTGACAATAAAGGTCTTGGATGTGTTGGAGTGCTAGAACAGAAGCAGAGACAAATACTCCCTTGATGGCATTGGATGCTTTTTTAAGTGTCAATCTAATTAAAGTGGACGTTTTTTACTATCAGGGAGTGGAGGGGGACCAGAAACTGTAATAAATCAGGAGAAAACTAAGAAAAAAAAATCTGAACCTAAAAACTTATAAAATTGTTCCTGAGCTGCAGGGATGTGCCATGAAAGGATAGTTTCAGGACTTGGGGTAAACCTTCCCACTGTCCTTGATTATTATTCTTCAGGTCTTCAAAATACTCAGCCAAAAAATTATTTAATAACTTAAATATATGAACTTAAGGGAAAAATTCCTTAGTTGATAAGAAAGATGGTATCATTTTTTTGCGTGAGCAATGTTAAAATTTGAATTAAGTGCAAACAAACTGGGGAAATTACCAAATACACCTGAGCAAGATCTATAGCTAATTCGCTCTTTGGAATTTATGTGGCATTAGAATGTTTTGACTTTTAGTTTAAGGTGATCCCCAATAATGCTTTTTGGTAAACTTTCAGTTTGGCTGAAATCCTGAAAGATAGATTCAAGCTTTCAGGAAGGTTTGCATACCCTTCTTTTTTAATAAATTCCTCAGAAAAGTGATCTCCTCCTGAAAAGATATTACATTTAGAGGGGCTAACATATAAATTTGCTTTTTGAAGGGAAGACAGAACAGCTTCAAGATTAATTACATACTGATCATAATTGGTGAATTTACTAATATTTTATCATTATAGGCCACTAAGCAAGTAAAGCGCAGATCACCCAGGATGTCATCATTAATATTTTTGAACATCGCAGGTGCTTTTTCTAAGACCAAAGGGCATTACTTTGAACTAGAATATACCACTCTTCATGTGGATTATCATGAGACACTTCTGGCCCTCCTCTATCATTATTTGATTGAATGCATTACAAGGACGAGTTTAGAGGATAATTGGTACTTTGCAATCTCCTGGATGATGATTTGATAAAGGATAGGAGATATGTATCATGCATATTTATGTTTTTTTAATAGCTATTGTTACGCAGAGTAGTAAGATTCCATCAACCTTATGCGCAAAATCTATGGGCAAAGCAATGAATGAGGATATCTAGAATATCTTATCATCATGATCTATGTCATATAATTAAGTCTTCAAGGCATTATCTTCTTGTTCAGTATTTAAAAAATTTATTTGAGGTGGGTCAACCTTGGGACAAATATACCACACCAAAATTTTTATATCCAGTAAAGGTTTTGAACTCAAAACCTGCACTTAGGGTGGAAGCAGTCCTATCTTCTCAGCTAACCACCCTTTGATATTTGAAAAATGTATAGTTTATATCAATCAAACCCACCATTAAATGGCGAGCCAGACTATACTCAGAGTAGGGTGGGAGTCATTTATCCTTTTCCATATTGAAAAAAATACTTATAAGGTACCAACCCAGAAGGGACGTCAGGTGGTAAATCAATGAGAGAGGGTTTGCAGAAATGCAATTCACTTCATTTTCTGCGGATAATGAATTAAAAAGAGAAAGTTTGTTACATAGGCATGTACTCTTAAAGAACAAGAAGTTAGAATCTAATTTGAAAATCTTCTGGTGGTAATACCACCAACCTACCCCAAGGATAACAGAAACCGTAGATCTAAAACGAGGGTAAAATGGTCACAGAAACAGAGCACGTGCACTGCACATGGGATGGGATCTCTTACGTCATGGTATGTCATTGGAGCTGAAGAAGCCTCATACAGATAGCCCTAATTTCAAGATCCAGATCTAAATCTTGAGCCAGATTTAAATTTAAACTGGCTGCTCCTATATCCTAATGACATCAAAGGACACCTTGTGGGTCCCCAAATAAATTCCATTAATAAATCAAAGTAGGCATTATCCTGTATTAGCAACTAAATTGGATATGACTGGATAAATCTGGGAATTGCTTGAATATTAATTGGGCTAGAAAAAGAAGAGGAATCATACCTCGTCCTGATGGGTTTCATCACTCTCTACTTGTTGTAATGTGATAAAATAGCAACAACACATTCAAAGCTACCTGCTTTACACTTGCATCTTAGTAATCTAACAGATATTTGGAACTTGAGCACATTACTGCAGGGCTTGGAGAAATAGAGACAGTATTATTAATGAATACACGCCAGTACTTGTGTTCTGTAAAAAAATATATATTAATTGTGGGAAAATGAACTGGTCACATGCAAGCTTGAATCTTAGGGATGTTTTAATATGTACCAGATTTAAAGTTAATCTCTCATTGTGACATAAAAAACTTGAATAAAATGATAAGGTGACCACCAATCCCCACCAGGTGAACCAAGGATTGAAAATTCTGCTCATAAAATAAATTCAGCGCATCATCCAACTCAGTGAGAAGGGTGGAGAAGGATGAGATTAGAGATCATTCTATTACGCCTTGGGTTCTGCTAATAAAACAAGACTAAGATGCCATTTTAGATAGGTTACCAACAAGAACGATAACCAGAATATCACTTGTACAGCTAATAAAAAGAATTTACCTAACCGGTTGGAATAAAATGCCACTATGGGACATTCATTCCAGAAACTAGTTAATTAGCTAGTAATAATTACTAATAATTTTCACAATAAGAATGCCTAAGTGTCTTTATATAAAAGGAAATAAATGAAAAGATCAACAACTGCATTTGTTGGGGCTGCTGCCCTATATTTTTTCTGAGAATGAGTTGGGTGTGTTACAATTGGAACTTTGGTGTCAATGGTAATTTTCACAGGTAAGTGTTGCACTAAATATAGAACAATCTGCATGAGAAAGATAATTAAAAAACAAGGGAATAAATTCAAACTTAGTCACAATAGGGGGCTTAAATGATATAATGAGCACACTGCAGTATTGAATACTCACAGTGGCCACCGTGTAGTTGGCTATTGTCTTTGTAGATTAATGTACAAAGCTAGAGTAAAAGAAAATCTCGATCCTAATTGCAATCCTTCCAAATAAGCTCACTCAATCCCAGGGTTCTCATTGGTGCAACTAAGCAGCACTTATGAATAATAGGACATCTGCATAATATTTAGTTAAGATCAAGAAAATGATGCTTAGAAATTGGAGCATTTACATAATAAAAGCACTTAACAATTAAACTGGCATATAACTGAATAATTAAAGCAAACCTGCTTGAAACTTTTTCTATGCTATCATGGGGACAATGTCATGGAAATGGCTGATAAGAATTAGACTGGGCTCCCAGTCAGGGTATGTGAGCACCCAGCGGAGAGCCCAGAATGCCAAGGGCATAGCGGTCCATGTGATTAGAAGAAGGGGGTCTAGTGGGAACGTGAGGAAAGCAAAAGTTTATAAATGTATCAAAGGCCCCCAAGGCAAACCAGATGGTTGCAATGGGGGCAACTGCAAGTCTTGGGGGGCAACCCCCAAGGGTGGGAGAGGCAGGGAGGATGATGACTCCTCCAGGGTGAGTGGTTGCTGGCCTTCGGTTACAGATAGGTGGGTCTTTGCGCCAGAGAGGGGCGGCACAGGGCCCACTGCGCGGACAGGGATGCTGTCAGAGGGGAAAATGGATCCACGATGAGCGTTAGGGCTGAGTCCCCCTTGGTCAGAATACTCTGGGGCCCTTAGGTGGGTGGGATTGATGGCGGGTGAGCCAGGCGTGGGGGCCAAGCTCACAGGTATCGGGGTGGGGCGCCCTGAGGCTGCTCCAATAGGGGAGCGCTCTCAGAAAACCTGACAGCAAAGCAAATGGACAGGTTCACGTTTAATGGGTATGCAGAAATGGATGGAGAGTCAACTCCATCATTGAGAGCAAGGCAGTTCACCGCAGATATGATCCACCACCATGTGGCAGGGTCAAGCAACTGGATGACCCATTTGGCAATCATCAGGATAACTATTTGGGTGGCGGTGCACTTTGCTGGATCAATCGGCGAAATTTTGAATAGGAAAAACAAATGGGTGGAGTCTGCGACAAGGAGTTAGGGTTAATTGGCTTTATTTTGGCGCAAAGCATGAGGAGAATAGAGAATAAACTGACAACTGCCCATTGACAGGGCAGTTGCCTTAAGTATTGGGAAAATTGCATAGTGGGGATGCTAGGGTATTGGGTGGTTGGGGATTGGCGATGGGGTTTGGTTGGCTGGCGGGTGGGGGAGTGGATGGGTGTCCAAAATCTTGGCAAAAATCAAAAAAACTTTTGCTGATTTTCCCAAGTTTTTGGGGCCAGACCAGGTCGATGGTGCCAATCTGGGCCTTGACCATTTGAGTCAGGCAGCTTATGCGGTTTAGATTTCCTGGATTCGTCCCAGGGGCTGTGGCCTTGGTGCTCAGTTGTCTGCAACCCAGTCCAGACTCTCGATTTGATTGTCTACATGATCCAAACATCTCAAATCCATTCTGGGGGTCAGAAACTGCTCTAAGTCATTAATGGCCTGGTTTGAAACCCAGATTGAGTTCTGATCTGACTCAGACACAACCAGTCCAGACTGGCTCCATTGGCCCAGAATTTGCAGACTGGGCTCTAATACCTGCGCTGGCTGTTTTTTCAAGATTTGGGTAAATTTCCCCTGGTGAGAGAGGGGTCCCAGGGGCCCGCCCATGGCCCCTGGCCTGCATGATCTCCTGGCAGGTCCCCTCTATTAATTTTAACAGAGTTGGGGAGGGGGGAAGAGGAGAGATCTGAGTATCCCTCTATGGAAGGGCAGTTACCCAGCGCTCATCAACCATGTGCGCCAGGTCACTCAACTATGACAGGGGGTCCACTTGGGCCTTTGACCCCCTTTTGGTCCAGAAGGGATGCTGCTCCCCATCTAGTTGTAGGGGCTGGTCCCCAAGACTTACAGACAAGGTAGTTTATAAATAAAATTAAATAAAGTAAGAAAAAAGTGATATGAAAACTGGGGTTGCAGCCTGAGGTAATTAAGTGTTAAGATTAATTATTTTACTGATTAAGTTTAAGGATTTAATTTTCACTCAATGGTATCAGTAATTAGATGCACAAGCGAGGTAACTAGTAGTAATTTAATACTATCAATCTACAACTACAACTAAAAATGTGGGTGCAGGGATGACATATTTATATTCTAACTTTCCATAAATTGACATCAGCTTTTAGCCTGAAATATTTAACCCTTTGCCTATAATAAAAATAAAATCAATATATAAAGTAATGATAAAGATGGCTAGTCAGACCAATCACAACATAACACTTGACCAAACATTAGTGAACAAAAATTGAGTGGGTTTAGATGCTTGCAGTAAAAGCCGCTCAATGATCAAGCATTGCTGTGGATGAGTGGTATTGGAGCGCGCAATAAAAAATATACATGTTAAATGTTTGCATTATAAAAACTAAATCCTTATTTAATATAAAACCTTCTTTATAAGTTACAACAAAATTATAAACAAACAAATTGAAAACTTACAACATAAAAGAAATTTGGTTGTGTTAATGTAAACTGAATTAGGCGGCTATATCCTGACATGCATCCACAATGGTAAAAAGGCTTGGGTGGCTATTTGCAACATTTGACCACAAAGGATTACAATAAGCTATTGAGAAGCTGATGCCATAATGTCAGTAAATGCTTGCTGACTAATATTCTTATTAACTACATTATCTAATGGCAGTACCTAAATAAAGGCAATAAGCTGATGCCTTTTCACATGAATTGTGTGATAGTAGGTGCTCTAAATGACACCTTAATTTTCTCCTGGTTAAGATAACCAGCAACAGAAGCGGCAATAGGATCTAATTTATATTAAAAATGTGGCAGAAGAATTTTACCATGTAGACCCTTAAGAATCTTTAAATCAGTATCTGTCCCTACAAGGGCTTAATGACCATGTGCTATGCTTAAACTGCGTCCAGATCATAGCAAAATGAAATTAGATTCTATAATCTTACTAGGCAACTTTGGAGTGCTCTTAAATCTTATTACAATGGTAAAATGGGGTAATGACTCCCTTGTTTTTATGTTGAACAGTTAAAAATTTGAGATTTAAGCATAGTTGTGAGAGTGCTTTAATATCCTCCTGCGTTGGAAGCTTTTGGTGCACAGCATACAAATCAATGACAGTTTATGGTGCAAGCCTGAGAAATCCTAAGAATCATTATAAAATATATCAACAGATGATGCTATTGTATGGATTAAGCGCTATACTCTCATGAGGCGTCTTAAAGGACAATTTCTGGAGATAACTGGACTTTTTAAGATGGTTAAGTCCACTATTTCTGATGACCACATAGGCGTAGCATCCCAAATCTTGATAATCATTACCAGTTGGAATTTTGCCCACATTTCCAGCTTCCAAAATTATTGGAACAGCTGACTTGCTATGGGATAAGTACCTATATTGATGATTTTTATATCAGATGATTTTGATATTGGTTTAATAATGCCAGAGAATTTTATGGTAAATTCCAGATTTGATTTGCTGGTTCAGTCCGTGCAAATGCCTAAGATCACATAAGACAGAGTTGCCAACGGAATCAATTTATCTGATAATTAACCATTTATTCACTTATTAGATTTGCTGATTGGGATTAGTTGGGTTTTTATCACCAACTGATTGGGGATTTATTTAAGATTTGTGAGGCGAGTGATGCCATCTGCAACTACCAAATTGATCAGTTGGTTCACAACCTGCCATAATGGGTAAAGATTCCATTACCTAAGCAAGTCTCTAGTCAAATGTGGATGGTTCACTGTGATTGAGCGTAAATGCTAGAAACTTTCTCTTTCTCTTTCTCTTTCCATTTTATATTTTCTGGGATAAATGACGGAGGAATCTTTAGCCTGATGGAGAAGCCCATCGCTGAAAGACCTCAAAGGGAAGTTTAATGGCAACGGTTGTTGTTTCATTAATATAGACCAACTGAGGAGTTGGGCGCAGAGTTCCCCAATAGATTCCCTAGTTTTTATAACAATAAAGCAATTCTATAAATTTTCAGTTTTTTATTGTTAAAATATATTAATTATTGACTTTTTGTTTGAGAAATAGTAAGTATTGGTTATCCTTGGAAGAGAAGCAGTTTTTTACCAATTCAGCATGATGCAAACCAAGGTCAAGAACCTCTGAATCTAGAGTAAGATTAAGTTCTGCTGGAATAGGAAGAAGCCCTAATTGTCAGTTTAATTAGCATCAAGTGGAGCATTCCAAATTTAGCTTTGGACTACCAATCAACCTGGTTTATCTATATTTATCTATAGTATTGTCTCATTACTATTTTTTAATTATATATCTATATTAATTAATATGGATTGTGCACATAATAGATGAACCTGTGCAGTTACTATCAGGGGACTAGTATCAACAAAACTCCAGATTTTAACAATTAAGCTAACTACAGGATGTTTTTTCCTAATATAATATAATTCTAAGTGGAATCGCATCCTTGATGCCATACAAAGAAGAACTAAGAGAACTATGGACAGATTTGGTAACTGTTAATAAGAAAGCCCTGAGTTTGGTGGACTATAGAGAATTTGCTGCTCTAGAGGAGAGAGTTATTAAGAATGAAGAAGTAGTAGATGAAGGTTTAAAATCCAGCGATGATATACTCAGCAAAGTAACGTCCCTAATGAGGTAAGAAGGAGCGCAGATTAAGGAAGTTTTATTCTTGAAAAGGAATGTAAAGCGGATTGTGTGCAATTATGCTCACTCAGCTCAGATATGAAACGTTTAATAAAACAAACCAAAGAATTAAAGAACCATAAATGAGGATGTGAACCATATGTGGTGAACAATCTGAAGAAGATAGTCTGAAAACCCCAGTTGGAAAGTTGACAACTCCTAGAAACATGCCTCCTGCATTTGCCACCATTTTGAGATGACTCCCAAATAAACCTCTTGTTAGTTGGGTCACTGAGCCATGAGAGGCTGAATGAGATAATGAGACTCAGAGGATTCATATCAATTACATAGTAGCTGAAAACAAATGGACTGTAAGACAGTATGAATGGAATGCTAGTCTTGAAACTAGGGAGATTGGTTGCCAGAAAAACTTCCAAATGAGCACTACTCAGTTTAATAAATTCAACTTTAACATAAGCCACCATATGGTGACTGGAAAAACGCTGTTTGAATTACTATATGGGCTAAGGGTCGCATTACTTCTGATTCTATATTCATCTGTCAAACCAACATCAGGGAAGAATACCAATCAGTACTCACACCAATTATCAGTTATAATGACTAAATGCAATTGCAAGCATTTGATATGACCTTTAATCATAATTAAGACCAAGACGATGGATGACAAGAACTGCAAGCGCTACACAAATATAATATGGGTGATAGGGTAGCCTATTGCAATACAAATGGATTTGGAGAAAAAAAATATGTTTGTATTGTTTTTAGGTCTGTTTAAAATTATCACTAAGTAAGCAATGGACGCATATGTTATTAAAAGCATAGCAGATGGGTGGATAGTAAACTGATCCATACAAAAATACTTTAAAAGTTGGATCCAAAAAAATAAAAACAATAAAAATATCCTTGAAGGACCGCTGAACCATTAAAAATGGTTATGTCCTAATATCTTGGTTAAGTCCTAAAAAAGTGCTGCTGAACTGAAGTAAATGGTTAAGTTTTAATATTAGACCTCTGAACCATGGAAACTGGTAGGTCAAAAGATACCTAGGTACCCTTTTTAAGGAAATAATGAAAATATGGACCGCTGAACTAATAATAGTTCAAGTCCCATAAGATAAAAAATTGAGTAACATAAGAAAAAAGAAAAGTTTAAAAAATGATAAAACATTTAAAAAAGAAATAGAAAAAATAAAACATAAAATATATAAAACAATTTTGAATTTAGTCATCAGAATCATCTGCTGGCATTTTCTTATGTTGTTGACAGGATCAGTCTGGGATGCAACTAGGTCACTAGAAATAGGCCCAGGAAATATGCAAGGTGCCAGGAGCACCAGGGTATGTTGAGAGTGAGTTTAATAGGAGTAGTCCCTATTATGGATCCACTATGATCAAAAATGGACACCCCAGCCTAGGGGAGTACAGGGATCAAGTAATTGAGGAAGCCAAACCATGATCCTTTAAACACCAAAGGGTTGTAAAACCCTGACTGGGGGAAAACCAGCTTCTAGTACTAGCATCAGCACAAACAACCAACTAGACTAGAATGGCAGTGGGTTGCGAGGACCATGATCTGTGGAGCTGGCAGTATGGAAGAAAGGAAGAGGAACTGCAGGCCAAAGGTTGTCATGAGCCGCGTTGAGTGTGGAAAGGGCTGTGCTACGCTGAATATTTTGAAGTATTCAAACTGGCCTGAGGTGGCATTCCCCTATCCCAATCTTAATTTTGCTGAAACTCTAGGAAAGAGGGGTATGTGTTGGTATTTTGCCCACATTTCCAGCTTCCTAGGTTAAAGAATATGCTGGTCTTCTAGGGGATAAGTCCCGCTAGTGGATGATTCTGATATCAGATGATTCTGATATCACTTTAACAATGCCAGCGGATTTTGGGGTAATTAGTTAAATTTTGGATCTGTGCGGTCAATCCATGAGAATGCCTAAGAACTTGTCAGGCAGAGTTGCTGACAGAATCAATAAATTTGATAGTTATTCATTGACCAACTATTAGATGTTCCAATAAGGATTAGTCAGATATCATCACCAACTAATTGGAAAATTTATTTATGAGTTGTTAGGCGAGTGATGTCATCTGCAACTAGCGAATTGATCAGTTGGTCCATGACCTGTCATAATGGGTAAATAGTCCATTAGTAAAGCAATTCCTCGGCCAAATGTGGATGGTTCACTGGGATTGAGCGTAAATGCTAGAGGCACGTTCTCTTTCTCTTTTCGTTTTAAATTTTCCGAGATGAATGATGGAGGAATCCTTATCCTGATGGAGAAGCCCATCGCTGGAAGAGACCTCAAAGAGAATACAATGGCAACGGCTGCCGTTTCATTAATGAGGCACCAACTGAGGAGTTTGGAACCAAAATCCGCTATAAATTACTAGTTTTTATAACAATAAAACAATTCTATTCATCTTCAGTTTATTAATGTTTTGATACATTAATTATGAATTCTTTTGTTTATAAATAGTAAGTATTGTAAATCCTTAGAAGAGAAGCAGATCTCTACTAACTCAGCGTGATGCAAACCAAGGCCAAGATCCTCTGAATCTAGAGTTAGATCAAGTTCAGCTGGAAAAATGAAGAAGGCCCTATTTGTCAGTTTAACCAGCATTAAGTGGAGCATTCCAAGCTTAGAGTTGGACCACCTATCTACTTGGTTTATATGTATTCAATTATGGATAATAGTCTTCATACAGTTTTAACAATTATATGTTTTTATTAATCAAAATGGATAGTGCACATAATAAAAGAACATGTGCAGCTACTATGGGGACTAGATTTAATAAAACTCCAGGTACTAACACTACTGCAAGGCAACATTCAGTATCTGTTAATTAAATAAATAAATTGATAAATTACCAGCAGAAATAGAAAATTACATTTCAATTAATCCAAGGTTTTCCCCTGTTGTTGTCTACCATCAATGCTGCATGATTACACTACATTCCTTCTTAGAGTTATAGAATTGGGTGAATCAAAGGAAAGGGCGCAGTGGGTGAGGTAGTTCTTTATTACAGTTATGGGTTTTTATAAATATGAGTAACAGGGCTAATAACTACTTATAAAAGTTTTTAGCTATGTCAGTAAGTGATCTGAGCATCATAGTGAATCAAAACCTTAGCCCATATAACACCCACTGTCTCATAGGAGAAACAGTCAACAAATGTAAAAACCTCATCATCTTGTTTAATTCGATAGACATAAAGCAATTTTCCATCCTATCATCAATTCTGCCCATCAAAATCATTACTTAATAGCTTCCTTAAGTTTATTGTAAGACACTTGAGTTTCAAAAATCTTTGGCATATCAATTCCTGGATAAAAGGGTCTACCAAGTCTATTAACGTGGCCAGCTTGGCTTGAGGATTCACATTTTCCACAGATAAGTCAAATAACCTTATGAAGGTGTAAATGTTTCCCTTCTTATTGAATTATGTCAGATTCACCAAGCTAACTTGATAATACTCATTAGGTATGGGTTCACAGGTAGGATGGAACAAATTAGAAAAGGAAATTATGTTAATAGTGTGAGGGCTAAAATTATTAGTTGCTAAGGCCGATATGGCAGTTCTGCTAAAGAATTTGGAAGATGTGCTAGAATTAACTACTAATGAATTTGGAAGATGTGCTAGGATTAACTACTAATGAGGTAAGCTAGTCAGAATATTAGGTAAGTTGGCCACAACTGGCTCCATGCCCTCTTCAGGTCCAAATTAAAGGGATGATCCTGATCTAGACCTTGGATATATTACAAATGGCGATTCTCACATTTTGCATTATTATTTTACTATATTAGTAAAATGTTAACTTTCCATCTTGAATCAAAGATCAGTTTGTTCATGTTTTTGGAAAAAAGCTGAGATGTTCATTATTTTATATCCTGTCAATGGGATTAAACTAGGAGTTGTAAAGTGTCATTGCCTGATAGAGGTCAGTGATAGTGGAACTGACTTTTTCGCTAGTAATTTAGAGCTGTTAAGAGGCGTGGGGCCTTAGAAGTACATCATCCAATCTTTGTATTTTCTGATTGTTATGGAATATAAAAATCAGAAAGTAGGACCAAGAGCTTATTTTAGATGAGCCTTCTTACTGTCCATGCCATCATAAATAGACACGCGGTGTAAGGTCAACACAAGACTTCAGAAGACTACATTTTGGTATTCTAGTAGGATACAGGGTGGAAAAAGTTCCTCTATCACTGCCTCCTTAAGTTCAATTCCAGTACAGGAACTTTGGGTAGGGGATGACTATGACTGTGTTAGCATTGCGCACCAATGCCCTGAACTGAGATAGCAAATAGCAAAGGTGGTACATGGAGTTCCTGGCTTATCATATGCTGCGCATGGAGGTTTTCCAGATTTTATCCTCATTTCCCATTCATTCAATTTCCCTTAATTGGTGCGTTATTGTCCCCAGGTTGGGCCACCTCAAATAAAATATTAAAGGGTGGAGAAAGTCAACGCATAGTGAGAACCTAATGGTACAATGGGCGGTTAAGTTTCACTAGTAATTTGCACTTGTAAGTGTTGCACTAAGTAAAGAATAATCTTATGATACAAAAAATAAAAAAACTAGGAAATGAATTAAAATGTAGTCAAAATCAGGGCTTCATCTAAAATTAAGAATAATGAGAACAGATTTATTATTTACTCACATTAGCTCCAGGGAGGTAGGTTATTGTCTTCATAGTTTAAACGCATGGAGCTAGAATAAAATTAGATCCATCTACAATGGCAGTCACCTCTAGATATGCGCTACTTCCAAGTTTCCCATTGCAGCTAAGAAGCACTTGATACTAATAGGACAGCTTTATAGAATTCAAAAAAATCATGTGGATAGAATCCTAGATTTTAAGACAATATCATAATAAAAGCAGTCTGCTAAATAAACAGACAGATGTCAAATAATCAAGAAAAAACCTATTGGTGACACTTTTCTACGCAGGTTCAGGGGCAAGGTGGTTAATATAAAGTAATAAAGTAAAAAGGGTAGATAAAAACTGGGGCCGCAGTTTGAGGTAATCAGTTTAATATGTACTTGAAAGTTACACTGATGGGGATTAGTAAATATTTGTACATATAAATTAGTAATCAGAGGCGCTAGGGAGGAAAAAAGATAGTAAACTAACTCTATCAAATAGCAACATTATCTAAAAATGTGGATGCAGGAGCAACAGATCCATAGTAATTAAGTTTCTCTATTAACATTGGTTTTAAAGAACTGATAGATCAAACCCTTTGTCTATACATTAGTAAAAATGTAAAAGTAGATGTATAAATTAATGATAAAGATGTTTGGTCAGACCAGACGAAGAAGGGTATGCATAGGGCCAATTAATTTATATTGTGGCATGTTCCAAAGATTGACACAATAGCAAATATTTAGTAGCATTAGGTTTTAGTAAGTGAGCCCATATCTTTCTGATCCTTGCTCATATTACCGCTATCAAAATTTACAAAAATTTTGTAACTCAATAACAACTTGGCAGATGGACATGACTTTTTCAGGATGGGCATGGCACAACCATGGATAGGGTGGTATGATTGATTTTAATCCAAATTGAATGGGTTTACAAAGCCCAAACTTATAAAGATGAGCTAACCGTGAAAACCCACAGTTTAGAAAAGTTAGGGGATTATTAAGCCCAAGTTTGCTCCACTCACCTTGTTAAAATATAATATTGTATTCTCCCTGTTAGGGATACTTGAACTTATTTCTTTAAAATTCCTGCTTGTAAGGGAAGGCAACTTGGCTTCTGGTGCTGCCCCATGGATTTTATTAACTCCTTGATTACCCCTTAAACCCTCCTAGAAACTACTTGGTGTTGGAAAGAACCAGAAGGGGTTAAACCTTCAAAGAATAAAATTTGACCACCTCTAATGTAATATATGTTAAATTACCCCTGCTGGTGAGAATCACAGCTACCTTCTTTGGCTTCTTCTTGGTTCTATGTTGGAACTCTTTCTTGTTTAGGCATAGGAGATGCTCCTCAGGACAACTATAATTATGCTTAAATAAATTATAACTTTATCTGAAGTTAGTTTTATATTAATTACAGAAAAACATTCCATATGTATGAGTTGCTAATCAGAGTTATTTAAATGCTTTATATTTCATGGTAATATATCACAGTGATTTTGAAGTTTTTGATAAATTTTGCAAATCAAATACATATGAGATATGTATTTTTATAGTTATTATGTGTTAGCGCCATTTATGCATATAAAGAAAGATATTTATAAATGTGCAGTAGGGTTATTTGCCAATATTCATTGACCAAGTCTACTGATGAGAGAAATCTAGTATCAAAAGTTAATCTAAATTGTCATCAATGCCTTTAATTTTGTAGCTTCTCTTCCATGCATGGCTTTTCATCCTTTACTAATCATTATATTTTTATTTCCATAGTTTTTATAAGTAATTTATAAAACTAACATAGCTTATAGGTGAATTTATCAAATGTGAATAATGTTTTCAGTTCTAAAAAGTTGTTTTTGTTGTTATTTTTTGCATTATCATTTATAAAAATGTAAATATGGTTTCTTTAAGAAGACATACAGACTTAGACTTGCTTCTTTTCATAATTATTATATGGCTGAGAGAATCTAGATAGATAGTAGTCCAGAAAATAGACCTTAAGAGTTATTTGAGCTTAGCCTATAATTTACAAAATGTAAAAGTTTGTATACAAGGCTTCCAACTATAGATTACCATAATAACTTTTATTCAAATTATAAATACCTAGGATTTCTCAATTTTACTCAGGTGACTATGTTAGATTTTGATGATTGACTCAAAAATAAACCCTTTGAGAAAACCATCAATGCTATAAGATTACTTCCATTGATGGATCCTTTGATCCTATCAATTTATCTGCATAATCTGATAAATCAGATTCACCTCATAACTGCTATAATTGTGTCTGAGGTGCCCAATTGTTGTAGCTAATAATAGCTATGATATTATTATATTATGGCCAATTATGGGTTCACTTGGGTGCAAAGTGGTCCCACAGCATTAACTAAATTGCACCTCCTAAATTAGTGTATTAATCTTAATGCACTAAGGTGGAAGTTGAGTTCAATTAATGAAATCGATAAATAAAGCAATTAAACATAGACATCCCAATTATGGGCGTACTTAGTGATATTGAGAGGCCTGCCAACGTCCCAAATTGGGGTGCATCATCTTTTATGATCATATATTTTTTATTCCCCATTTATTGTTAGACGTCAAGTTATGATGTAGCTCTAATTGAGAAGATTTTGATGTTGAGTTCAAAACCCAAAGTCATCCTGATTATGAGAGTAAAATTGCCTCCAATCAGGCTGAAATGATTGTTATTTTTAGTCAATTCATGGGCTGAATTGAATTGGGGATTTTTCACAATTATTGCCATGACCAGCAGAGGATTGGCATAATATGAATGAACTCATCTAATAGATGAGTTCAGCCATGAGATGCCTGAGAGGTATATAATACTGGTGCCTGGCCATTTAATAAAACATCAATTAATTATCATTTACTAGTTTATTGATCATTAATAACTACTGTCACTTAGTTTATTAATTATTATCCATCTGTCATCTGTCAGATATTTGTATCTGTCACCATTACATCTATATTAGATAGTTGTGTGTGTTTATTCTTCCTGAAGAGAAATATATAGTTGCCTGCCAGAGAAGTAGTCCTGATTATAGAGGAATAATTTCCTGATTTTGTACAAAGACAGAAGGTCTTGTCTTTGTTGGTGCCAGTAGACTTAAGAACGGTAAGCATACTGGAGTTACTTGGCTATTATTGAGGATTATTGGAGAATCTTTTTATTTAACAAGCAGGAGTTTTATTTGAAAAGTGAGTTTATATCCTCAATTTCACTGTTAAGTTATTTTAGCTTGCACCATTGGCTGAAAACTTAACAGACTATAAACTATTACCTGCCACATCTATAAAGAATAACCTCCTTTTTGAGGGTTGCAATAAATATATTAAAGGATTAAGGTAGGCGGTATTAGGTATCCCAATTAAAACGTATGTTCAGAACTAGCTTTGTTTATACTAAAGACCTAAAAGGATGTTTGGAAAAACTATACAGTTATCTTTGTATCCATTTAGCTTGTAAAAAATTTTTTTATGTTAAACAGGCACACAATGAGTTACCTTAAATGTTAATAATTCAGATGTTTAAAATTGATGTAAAAGCACCATAGCTTTTGATTGGCCAATAAATCCACCCATTATCCATATGTGATTTTCCCCTATATAAAATGGAGATAATCAACACTATGTTCAGGAAAAAGCCTGTATTCATGATGTAAATCAATATAATATTTCATTCATAGGATCTAATATTTAACAATTATTCTATTTTTACTTCTTGTCTTCATTGATATTGGCATCCTTTTATGCCATTATCATCCCACATGGGTTTATACATTATGTCAAGGGCCAGAGCGCATTGGAATAGTACATCTTGCAAGGTTAAACTTAGGCAACTTGTATTATCATTCCTCCCACAGGTACTTTCACATGGTGTCAATCCCATTGCCCATTAATGCAAGACGTTTACATGATCTTAGATCTTCTACCACTATTGTAACTTACACATATGGATTTAATTTGCATCTGGTTCCCATTATGTATTAGCATAAAGATTTACATGAGGCTTTAATTTACCTACTTAGCCTTTTGATAATGGATCTAGTCATTATTAAATTATATAAAGAAATCTGAGATTCATTAAAATGATTTGATACTATTTTGATCTTACTGGAAGTGGTATCAGTTAATTGCTGGAGTTTGCATCTTGCAAAAATAAATGGATATAAATCTTGGGCTTTAGAAAACCATTGTCAACATCAAGAAATTACCTGATCTTATTGTTTGGTCACGTCACCTACCACCATCAAAATTTTATGAAACTTTATAGAAGTAATATATGTGTATATCAGAGAAAAAATATTATGTAAACAAAATACTTCTTCTTGTTTTTTCTAAACTATCTAAATCTAAGCTCAATTAACCATCAAAAATCAATTTTTTTAAAATATCCTTAAGCTTTATATCAAACATGAACAGGTTAAAACAGGAGCAAGGTGGTGTTATTTAGTGCAATACTAGCAGCTATAAAAATAATTTTTTATGCACAAGGAAATTATTTAGCTTCTATATCACTTTTATAGTATTTGTACTTTGCGATATTCTAATTTTTTAGCACTAGTAGTGCCCAACCCATAAGGGGGAGCCGCCATGCATCTTTATTTGCAAATGGGCCAAACAAAGGGTTTATTAGAAAAGAAAAAATTTCTAATTTTGCACCTCAGCTAACAGCCTGGGAAGCCATATCAGAAGGGAGGAAGCTTTGGGAAAACTATGATATTCTAATTTCTGCATAAAGTAAAAGCAAATTAATCTTCCTCATAAACTTAGACTATAACATATTAGCAATATGTTTTGAGGAAGGCAATATATATAACTTACAAATAAAATATTACTAAAACTAAGTAAACTAATAAGCTCCATTAATCATAAGAGACAATTAGCTTCTAAGAAGATTTAAGGTAATTATCCTTGTTTTGATAGGTTGTACTTTATTTAAAACTGGTTAAATCAGTAAGTAAAGGGCTGATTGTCTTCACATACAATACACGTAAAAAATTATAAATTTTGAGATAAGACTCTTTAGGAACCTAAGATTTTCTAATAATACAACATTGCGGTATTTTAAAGCCTTCAATATATAGTTAAGCCCTGTATAAGTATTATGTCATTTTATCCTTTATATCTTTGTCATTAGTGAGTTGTAGTAAATCTGCAAAGCGGAGATTGTATTCATCATTTAAGTTCCATGTTCTTTTTTATGCAAGGTCATGAATGCTCCAGTAGAATCTTTTAAATTACTAGATATTTTATTTTTTAAGCTATTTTATATGATCAAATCTTGACGTTTTAATTGTTTGTGCTATTTAATTTAGCTTAATTTGTAGATTTTTAAAACCTATAGTTGGTAAGACTGCATCATATGAGTTATATAAAACAGCTCTATATTAAAAAGCACTATGTAAAAATTATATACACTTATGCAAAAAAATTTCTTTTACTGCTTGAAGTCACTTTTGAGCAATTTTAAATTTAAAGTTTTATTTATCCACAGCCATCTGCCCAAACCTATTCTTTGATGTCCTTGGCTCCGCCGCCTGCCACCCCAGTGTGGGGCAGCAGTGCACCCCCACCTAGCATTTTCCACCCCGCAGGCAAGCGCGTTCAGATGGGCTCAAACAGCCTGCCCACTGCTTCCAACTGTTTTGTCCCCCCACGGGACTTAGCGCTCCACCTGGCGCGCGTCCACCCTTCTCACCCCCATCCTCTCGCCCTCCCTCGCTCTGCCATTTGCTATTGCCTTAGAGCGGACTATGGGTGTTTGTTCCCATATGCTGATAAGGCAATTATTGACCTAGCCACTGAGGCCTTTGCGCCAGCTGGCTTTATAGACTTCCGCCCTTTTAAGGGCTACTTTGACGTTGGGTTCCAATCTGAGGAGGATGCTGAAGTGGCAGCACAAACTCCTTAATATATAAAAAAACCCTCATTCCCACAACCTGTACTCAACTCCCTTCAGACACCACACTGGTGGTATCCTTTGCAAATCTCCCATCCCACCTTCCACCCCAGGTTTTGTATGACCAGTTGGTCGCAGGGCTCATGGCTTATGGCACTCAACCCAACCTCATCTTTGCCATTCCATCTGGTGCAGAGCGCCTTGCTGCTCCTCAGGCAACAGCCACCATCATACCACACCACCCTACCATAGCCCAACAATTCCCACCCCACGCTAGTGTGGCTGCAGCGCCTGATCATTTCTTTTGGGCTTGAGTCAATAATGGTAGGCAGATTTGTTCCCTCTGCTTTGGCCTTGACCATGCAAAAAGAGCATGCCCTCAGGCCAAGTCCACTGCTGTGGCTTCTGAGCTCCCCTCTGGAGGTTCAGTATGGGGCGCTTTGCTGCCCCCTCCCACCCTCCAATCTCGTTCAGTGGGCCCGCATGGAAAATCAGCCCCCCAAAACCTCCAGCCTCACTCTCCCACCTAAATCTACCCCAGCCAATCAGAGCAATGCTTGGACCACCATTGGCACCCAAGCAGCTGCTCATTCACCCAATCCCACCCACCCAAATTCAAACGCCACTATTCCAGTAAGCCAAAATCCATGGGATCTATTGGCTGGAACTGACGAATCAGGTAATGTCCTCATTAGTAAGCATACAGGTCAACCTCTCTGCCAAGGCAATTATGGTTGGGAGGAATTTTTCCTTCCTGACTTTGATGAATTCCCTACCCCTCACCATTTCGTTCCTCTGCCTAATACAGCCCCCTTCCAAAGTGATCACCAGCTCGCCTTGGCTGTGGTGGCCTCTCCTCACTGCCCAAAACTATGCACCGCGGTGGCCCAGTCAGTGGCTCAGCTCCAGCATGGCCTGCCCACCCTCTTCTTCCCCCTGACTTCCCTGAATCTCCCTGCAGTGACATCTCAAAACTATTTGATGATGCTGAAATTGCTGTTATGAATGTCGCAACATTGCTTCATTCAACCCCTCAGCCAAAATCACCTGCCACAGTATCTCACTTTTCACCCAACTTCCTGAAGCCCGCAAAGAAGCTGAAGTTCTCCTCGCAGCTTTTGTTGAAACACTTTCCCATCATTATCTTGATGCGGAAGAGGAAAACTCCCACTACGCTGACCTCAACCCCCACTATGTGGATGCCCCAACAACCTGGCTCTCTGCTCTGATCTGGTACTGTAACCAACATCCCATGATCGAGGTGGGTCTTTCTGAAAACCAACCCCTGACCCCTCCTCACCCTCTGCCATGGTGGGTTAGCAGTTTCTGCTTCCCACCTGGTTATTAGTTTTGTTTTGTCATTTTGAGTGTTGTGTTCAGTACTGTCCATCCCCTGGTCGGCATACCTCAAATAAATTGAAAATTATAAAACATATGCTTCAAATAAATGGTATGTGTACTATTAATTTAACATAATTTCTACTATAAACTATTTGCTTAATAATTAATGAGTATCTTTAAGGTTATCAAGGTTTAGCTTCTACATAGAGTTATTTACCAAAATGGGCAATATTAAAAAACTATGTAAGATGATATAAGGATGCCTATTTGTATAAAATATTTCTCTTATCTAAGAAAATTAATTAAAGCTAACTTTATGTTCTTTAAGTACAAATTATCATATAGTGCATCATATCTAAAAATGCAATATAGAGATATGATATTGAGATTTACATTTTAGTGGTATTTTGCTCCTTCATCAGCAGTTATAAAAAGTATAAAATAACGTTATAATGCCTTTACATGGACATACTTGCTTTTATATTACCAAAATGAAATCCATTTAAAAAGTCTTGTAAACTTAAGTATAATGCAAGCGTGCTTCATTATGTAACTTCTGTTTATGTAATGTACAGGTATAATGAAAGTTCATCTAGATTAATTAATCTAAATCATACCTAATTAGTCTTTTGAATCTATAAGAGTAAGGACTGATAGCTTTTTGAAATCATATCAACATAAAATCAATAAGTTGATAAGAACTATCAGTCTAAACTTAATTAAAACTACACTAGAAGAGAGTCATATTTTTGTTTATGAGTTATTCTTTCGGGTTATAGGAATATACAAGAGATGATCATATTAAAAGATATTCTAATATTTTTTACTTAGGGGTTATATACTCAAAAAACCTGGAAGATAGCCAACATCTATCTATATATGTACTTTTAATACTGATTTTAAATCAGCTGCCTAACATAGCCATGCAGCTTCATGCATTGTAAAACTTGCTTAGACTAAGCAAGTCAATAAATAAATTTATTCTGGATACTTAAAGGATGATCCACAGAAACATCATTGTATCAACCTAAAAAACCAATACTGAACATTGGATTAATTGGGTTGGGACCACCTTGTGCTAAAAGACATTGGATATATTGGAAAATTTACACCTAAATAAGTAGCCAAGTTTTATAAACTTAGAGACTCTCACCATGGTATGCTTTTATATCAACCAGTTTGTGTTGAATACAATTATAAAGGGCAATTCTAAGAAGTCTTAAAGTGACCCCTTGTTATTATAAAGGTTTAATTGTTGGAAATAACGTATATGCACCTTATTCTTGACTACAATGAATAAAACTATCCTCCTACTTTATGTCTTTGTTATTATTATGGCTCTAAATCCTGGTCTTAAGTACTATACTTTGACCTCAGGAACTATGAAGTACGGCTCAACTTGTTAATAATCTTCCTGCAGGGATTTAAGGGCATAGAACCAAGTGAGCATCCTTATAAACTGTTCACAACAAATTGCTCACTAAAAAGGCGCACTTTTGCTAAAATTTCCACAATATGTGCATAATGGAATATACACTTGCCAATAGGCTCACATACTGGTTGTGCAATAGAAATGGTGATGACAATGGCCACATAGGAAGTACACCCACAGACTGTTTAAAGAAGGTTAATAATTTTTTTGGAGATAACAGAATCTTGTTGATCATATAAATTTCTACTGACTTATTTATTGTCTCACAGGTGTTACGCTAAACTCTGGTCACCATGCCACTCACAAAAGAGCATTAGCTGTAATTAAGCCTATATATGATCTTTTATGAAAGTCATATTCTTTTTTAGAAATACAATATTATTGCAAACATCTCTAGATACATCCAAAAGTATGTAAACCCAACTTTGTACCACATTGTGCACTTGTTGGGCACCCACCACAAGGAATTGTTACGCTATATGGGTACTTAAAAATGCATTAAAATTATATTTAAAACAAATTTACCACTATCTTCTAATCACATTAGAGATCCCTTCAACAAGAAACAAGATAATATTAAATACATTATTCAACTTACAATCTGATTATTAAAGATGACTCTGAAGTTTTTAAGTGTGTGTAACAAACCAGGTTCCTAGACCTGACTTGCCATTCCTGATACATACAACCTTATTCTGGATGAGTCTCCTTATTTTAATGGTGGAATAGATCAGTATTGGGTTGTCAGCCCTCAAAGTTGGACAATTGACCTACACTTCAATGGAAGGGCCTAACGGTGAATTGGTGATTTGCCCAATCTGGTCAGAGATTTAATTTGGTGGCAAATACTCTACTGGTCTCAAACCACCTGTTTGGACCCAGGAACTATGTGCTTACTGGAAATAAGCACTTACTAGCATCTCCAATGTGGACCACAACCAGGTTGAGGTGTGGAAAAATTGGCAGGACCATTGGCATCTCAAAATGGCCCCACACCTTCTGAGGCCATGAGTTTGCGGCTTACAGCACATTGTGAGTGAGGGTTCAACATCTTCGCTATTATGAATGGATTGCTGAACAACCTGGGATAAAGACAGAACAAACCGAAATACTTGGTAATTTAAAAATAAAGATCAAGAAAATGGTCATTTATTTGAGATTTGCCTGATTTGCAAGGGAGACCAAAAAGGTGGGAACACAGAATGTGGCAACCAAAAGCAAGATAGAAATCTAACTTGAGAGCATCAGAATATGATATGCTGGAATATAAACATGACAAAATATCTAGAAATATGTAATAAATTAGGCGTGGAAACTGGAAGATTCCCATGTCATTTCGGCGGGATTGAGCCCTAATTCCCATAAATCAAGCGATAATAAATGTAAAAATGATAAACTGTGGCAGAAAAAAATGTACAATAGTTCAGGACCACTAATTCTATATCCCAATTTATAGTTATTGATGAATGACATTATTACATTACATTACCCCTCACTAAGGGACCACCCCCAAGCTTCCATATGCTTAGGCGATGCATTAGGAAATCCATCAATAGGCGACCTTACTTTCAATGGTAGGTAAGGGGAATTCTGACCAGAACAAAAAGAATCAAAGAAAGCGTTAACCTTCCCCTTGGTAGTCCACTTGTTAGTGAAAGAGGCCTCAACTGCCAGTGGTCCAATAGGCACCCCCAGTCTCCCCCTTCATCATCAGAGGTCTACAAGAACTGATGAAGAAGGCAATAGGGTTATATTTGCTTGGGAAAATGGTTGTCCCCCTATCTTGAAAGCTGGCAGAAAACGCTCGCCATGGAAGTATGAAGTTGGAATAATGTAACAAACCAGGTTCCCAAGATCTGAATTGCCCATCCTAATAAATATAAACCTTATGCTGGAAGAGAGTTGCCTTTGTCAAATGGCAGAATAGATTAGTATTAGGTTGTTAGCCATAAAAGTCTGATAATTGCTTACACTTCAATGGAAGGGCAAGGTAACAACTCAGTGATTTTCCCAATCTGGGAAGAGGTCCAAAGTGGTATTTGATACTCTGTCAGTCTCTAGCCACTTGTCTGAACCTTGTGAGTACACACTTACTAGCAATACGCACTTACAGGAGTCTCCACTATGGACCACAACCAGTTTGAGGTTCAGCGAGATTAGCAGGCCCATCAAAACCACATAATGGTCCTACACCTTCTGAGGCGATGAGTCATGGCTTACAGCACCTGGTGAGTAAAGGGTTAATGTCTGCGCAATTATAAATGGATAACTGACCAACCTGGGATACAAATGGAAATAGCTGAAACCCTTTATAAATTTAAAGTAAAATCAAGAAAAATGGTCAACTATTTGATATTGCCTATCTGGTGAGGGAGCCACAGATGGTGGGAACAAAGGTTGGAGCAATCACAAACAAGTTAAAATTCCAACTTGGGAGCGTTGGAATTAGATAAGCTGGAATATGAACTTGACCATTGAGCTACAATTATAAGATAAATTAGGCGCCTATACTGGATAATACAGCTGTTCCAGTGGGATTAATCCCATTTTCTATAATTCAAGCAATGATAAAAAACTAAAATTTGTAAACTATGGTAGAATTATTATGAACCATTAGTTTGCAATTACTATTCCTATATCTCAATTTATAGGAACTGATTAATGGAAATTGTTCTGTCACAGTATGTAGATTAAGTCAAGTAATAACTTAAAAAGATCTGTCAGGACTATAACCCAAGGGAGATTTGAACGAGGTAAAAGATGGGAACTGAACACAAGTTGGCCAAATAGCTAAACCCTTATTGGGAACAATTCCTGATGACATTCCACACCTTAGTATCGGAGTTTAAACTCAAACTATGAGGTGAGTAAATCAAATTAGACCAAAATGTCTAACCTACCACTGAATCCCCAATTTGCTATAAGTCTAGATCTTATCTTGGAGATTTACTGAACAAAACTCTCTTAAAACGACGCTTTGACTAAAATATACACTGCTCTCTTTTTGTCCACATTAAGTTAAAATTGGTATATATTTATCAGGAATTACTTTTAAAACAAAGTATCTGGACAAAGATTTCTTTACAAAGAGAAGAAAAAACAGGCAATCCAACACCCTGAAACTTTGGGTCCCCTGGCCTCACGTTATTAAGGGATACAAGGTATTACACCTGTGGTCTAACAAAACTGGTGTTCCTGCCAGGTACACCTCAAGTTTGCAGTGAAAAATAAAATGTACAATACCAATTTTATAAGCTGATCTCCTCTTAGATCAAAAACGCATTAAACTCTTGACTAAATTACCCACTATGATGCATGGGTTAGGGCAACGAATTTTTACCTTTGAACTCCACCAACTTGACCTTTGAGATGCAACTACTGATCTCAAAAAGAGAATTTTGGCAGTTATCCCCACTCATTGCCACCAAGTCAGCCCATCGTGCCACTTATGATTAAATATTTAATAGTTGAAGATATTAACACCTTACAAACTAAACTGGACGCCCTCCACCCTTAAGATACTTTGAGTAATATTAGTTTCTTTTTATGTAAAAACGTCCCCCAATGTCAGTTCACATTGTACAGCCTTTTAACCCCCCCAGTAGCACATTTAAACCATCATTCTAAGAGAATTATGTCCCAGGTAAAGGGAGCATCTTCTCTTTCTTATTTTGTTATGAAAATGCTATGGAAGAAGCCATTGACACCCAGCGACTCAATCACCTAACTAAATGTCTTAGTTACATAGCTCAAGACATAATGATACTTCACCAAATGTGTTGCCGGACTTGGGATGATGTCAAGACCGCCTTGCTTTGGGAATTTGGGAGCAATTTAACCTTGTACCACTAAAAAACTTTTATTGATATAAGCTTTAATTGTGGGGAAATTTGCCACTGAGTTTGCTCACTGTTATACCTTGAAGCACAAACATTGGTCACAGAAAAACGTCTTGATTTAGATGACACTATCTCTGCTTCATTTTAAGCATTTAAAAATATGCCTAATATTTTAATTTATCTCAAAGCAGTGAAGTATAACTGGACGTCTCTCCTAATATTAAAAAAGCTATTTTGGAGATTCCAGCAGACCTACTCAAACCTATTGGGAGCACTCGTTTTAATAAATAATAAAAATAGGCCTCAGTCTCAAGTGATAGCAGTTACACCCCTGAAGCCACCTACACCTGTATTATAATGCACCATTGCAAGAGAACCAACCACACTGTAGTCTTCTGTCATGCCTTTCAATATACATTGGCAAAAAATCAGTCAGTATAGGGCAAGAGGCTCCCTATGATAACGGAAATCAGGTGCCTCAAAACCCTTGTTATAGTTCTAGATCTATCCCCTGCACTCCAGATTGTTTTGTATTAGCGGCACCTGCAGAAGTCAATGTCCCCCTTTCTATCCAAGTAAATAAAGACTTCATCTTCCCTATTCTCATGTTGGTCAGTTACCCCATTAACTCTTGGAGGTCAGTTACACTATGGAAAGCCAAGCGCTGGCAGACAAAACATTCAAAAGCATTGAACAGCCTAATCTTGGCCATGGCAAAATCCCCTGCTTGATTCACTACAGCTCCTACACAAAAACTTACTAGCCATTAACTCTCATTTTGGCTCTTTGTTGGTTTGAGTAGAGGTAGTCATTAATAAGGGTAAAGTATTAGCTATAATTGATACCATCTCACCAGTTAATGTTATATCCTCCAGACTTATCCATAAAACAAAAATGGCTCCAGACTTGATTAATGATGCTGAATATGGGACGGTTGGTATTTAGACAACTAAAGCAATTGGGTATATTCTGCCTTACCTCTCCAGTTTGGAAAACTTAATTACTGCCCCTGCTATTATATTAAAAACAATAATTATGAGCTGCTTATTGGGGTCCAACTGATGCGCGAGTTTAGCTGCATTATCAACAACAAAGAAAAATAACTTTCACTATTAGGGTATCAGATACCATTAATATTCAAACTCCACGTCCAAAATAAAGGAGCCCCAAAAAGATGAACATGCTTCCTCGAATACCCATCCTCCATCTGTAAGGTCAAATATCAAGTCTTAGGAGGCAAAAATAAGATACCATTTGAGGCTGTGGATGCTGAAGATGGGGTCCCTCTGTATGTTTATCATCCTATCACAATACCCTCTGGCTCACAAGTTATTGTGGATATAAGGATCATAGTTCACATACCTCCTAGTCAAGTTTTGGAGCTAAGTGGCCGCCCAAGCCCTTCAACCAAAGAAGCGTTGACCTGCCCTAGGATTTTGGATCCTGCTTATGGGAAGTCTTTATCTATACTATTAGGGGCTCTAATGAGTCAACCATCCAAGTACCTCAGTATGCCCCTATTGCTTACATAAAGCAATGACCTATCAAAATATTGCCGATGTAAGCTGTTTTGGCTAATTACAAGTTTTAAGGTTTGACCCCCTACTCACCATAGTTCTGTTTGAAAGTAGAATTGGTGACAATATCACCCCTAACAAGTGACAGAACGTCAAAGACCTCCTCAAACAGTATTGTGATATAAATTCTCAGGACCAAGTGATTATAGAAAAATGTCTGGGGTGTTTCACCATATTGATACTGAGTCTCACCATCTATTCAAGCTCTGTCCATACAGAAAATCTAAAGTTGAGAGAGCTCAAGTGGCCCTAGAGCTACAGCAACTGTTGGAAGCTGGGTTACTCATGCTTTCTAAAAGCCCATGATCTTCCCCACATTTATTAGTTCAAAAGAAGGAAGGTAATCACCATGTTGTCATAGTTATTGCCGCCTCAATTTTAAACCAGAAAAGAAAGCTATCCATTGCCGCGTATAGATGACTCCTTACGCTTGATGTCAGGTTCCCAATATTTTTTGGCTATGGATCTCGCCATTGGGTACTGGCAAGATTGTTTATCTCCAGAGGATCGGGAAAAATGTTTCCTCATCTCAAGTGAAGGATTGTTCAAGCCCACTCAAATGCCACAGGGGTTATGTAACGCCCCTGCTATCTTCCAACGCGCCATGAATAGACTTTTAGTGCTTTTAAAGCGTTCTTGTGTGTTGGTTTATCTTGATGATATGCCGTTTTTCAAGAACCTTAGCCGGCCACATAGATCATCCCAGACAAGGTTTCCAGCAGTTAAGGCAAGTTTCATTAAAACTAAAGCCGTCAAAATGCTTCTTCTTATAGAATGAAATAGATTTCTTAGGCCATAAGGTAGGTAAATCTGGAACATCCCTGATTGGTGACAAGGTTTTTTCCATTTCCAAAATGTCCCCACTAAATCCCTATGAGATGTATAAATTTTCTTAGGGATGGTGGAATATTATTGACATTTCATCCATCACTTTGACACCTCTAAGCCTCTTGTATGTTTATTGAAGAAAGGGATACCCTTACAGTGGAAAGAAGAGCAACAGCAGGCATTTGACCTATCATGCGTCTCTCTACACCACTCTTCAGTACTTATACATCTCAACTTTGATAAACCCTTTCTCCTTTTTACCAATGCTAGTGATATAGCCATTGGAGCCATCCAATGACGCATTACAAGAACTTGGTAGACCATCCTATTGCATACTATAGCAAAACTAATCTGATCTGAACGCAACTATAGCATTATGGAATGCGAATGCTTGGTGGTATTGGCTATTAAGTATTTCTGATCTTATCTATATGAGAAACATTTCACTATAAACTACCAACTATGCTTCCTGCAATGGCTACGCCAAATAAAGGACCCCAATGGGAGGTTATCCACAAGGCGTTAAAACTTAAAAACTACGACTTTTCCATCATCCATTGACCAGGGCCCAAACACCAAAATGTAGATTGCCTATCCGTGCTTCTCATATTAACTTTAACTGCCCCTGAGGAGGATCGAGTTTATGACCTCCTAACTCAACCTCACTTTTGGAAAGATGAATCCACAACCTTTCAAACGAAATTAGCAAATTTTTTTGGGTCTTCTAATCAAAAAATGACCAAAGGTGCAAAATTATGTCCCCAAAATAGGTGCCTTATGTACGACCTTCAGAGTGAACTGATGTCATATTGGAGGGAAATTGGCAAGTCAGCCACGGAAGAGTTCAGAAAACTTACAAGTTGTTCAAGAATCAACGTTACTGGGAAGGAATGATTGTTTCAATTTAAGCTGTATTGGACTTATGTCTGGTATAATAAAGTCAAGCCAGACTTAATTTACCTCACAACATCCAGTGATTACACCCTGTGAACCCTTCTATACTATTAGCATTGATGATTTGGGACCTCTCCCTCAATCCTCTAATGGTCATCAGTTCCTCCTCTTGGCCGTGAATCATTTAACTAAGTGGATTGAAACTGTATTGCTACCTTTTTCTTCAGCAAAAGCTACAGCCAACTTCTTAAATAATTTGATAATCACCCAGCATGGCGCTTTCAAATTATACTATCTGATTATGGCAAAATTTCTGATAATCACTGATGAATGAAATAGCTAAACTGATGGGATCCACTCAGATATCTCCACTCCCTAGCATCCTGCCACCAATAAAATGTTGGAGTGGGGTGAATGGTACGCAAACGGTTACTTTTCAAAAAATGGCCATGACTGACCCTCTGCACTAGCCCCAATAAATGCATAGTGAAATTCTGTCCCATTGAAAAAGCTACCACTAAATCAGTAAGATTTCGCCTTTTCCAGGCTTTGTATGGATGAAATCCCCAGTTGCCCTCCAGAGTGCATCCCATGTTAGATCAGGCATACCCTGACGCCCCTGAAGTTACTATGCAAAGCATTTGTCATGGTTGAGTGACAAGATATTGGCACCAACCCCAAGGATAATGCTGGGCGACAGGAGGCCCAGAAGGTGAAGCTTCAGGACCTCCCTGACCTCAAGCATACATTAGACCAACGCTGGGTACAAGCCAAATCTTCCCAGGTTGGTACTAATGCCCAGCCCCTGCCCAGGTGTTAAAACGGACGATTTATTTTATTAACAAAGATATTTCAATTTGTCTTATTGAGGAACAGGGTATTGAAACTCGTTCCATTTATAAAAATAACGCTTTTGGGTCAAATACAACTTCAATCTATTACTTGAGTGAAGTCCGTTTTGGTGTATTCTACCAATTCATATGGGAGTGTTTTCCTATTGGTGAATCAGTGCTTTGGACCACTTTGGCTGACCCTGAATTACCCTGACAAAGCTTAAGTTTTATTTCCTTGACCAACATTCCTTGTTGGTCAACTTTCACAATAGACTTTCCCTGTTTTCCCATTTTCTATTATGTTATTTTGGATGATCCTGTGCGCAGACCCCTTTGAGGAGGTCTCACACTAAGTTAACCATTCTATTTTGAATATGATTAGTTTATCCCTTGCGCAAAGTTGGGTCGCTCAGGTTCCCTCCAACCTTGGACGCTTTTCCATTCTTTCCTTGTGCACCGCATCACTTTTTGTTGGTTATTTTCTATTATGATTGTAATTTCTACTTAAGGTATTATTGCTCCAGCACCCTCTGCTGGGCTTTAGTACTTTTTGTACTAACAGCTAGTTCCCTGGCGCTGGCCCTTTGCACCAAGTACTACCACGCTAGGAACAGGAGAGCTATAGACACTCTCCTTACAGCATTGCTAATGAAATCATCTTACTCCAGGCTCTAGCTTCCAAGAACTTATCAGCTACCACCAGTAAAGAAACTAACCAATTAAATGATAAGCATGACACCCTGCACACCTTCCAACTGGGTGACCTAGTTATTTTATACCATCATTGGCCTGAAGGTTGTGACAATAAATTATAACCAACTGGCCAGGGCCTTACAAGGTTTTTAAAGGCAATGACACTCAATCATAGAGGTCGTTCATAGCACAGTAGTAAACTGAATCCATAGTCACTTTCTCCATCCATTTTCCCCTTACACCAAGATCTAAAGGGGGCGTTGTCAGGATTACAACCCAAATAGAAGGACTGAATGAGGTCAAGGGTGGAGTCTGAACCCTAGCCAGCCAAATAACTAAACCCTAATTGGGAACAATTCCTGATGACATTCCACACCCTAGTATTGGAGTTCAAACCCAATCTATGAGGCGAGCAAATCCTATCGGATCAAAATGACAAACCTACCACAAAATCCGAAAATTGTTATGAATCTAGATTTTAGCTTGGAGATTTACTAAACAAAACTCCCTTATAACGATGCTTTGACTAAAACAAACAAAACTCCCTTTTTCCATTTTAAGTTAAAATTAGTATATTTATTAGAATTACTTTTCAGATGAAGTATCTGGAAAAAGACTTCTAAACCAAGAGAATCAAAAACAGGCAATCCAACACCCTGAAATATTTGGGTCCCCTAGCCTCAAATTATTGAGAGATACAAGGTATTACACCTGTGATCCTTACAGGATCCATGAAATCCAACGCAGAAACTTTATAACTACTTAAATCATTTATCTTAGAGCTTCTTTAGTATTAAGCTATTGCATGAGGTGAGATGTCCACTCAAGCTTCAGCCATTTGATGTGATAAAGACCCATTAAAGCATTTTTTCAGAATTAAAAGAAGCCTTGGATCGCACTAATGAGCCTGGATTGATTAAACTTCTAAAGCTCTGTAGTATCTAAAAATTTGGAAGCTAGAATACCCTATTCAAAAAATAATAATTTTTTCAGGCCACTCAAACATCTTCCCTTAAAATTTGTTAGCTTATCAACAATTAGAAGACTGAGTCAATGGGTCAGAAGACTAGAAAATAAATTTTAAATAGGTTTATTTACTGCTTTACTATAACAAAGGCCAATGTGATAAGATGAAGAGTGAGATCCTCTCCAAAATGGATCATCCCAAACAAAGTATTGATTGCAAGGGAATGAGAGAAGAACAAATAAACGCATTATATTCCTGAAAGATACAAACAAATTATTGTATAATTTTGATCCAATGCAAATAGTCATTTTTTCACTATTTACCAATATTTTAAAATTATTGAGGTTAACAAAGATGCCTTGGAGAGAAGCATGGTTGTGTTTGATGATACTCCATGACCTAATGTTTATCTATGTAAAGTCAACTTACACCTATTTAAGACCAACTATATTGAATTGCTCATACCATTTATCAGTCTGACTTATAAACACTGAACAAAATATTCCTATAGTGAATGCACTTTAAATTATAGAATTAATTGTGTTAAGTCATAGAATGAAGATAAGTTTAAACTATGAGAAAACATAGCGTCCTTTCTGTAATTCTGAATATACGCCATAAAGGGCGCATCTGACCACAAAAGGCTAGACTTATTTTGTCCTGCTTAGTCAAAAGTTTCAAAAAGTTATAATCCTCCATAAATACAACATAAACACCTGGGAAGAAGCCAAGGAATCGCTTACTATAGAGTTTGGCTCAGGAAAAGTATGAGCATGCATAAAAAAGAATTATAGTAAATTGGTCAAAGATGAAATTTGCTCCTAGATAAATTCAAAGATTGCTTCTTTATTTATGCACAAATTTTCTTATATTAAAAGATCTCACCCTTTATTATACTATGGTTGCAGTTATAGCAATATTGTACAGGAAATATAACCTATAAAGAACATCACCTTTGTTCAAAGTATTATAAAGTATGCATTAATATTAATAATATATATTTGACTTTGTTGACACTTTCAAGCCCAACCAAGTTATAATAACCTGTTAAAACTAAATTTTATACATTAAATTATCTAAACCTATAAGAGTAAAGCAGGAACTTTTCTTTCTCGTTGCAAACACTTTTGCAACCTATTCAATTCAAGACTAAATCTAGTTTGATAATCTCATAGAGGAGATTAGTCTGCGCCCATGTCTGGGAGCAGTTGGGCAAGCAAGGCAAGAGGAGCAGGCGGAAGGCCCGCGGCCTCTAACGTTCAAAAACGCCCCAGGAGAATCTGGCGGAATAGAAAAAAATCTAAAAAAACTGTCAGTCACAATTTCCCCGGAGATACTCATGTGGCAAGCATGATGCAACCAGTACATCAACACGCCACACTCCCAGCCACTTTCATTGGTGGAATTCGGAGTCTGTGTGTATCTGGACATCCAAAAAACGGCCTTATGGGAGAAATTTTGTGCAGATGTACACAAAATTTTCCCAACTGCGGTGTACGTTGCACCTCACTCCATGTCATGCAGTTGGCTGGACCTAGGTTTCGAAAGCAAAATAGCAGCAGATGAGGCTGCAGCGGTGCATATAGTGGTTGACCTCCCCAAAGGGCAACGGGTCATCGAAACCAAACCACCAGATGGACAAAATCAAACCAGATTTTTCTCACATTTGACTTTTTGCCTACTATGGTAAAACGTGACATTTTGGAGCAACACCTGAAAGATGGTCTCGCCATATATGGCGAAATACAATCTTTCAAAATGCAACATCTCACGCTGATGCCACACCTGTGCACTGGCAAAGCCATCGCAGTTCTGACCCCAACTGAGGAAATTGTGAAGGACCTAACCCAGATCCCACACTCCACCTTTATTGACATCGCAGGGCATACCACCCACCCATTCCAGGTAACCGTGGACAGCGCGCCCCTCATTTGCACCCACTGTGACACGTTCGGCCATAAGGCGCATGCATGCCCCATCAAGGAGGGCGTCACATTCCAAGAGCACCCCTCAGCAGCCATGGCCAGCGGAGAGGCGCACTATGAACCCACCGCAAGCACCAAGGAGGCTTTCCCGTGGGGAGCACAAGGCTGCTACCTATTGGTAAAGCCCATCTCCCCGCGGGAGTGGAAGAAGGCCAAGCAGGCCCATAGGGCCGCGGCCAAGGAAGTGGCCAAGGCCACCACCACCATCCCACACTCACAACGCCAGGAGGACATGGAGACCTTCACGGCGGAAGCAACTTGGGAATTCATCACCTAATCAGATTGGGAGGCCCATGCCAAGCGGGCCACTCAATCTGAGGATCTGATAGGAGATTTGATCTCACCCAATTGCTGCACCCAAGCTCCGGTCAAAACTGACTTGGGATCTATCCCAACTGAAAATTTTTTTTGCCCCACTCGACAGTGCACTGAACTTATCCGCACCGCAAAAAATTCGTCCAACATTAGGAAAACAAAAAGCAAAGGCCAAAGCCAACGTGACTCTTTCCATAAAAATTAACAAAAACTCTGATAGCATTGCTGCTAACACCTGCACTGCTGTGAAAGCCTGTGGGGACCTGGAAGAGGCTGGTGGGCCTGGGGGCCCACCCCATCGCACCTAAGGTGTGATGGTGGAAACCTTCACTCTAGGGATGCTGAATATCGCCAGACTCAAGGCCTCCCGTCCTGGGCTAGGAAACTGAGTTTTTTACAAAACAATTTACCCGTGGATATCCTGGCCATCCAGGAGTCCCACTGTCCACGAGGTTCTGAGGAAGCTTGGAAAACAATGCTCCTACCATCCCTATCCTTTTGGTCAAAGCACTGTGGGGTGCTAATTCAGAAAAACAATTTTTTCAAATTCACATCCTCAGAAACATTCCTAAATGGCCGAGTGCTCATTGTCACCTTCTCGTGGGCTGACGTTGTGCACACAATCGTCAACATATATGCCTTAAACGGTGCACACAAGCGTCAGGAATTTTTCTCATCAGTCAAATCCCTCCCGCTACCCCCCGATTCTTTCCTAGTTGGCGACATGAACTGTTGGCTAACCTCACCATTGGACCGGTGGCTGCCCTCACCCCACGCCCCACAGGGTCATGTAGAACTATGCATTCTAAAAGCCACCCTTGGGTTAATGGATGCGCTGCCACAACATGCCCCACTGCTCAAAAACATGATGCGTCCCCATGTCCACAATGGCCAATTAAGGTCCATGACCTGCATTGACCTTATTATAACGCTGGCGAAATTCCAACCCCACATCTCCCACTTCAAAACAACAAAAATGGAATTCTCCGACCACCAACTGGTCTTGATAACATACCACTTACCCATCACAGTTGCAAAGGCCCCACATTGGTGCAAAATCCGCCCCCTGAGCTCGCATTGCCAGGATTTTCCATGTGGGTAGAAGAGGCAACTTTGGCGAAATCATTTGTTGCACTATTTTGCGCGGACCCCATTTCCACATGGGCAACTTTCAAAGAAGACACCATCCGCCACTATCGCCATCTCTCCTCCAGACGCTCACGAGCTACATCAGCAGTTATCTCGCACGCGCTGGCAGAATTGGCCCACTTGGAGTCCAACATTTCAGCCACAGGATATAGCCCTGCATGGGGCTGGAAGTGGGCGGAGGCAGCTGCCCACCTAAACGCACTTGAAAGGCAACACAAACATCAGGTTTGTGTCCAATACAGGGCCACACACATCACTAAAGGTGACAAGTGCACCACATACTTCTTTAAAAAATTTTCGCACCACGCCAGAGCGTGGCCTGCACACAGGTGTGAAGATCAGATAATTCCATTGCGGACACACTGGCTGAAGTGGCAATCGAAATGCAAAGATATTACTCTGAGTTATACCGAGCCAAACCAATTCAGCTAGCTGAAATGGCAGAATTTCTTGACCGAGCTCATATCCGCACTGTTTTCAGATACCCAGAAATAATGAATTTAATTACTACAAACAAATTATGGACAGCCATTCGCGGTGCACCAAACTGAAAATGCCCAGGCCCAGATGGCATTCCATATGAGTTCTACAAAAAATATCTTAAATATATATCCCCAAGGCTGCTAGCCTCACTCAACCAAAGCCTGTTGGAAACGCGCCTCCTACCAGGAGGACATGAGGCCTTTACTGTCACACTCTTCAAGAAAGGGGATAGGCTTGACTTAGCCAACTGGCGCCCCATTTCTTTAACAAACACAGACACCAAAATTTTATCAAAATCATGGCTAACTGTTTAGGGACTGTAGCATCTGCCACCATCTCCCCAGAACAATTCAGTTTCATCCCCAGAAGGTCGATTTGGGATAACGTGCACTCTGTGGCTAATGTGTGTCAGTCCACAGCCTCTGGGGCACTTGTATTCTTGGACCAACAAAAGGCCTATGATAGAGCGAACTGGGAATACCTAAGGGCCTGCCTCCATCAATTCCGCCTACCCCCCCGCTTCATAAACTGGGTGATGCTGCTCACGGAATATGCGACAATGGCAGTGCGTGGCCCAGGATTCCTAACAGAAGTAGTCCGCCCTCAAAGGGGCCTGCGACAAGGGGACCCCCTCAGCCCACTTTTATACAACTTCAGACTTGACCCACTACTGCGAAATGTGAACGCCCACCTCACTGGGGTCCATGTGCCAGGCCAAACCCCAGTCAAGATGATGGCATTTGCAGATGATTGCGTGGTGGGGGTGTCTAATAACAAAGATGCACGCGCGCTTGAAGCCCTCATCCAGGAATATTCTCGGGTAAGCAACGTGGCACTGAACGCCTCCAAAACCGAAATCATCCTCCTTGGTCAGTTTCAGAACTGCTGGGCCCCAGCAAGTAGTTCCCAACCTGGCCCATCTGCTCGCCCACGTCCACGCCTTACTAACTCAACACACACCGCTCCACTGGTGCTCCCCTTTGTGCCACGTCCCACCATAGGACTGGTACGCCATCTGGGCGTGTGGATGGAGGCAGGCGGATACACGTTAGCAGTAATGAAGTGCCGTATACTGGACAACGTGACAAAGAGAATCGCCTCCCTCAGAGCCCACCCTACTACCCTCACTGGCAGGGTTGTTCTTGCCAACTCTATGCTCCTATCCAAAGTCTGGTTCGGAGCCCACGCCATCCCCTTCTCCCCAAGCTTCTTCAAATCCCTGTATGCTTTGCTGCAAGGATGGCTTTGGTCAGGCCGCCCTCCACCAGTAAGGCTAGAGGTCATGTTTGGCCCTCATCATCAAGGTGGCATGGGCCTGCTTGACTTCAAAGCCCATGCTGCCAAGATCCTGGGCACCTGGATTGCGGCCGTCACTGCTCCTACACTCCCATCCCAACACTGGTCCCGCACGGCCCGCTCCAACTTCTCCCAAGCCTTGGGCCTCAACAATCCATCAAACCCCCACTCCCTGATGAAATACCTCGCATCACACACATCGGCCACAGGTCCTCACAGGACTAAAACCCACTACAAAAGAATCCTACTCTCCATGCGAAGCGCAGAGTGGAGAATTTGTATTAGTGGACATACAACCCAAAGAGGCCGCCCCTCTCCTCAGTTCACACAAGAGGTATTGGGGCTACCCATTAATGATGGCGTGATCCCCATTTGACCCCAAGTCCTATCCAGGGTGGACTACCTGGACATGATGGACATCCCTTATTCCACTGAGACCCAAAAGACTATCTGGAAATACGCACACCACCCTCTGTTGCAGCCTCAAGTCCGCTCCCATGTGTGGCGCTGCCTGAGGCGGGTGTATCATACAGCCAAGCGCTCTAACACTTTACACTCATCCTGTGTCGTGTGTGGCCAGTATGGAACGCTGTTCCACCGCCTGGAGAAGTGCCCCACCTCTAAAGTGATATGGCGCGAAGTCCAACGTCTGCTAGGCCAGGATCAAACACATCCCTTCAGTCTGTCAAGAGATATGTTTGCTTCATCAATGGCCTCCCCCCTCCCACCCTCCCTTTGTGCTCTGGTGGTTGCAATCGCCATGTGACTATCCACACGATTGTCTTGGATGCCATCGCTGGCTCCATCCCCACCCTCCCAGAAGCTGTCCACAGATTCCGGTCTCATTTGGTGGACCACTTTCAAGTGTGGATGTTTGGATATCTCCCACCGCGTCGCCGACAGCTGGTCTCCTCCTGGTTCCCAGTCTGGCTCATCAAATCAGACCTCTTCCTCCACATGTGCTCAATAGTGGCTACGGCCCTTTCACACGTTCCCTCCCCCTCCCCATAAGTGGCGTTCCCGCTGGCAACAAGAGATAGCATCGCTTCTCTGGGGTGCCTCCCCTGGTACAAAGTTTTGTCTCTTCTGAGTCATATCCGGAAGTGTCCATCCCATGGTTGGCCTTCCCTGCAATAAAAATCTAAAAGAGTAAAGCAGCTCAACCGTAACATAAGGATCAGGTAATGCAAATAAGCTTTGGCCACAAACTCGTCTTTCCATGGAACCACTTAAGTGACCAAAAAGCTAGTATAATTAAGGCCCTATAGCTCTTTACCAGATAATGGGTTAGCCATCTTAGCAGGTGCATGGTAGTGGCCTGCAATGCGCACCATGATGCATAAGGTGCCTTACATAAGGATGACAAACTAAACAATGTTAAAAAAGTGGTGACTACACAGGTTTACAGAGTTTTTACAATAATATAAAAGGCTTAGCTGTTAAAAACAATAAGCAAGCTCTAAGTTAAACATGTTTAGGTAGAGAAAAGTAAAGCCTTATTATAAGTTTTACTTAGGCAACCGTTCACTAATAATTATAAAACAAACTTCTAATAAAATTTTAGTTTTTTTTAAACCAAGGTGTTTATTCTAGGGAAAGTAGGGAGATATATATTTAGGTGACAAGTAGCAATTGTACTCTCATATAACATAATATTTGAATTTGTTAATAAAAGTTAAAAAACATATATTGACTAATAGTATTTGTTTATCTATTGGCCCGAACTTGATATAAAAAAACGAAAATATTGTAGACAATGTGCCTTCAAGATTATAAACAATAAAAGTAATTGGTGATTTAGCCCAATATTTCTAGAAAGTCACATATTGAAATTACTATAATTAATTGATCAATAAATTTTAAAACTAGTTTTGAATTTAATATATGGAAGTTTAATAGCATAGAATTAATTACTTAATTAGTTGTTAAACAACCAACTAGTTAGAACAATAGTTTTGGAACATTTTGTAGAAAGTATTATCTGGTATGATCCCAACAACCTTACCGTAATCAGATTATCTTCTTCTAAGATGTCTATTGATGCAAGCTCCTCTGCAGACAACAAGATAATAGTTATGGGACCAAATTATATAGTTCATCATTGATGACATGACAGGGAAGTCTTTGGTACAACCCCTTCTCCTAGAGGTGACAAGAAAAATGTCATCATTTGTTGCCAAAAATTTTGAGCAGAGCTCTTAAAGTAGAAAGTTTTAATTCAAGTATGGAATTTTTTTGCCATTAAGCCAAACTTATAATTTACAGATAGTTGACTATTAGTACAAATATATAAAAAATAAAGCTAATAAAACTACATTCTTTTTTTACTAGAGATCTACATGCTTAATAAATTTACCATGCACTTGATTCACAAGACATCCATCAGAGAAATTTTAATAGTATAGGCAGCCAATGCCAACTTATTGATGACCTTGAATGAGCCAACCCAAAGCTTGTACAACTTATTTTATATCCAAAGCCGTTGGTGTCACAATAGCTGACATTATTAATAAAGTCAAAAGTTGGGAGATTTGGCTGCAATGAAGCTTCATTATCTTTAGCCTTAATTTTCTGCTTCAGAAATTGGCATAGGCTGATGTCTGTAAATTTATCAGAACTTTTGTCAAGATCTCCAAGTATTGTAAGGGCGGTATATCAAAATCAGTTTAAAAACGTTATTTAAAATTGAAATCAACCAAGCCTGACGCCCATGAAGTAATTAAAAGGAGATTTACCCATTGACAAATGAAAAGTTAAACATATGCAAGGTTTGTCAATTGGTAAATAGTTAACTAGCTGAAAGGTTTACAAGCTATATTGTCTTCAAAGTAGTTGTCCAAGTAATATTTACCCTTTCAACCATCTCATCTTTTCTAAATATTAAGGCGCTATCAGTACTCCTCATATTTCCATCACCTCATTTATTTTATTGCATGACATACATACTAAGTTATCTTCCATTCTCTATATGTATATTAGAGAGAAATCATTATGATTAAAACTGCTACATTATAAACATGGCAGTATTTCTGGCATCTACATGGGCTAAAGCACACATCTCCACCCAAAGCGTCAAGTGATCATTAACCATAATAATGTATTGGTTTTTTAGGTACTATTGATTAATGTCCTGTGACATTAGTGGATATCATCTGCCAAGCAAACCCAGGCTTCACTAGCAATAAAGCAGTTGCTTTTTTATATGGTTTATGTGCCTTGCACAATACATAAAAAGTAGTATTTTCTGTGACATCAAAGCAAAGTGATCAAAAAGCACTTCTGATAAACATGTTCTAAGTCTTTCATAGGCTTCCATGTCCAGTCAATTAATGAGCTGCATTGATATTGCAGTTTGTTCAGAAGGTTTTTAAAACATTAGGGATTTTTCCCTGACTATTTTATATTTTGGCCTTTGGCAATATCTATTTTTCCATTGCCTTAGTCAATGCTGGCTAAATTTCCAGAAAGAGGTCTTTGATTTTACCAGTAGGTAATTTATTGTACAATTTATCTGTTTTGCTTTGGAACTATAACTGTATGAAAACCATGATAGACGTTTTTATTTTGATGGACTGTGCCATCATGATGTATAACCTCAAAACATACGCTTACAATTTTAAGTCTCAAAGGGCCGATGACTCTTTTAGCATTTTTAGGTTGTGTAACCATATAAGCAAAGAATAGTCTGTTATCACCTAAAACGTACCCCATGAAAATGAACTTTTAATTGTTTACAGGATATATCACTGAAAGAAATTCACTCTACGTCATGGTGTAATTTTACTCTTGTTTTCTCAAATTTCAACTTACTTAAGCTATGGTGTGTTAATCTTTAAGTTCATTAAGCTGACTATTATGGCACTGATTGCAACTAAGATGCGTACATTTTTAAAATGAAAAAGAGGATCCATATATAAATTAAAATATTAGTTAGTCATTAAATACATCCTAAGTGAGTCAAAAGAGCTCTAGATTAAGCATTACATTCATAGCCTTTCCTGAGATCTTTCAAAAGTTGAATAAAGGGGCTCAACAATAGACACAAATTTTTTATAAGGTGGAGGTAATACTCAACCATTCTTAAAAATTCTTGAATGTCTTAGACATTTCTGGGTCTTAGCTTGGCCTGAATCGCTTAGAAATTAGGTCTTTGTGGCGGTAATCCCTCAATGTCTACAGTAAACCCCAAATATTCAATTTCAGTCTTTATAAAGTAAAATCTTTTAAGTCTGATCATGAGATTGGAGGCTGTTAATTTCATAAAAAACTCTTCCAAATGCTTTAGGTGATTAGTAAATGTGAGACTATTAACGTCAATATTGTCTAGATAGACAAGCAAGCTTAAAAATTCAGGTCACCTAGTATAGTATCCACTGCAAGTTCAAATGTAGCCAGCACGTTGGATATGCCTTTAGGAACTTAAATAATTTGATTTAAACCTTGGGAGGTAGTGTTTTCACATTTCTCTTGAACCTCCTTAGGTAGGCCAATCTGTCAGTATCTTGATATAAGGTCCATGGCAAAAAACTTAACAACTCTTAGGCATTTTAGAGCATCATGTATTTATAGCAATGAATACAGATCCTCTTTTATTATCCTTATTATAAACTGATGGTAATCTTTAACTACTCAGTTAGTACATATGTTATTTTTACAATTAATTTAAGCTTACCATGGACTTGAAATGGACCTAAAACCCATGTTCACGTAATTTCACTAATTTTGCAGCAACTATGGCCTCAAAAAAACTTATGATCACCTGATGGGTCTCATCTGAATTAGTGGTTGATCCCTGACTTTAACCTTATAGATGATCCATTTAGCACAACTGAGGTCATAAACATCCTTGCAAGCACCTCAACTAAGTCTCAAATTATAAAAGTGACCTTAGTTTTTTGCTCATCTGAAATTTTAGTAATTTTGGTTTGATTAAAAAAAGCTGTAAGATTGCCTCAGACTTTGTATCATCTGGTATTCCCATTTTGCTTAACTGAACAAAGTTATGGAAGTAAAAAAGTTCTTTAGTTAGAATCAAGTAAACTTATGCTATTACCTGATTCTTTTCTATCTGAATAGGCCTATCCAAAGGGTGAGAACTTATGCCTTAATTTCTCCACGACCAAGGATTAATATCCCAGGCGTAATACATGATTAAATTTGGCTTTCTGTCATGGTGCATGAACTTTGTCATAAATAGTCCAGAAGTTCTAAGGTAAGGCCAGTTTCCACGATGTATTGTTCTATATTTAGTAATCATTGGCTTCTGCGCCCTCAACGGAATTCCACAGCACTCTCAATAAGATTAGTAAGCTTCTTAATACAATGTATGATCTGGCAAAAAATCATTGACTTGATTCCTTGTGCATATACTAGATGGATATAGCTAGAACTTATCCTTTTATAGGCCACCTTTTTAGCTTTAAAACAACAATGTTTTCATCAAAATTGCAAGATATTTTCTTTCTTATCTATTGAACCCCGTGCTATTTCCTAAAATTGTTCCAATAATTATCTCAAATTTTGGTCTGGTAAAACAATAGCTGGTGTGGTGAAAATAAATGAGTTGAACCATAGTGATAGAGCAATGTATGATTCTTTATAAATCACGTTTCAGGCCTGCAGTTCCTTAAACCTTAATATGTCTAGATTTGGTGTGAGTCTTATTTTATTCCCAAATTTATGGAGACAATGTTATCTGTAGACCTGCTATTGATGATTGCTTGAACATTTACTTGAGTTAATTAAATGTTGGCATATGTACATTAAGAGTACTCTGAAATACATTTTACTTTCAAAATATTGACACTACTCGCAGAATCAAGTGCTTGCAAAAGCTGGTCAGTGACATTGTGGAATTTCTGTAAAATAGTACTCATTGGTTTTAATTACTAAGGGATAAAATGCAAAAGTGTCCTGCTCCATATTTTTCTGATTATCTTGGAACTTCTTCACACAGAACAGCTGCTTTTCTTTAAATACAGGCTAAACTGCCTTAATTTAAATGAGGAACATAAGATATGCAGAAAAGACTGTTCCTTGTCTATTATGCCTGATCTTTCCCTAATAAACAACTTGATTCATATCTGCCTTAGGGGTAGCCAGGTTGACGTTACACTTTATTTTTTGTTCTGCAGACTTTTACAATATGGAATCCAAGCTGCATTGATGACAGGTGATATATATTTGTGATTGGTAATTACCCCTATGTAATTTACATTTTAAAAGCTTCACTTTGGTTTTCATAAAAGGTGTTTCAAAGATTTTTAAAAAAACCATCTATGATATTGTCTTTTCTGAATTTAAGACAGAAAACATGACCCATTTAATTTTTTATTGGTATGGAGTGCCGCTTTATTGCAATTTGTGCATCCAAATCATTTAGAGCTCCCACCCTTGTGAGAATTTGAGCCTCTTGATAGAACCTTAAACAAATGCATCTATATTTTATTGTTGAACTGAATTAAGATAAACTCTTGCTTTAGGTTTGCAAGAATCTCTGAACATCCAAATTTGCACACAACGGCATTTTTTTCCTCATTGTAAGTCCACTCATTGGTCATTAATCTTGGTTTAATAGGATTTTAGCTTCCTTATCTAGACAACTATCTACAGTAATTACCTTCTGAAAATCACTGCATTCCATTATTATAACAAAAAGTTTAATAAATGCAGAAACAATATTATTTTAAATTTCAGGCTACTTTAGAGTCAGTCTGTTTTATCAACTGTAAGGGAGTTATTGCTGATATTTTTATCAAGGCAAAATAACAGTGCTTAATTTTTCTTCCCCATTTCTTCATATTTGACTTCCTTACTTTATAAATTACAATTTTCAACTTGCATTTTTTCAAAGCCTTATTTGTCTAATTGATTTCATAAGCATTCTTTTCCGAAAAGTTCTACTAATTACATGATCAGCTATTGTATCTCAAAAATCTCGTTATACACCATGTCTGAAAGTGGCTACTGCTCCCCACCCTAATTGACTCACTGTCCATATGTGAACTTCTTGCCGCGTGATAACTTGGCTCAGATGCACATGTAATGAGCACAACTTTGTTATAAAGAAGAAACTGCATAGGTTCAAAGGGGGTTTAGATAATTTTAAAAAATTAATTTGTTCTAGACAATAAGCGCATCTGAGATGAAAATGGTTCATTTAGACTAACATAACACCTTGACTCAAATTTACTTAGTCAACTTTTGCCTACTATAAAATAACGTATTCTACTAGTTAAATTTAATATGAAAACCTAGATGTTTCTTCTAGAAAATTAGATGATATATATCTAGGAGACAAAGGCAATCAAATTCCCACCTAACACTTAATATAAGCATCAGTTGCCAAAAGGTGATAAATCAGACTTTAATTTAGCAGTAATTTTTAAACTATGGGTCAAAAAATGCTTTAGAAAATTCATAAATTAAGGAAAAATGTGCCTGAAATATTAATAACTAAAAGTAATTGACAAAAAAGCCAAGTACTTTCAGCAAGTCTAATCATTAGGTAACTGTAGTTGATTAATTGAGTATTAAAGCTATTTTAAACTTACCTTTTGGGGTTCTACAAGCATTGAAAATAGTTAAATTTGGTAACTAAAACTGACTAAAATATAACACTATTAATGGACATGACAGAAAAGGAATAAACTAGTCAAAATCAGAACAGACAATTAGGAAGCAACTTTTTTAAATAAAAAACTAGGATATGAAGAAAGAATAGGCCATTGTCATTATAAGTGAGGGTACTAGGCTATATAATGGTAATGAGATTTAGGGTCAGTGGTGCTATTTTTATTGCTGCCTTATCTTCTTGGGTTGCATATTTCTGAATCTAAGTTTTAAAAAATTGTGAAATTGTTGTTAAATATGAGTTAAGAGAGGTGAGGGGACTCGTCGTAATTGGATGCTTCTACTTTAACTTTCCAAAATTTCTGCAAACTTTCTTTTTTCTAGACGAGCTCCACCATTATAAGACTTACGCTTGATTGACTTTAAAACTTAAAATAGGAATGTGATATTGGAAAAAATAGTATATGCTAAAGTCAGAATTGTGGATCTCCAAATTAAGTTTAAAGTAAGATGACTGATCTTACCTTATATGATAGAAGTAAAATTTTGACTCAGATTCAGTATTTGGATTTGTGACACTTTGGGGAAATTTAGAAAAAATGGCAGTGGTATGAGAGAACATACCTGTATTAGAATTACCATTATAAAGGTGAAATCAAGGGGTTTTCTCTGCACAGGAGCTTAATTATCTCAAAAAACAATAAGCTAGGCAATGTGGGGATAGAAGTAGTATTTTATAAGATCCAGAGTAGCAGGCACCGCCTAACTTATGAATTTTATGGATTGCCTTACATGTAAATTTACAAGAGATTTGACCATATTAAGGATGAATGTCTCAAGAAGAATCCAGCTTAGGACAAGCAAGTAGAAATGAGTGGCTAAGGGACAGGTACCACTTTTTCCAACCAGTCCTAAGTATGGAAACCAAACATGTTTTTATAATTTACCTCACTTGCTTTGAGAACAAAATTTGAAGACAAAACTGATGAGTCTAGAAAATACAGACTATGTGTTAGGAACACCCATGGAAATAGCATTGCAGAAAGCCTAAACGCTAAGAACATTATATATCCTATATTCAAGAGATGCTTATCTCATTTAAGATAATGGAGTTCTACAAGTCTATGACACAGACAGAAATTCTGACCCATTTTTAGCTTTTAAGATCAGACTCACTCATGATTTCACGGCTTGGTCAAAATTTTAAAATACCTTGAGACAACTAAGAACTAAAATGCAGCATTTGCCTCAAAGAAGTTTTGGCCTTGCCACCTAGCTTTGAAAAACTAATAAAAAAGTAAAGGTTATTATAAATAAATTCCAAAACATGTCCATCTTGGATCTTGGATCTCCTATCAATGTCATATTCTTGTACTTTATCAAAAAGATCAATTTGGCTCTGGAATTTGTATATTCTATGGGACATGGCACTATTGAGCCAAAAAATAGTATGGCTATAGGTGATTGGTAAATCTTGCCAAATAATATTAATAGTTTCTTTTTCAGATCATATGATTTCTATGGATAATAATTAAGATAAACTTATTGAAACCCAGCTTATTATCAAATGTAAAGGAGTCATTTTAATAAGGGAAAGATACTTTTGTCTTAACTATGAGTTTTCCCTAATGCTGAATTAATGAGTCCAGCAATAATAAAAATTCTTGGTTAGTTACAGGCTCTATTTCTACTTTATCTGTTCATTTTATTATTTCAGAATAAGATATATAGAAGTTCTAGAGTCATCAAACGACTCAGATGGTGTCTCTATATACACCTCTGAGAAGTAAAGATAGAGCCTAGAGAACAACGAGTAATATCAACCAAAATTACTATTGAGATACTCATTGCTGCCCTTTTGCATATTAACAGTATTAGTGACACTTGTTAACACAAACTATAATCTTTACCTGGAATAGTAGATCTAGCTTAAAAGCAACTCAGCAATATACTTCTTGTATTATTAACCAGAAAGATATAGTGAAGAAGTACCAAGAAGTTAGAAAAGGCAACTAATTACTGTCAATATTTTGACATATTCACTACATAGTCACTCAATTCAATCTGGTGTTATCAACTCAAAGCCTTATCAATGAATCACCTCAAGTCCACACATCCATAGAAGCAGTAAGATTTAGTAAGTCCATAAACTTTAGTAGAAAACTAGAACATTTTTATCACGCCCAAGGTTGATAACTGCTATATGAAGAATTGGACTCAGACCATTGTTGTTAATGAATTAAGCCCTAAAATATAAAAGCCATATATAGCGAGTCAAATAATGAGGAACAACATATAAAAAACCAAACTGAAACAATTATTAATGTCTCTTACTAGATCCCTCTAAGAGCCCACGGTCATCCCCACAGCTCTTAGTAAAGAGAGATAGACATCTGGCATAGAATTGATATAGACTACCATAAGTTAAATAGACTCACCAAGAAGTATAACTATCCAATTCCACATATAAATTACTCATTAGGTCAAACTTTGGATCTGGAAAATCTCAGCAATGGACTATTACAATATTATAGCAAATGAAACTGTCCATTGAACCCAAAAAAGTGCGCGCAGATCTTCTAAGAGTGATTATTAATTTAATAGTCTCTCTTAAGGATTATGCAATGCACCTGCATCATTCCAAAGAGCAAAGGGGTCACATCATACAAGACCTTTACCTAAATCAGTGTATTAGTATATCCTAACGACCTCCTGTATTTTCAGAACCTCTAATGACCATCTCAAACATCTCTCTAAGCATTTTTAGAAAAATATTTGATAACTATACTAAGCACAAACTTCTGTGTACCTTTTTTTGTAAAAACTAAGTTTTTAGGGCAAACTATAGCATGAGAATGAATTCAATTGCTTTATGACAAGTGAAATCTATCTCAAAAATTCCTAAACTAAATTTTTATACGATTCTCAAGTACACTTAGGTATTAAGGATATTACTATGAAATTATACTCCATATCGCCCAAGTTAGTGTAACGCTTGTCCATCTGATGATAAGAGCATACTATTTGTATTAGGAGGTGAACAAGAAGCCTTCGGAATTTAAAGGACTATAGATTGAGCGTTAATTTTGTGACACTCTGACTATAAAAAAGCCTTTCATATTAAGTACAGATGTCTATGATCCTGCCTTATGAGAGATACTGCTCTGTTTGATAAAGATGTCATCTACCATCCAGTATCATGATGCAGAAAGACTTATCAGAAAGCCAAATGTATCTAAATATTATCATAAAGGAATTTCTAGAAACCTATTTGTAGTAAACCATTAATAGTACTTCTAGTATGGGGAAAGCATTTAGTAGTTATGAATCACGTTTACTTAAAGTGGCTTCAAAACATGAAATATCCAACTGAGATATTATTCCGCTGGGCTATAAATCTAAAACTTATGATATAAATATTGTCCATAAGGCTGGATCTATGCACGTGTACTTGAATATCCTCAATTATATACTTTTTATTCACCTATAAAATGAAAAGCATAGGAAGATATGACTTACTAAAAAATATAATTCATGGGAGGACGAAGAAAAAAAAACTGGAAAGGTGTTAGACTTGCGTGAAGTATCAAGGTTCTAAATGGCTTTTTATACTGAAATGTCAGAAGAGATTGGCTACCTTACCTAAGGCTTCTGAGCGGATAACTATGAGTTTCAGGATTAAAACTCTTGGACATGTTATAGCCCATAAAACATGTGAATGAAGTTGAATAATAACTAATGAGAATGAATCAAAAACTCATTTATTAGAGTATCAGTTGATTTTATACCTTGGCATATAAAATGTCCCTCATCCCCAAGTATAAGTACAACTGATGACAAAAGCAGCATTTCCATACAGTAAGTATTAATGTCCTAGTCAAATTACAGAAGTTCACTGGAGGAAATTGGTACTTTATAATAGAATTTGACAGCTTTAAAAGTGAATTCATAAAGTAACCTTTCCTGATCAGAGCACAAAAGCTACTGCCGACTTTTATAACTCAGTGTATCTTTGAGTTTAAAAGCCCTACTGGACTCCTAGTGCAGGCATCTTTGAGGGATGAAGGCCAAAAGTAATGCCCCACCACACTAGGGCAGCGCAAATCTATGCATTACTAAATGTGGGCCCAACCGCAATTTGAATGTAGCTCTTACTACCCCAAAACTGACACTTGACTGCCATGTTTAAGTACTGGATTGAACTCTGCATTAGCCAAGACAGGAGATATGGCTCTCATCTCCCTTGCAGGAGACAAAAATTGATGACCCCCAGGTTTAAGCCCCTGAGGTAGATAGCCAAAGCCCTCCCCTTTGTCACCTGCTTTTTCAGCGGAGTTGTTCTCCCCAGCCCCATTTTGTCCAAGAAGACTTAGTCCTTTCAGATCAAATATAATTTTCTTGAAAGTTCATTTTTGCCACCAGACAGCTCATGCTGACTGAACTGGCTGGTAGACAAGCTTCAGGACAACACAGCAAACTGTGACATTTATAGTAGCAGGTACACCAAAGCGCAACCACCCAGGAGTGCTCCTCCTTGTCCTGGGGTCCGCACTTGTGCTACCCCATGTCGTGTGGAAGCCATTTGATAGGCACCATGCCCAACTTATTGTTAAAATCTGGAAATTTTGACCTCAAATGTTAAGAACTTGCTTAAATGATAAACTCCAGAAGTTAACTGCACAGGTTCAGTATGTGCACAATTTGCGTTGCTTGATAGTAATTGATATATGAGCAATAATAGTATGATGAATACTATCTGTAGTTGAATAGATAAACCCAATAAGGTCAATGCTAGACCTGTAATAATCCAGGAATACTGATTATTTTATTTATAAGGACTTTTTCCCTGATCCAGATAAACTTAATCAACTCTCAGATTCAGATGTTCCCAGACTTTCTTCTTGACACACTGAGTCTGTGGAGATTCGCATTTAAGGTCTGCTTCTCAGCTAAGGATATCCAATCATTACTTTTTATAAACACAAAAGAGTCCAAAATTATTGTATACCACAACAATACTTAACTGAAGATGAATAGAACTTATTTCCCAAGAGGAATAATCTTTTATATTAATATGAAATGTTAGGGAATTATAGTAGGGAATTTGGCATCCAACTTCTTGGCTGGCATTTCAGCTATGAAATGGCAGCCATTGTCATTAACTTCCCTATGACATCTCTACTGTATTAATCTTTATCAGGTTAGGGATTCCTCCATTGAATATTCTCAAGACCTGAAAGGGAATGAGCCAGAAAACGTTTCCCTAACGTTTCCCACTTGAACACAGCAAAAAAACTACATTTGGCTACTGACCTGCTCAGGTAAAAGGACTCTTTATCTTTTATGTCAGGTCACAAAGCAACTAAAGGAATTTCAAGTTGCAGGAGACATTACTCGCCTTACAACTAAGATTTAATTCCCAATCAGCAAATGAAACCTGACTGATCCCAATTAGTACACATGATAGTTAATCAACGATCAACTATCATATGCCCCAATTTTGCCAGAAACTCTGCCTAACGAGACCTTAAGCATTCACTGGATCAATCCCCAATGGATCCAAACCTGGCAAATTACTAAAGAAATCCCTGGACATTGTTAACCAAAATATAAAGTCAACCAATATCCATTCTAAATACTAGCGGGGCTTTACCTTATAGACCCAGCAGATAACCTAAGAAGATGGAAAGGTAGGAAAAATCCCAACGAATCCCCCTCTTGCCTAAATTTCTAGTGAGAATAAAGTCAAGATAGGAAAAAAAGCCACTTTGGTGAAGGTCAAATATTTCTTACTTTTTAGAGGAGCGCAGCTGATCTGCATTCAACGCTGCTCTGGACAATCTATGGCATGCGGTTCTCTTCTCTTTCTTCCTTACCACCGCAAACTCAGAGTAAGTTCCTCATGACCAACTGTTGTGCTAGTCTAATCAATTTACTCATGATAATGCTAGTTCAGGAAGCCAAATTCCCCCAAGTCAGGGCATACAACCCGTTGTCATATTAAGGGGCTTAGTTTAGTATCGTTGATTTCCTGATCTCCCTCTTTTCCTTCAATAGGAGTTTACTACCATTGATGTCTATCTCACGGCAAAATATAAGACTAAGCAATTATATATGCTCTTGTCATTTTCTCTTAATAGCTTTTTTTGACTCATCATTCTTTCAATTATCTTTTTTGAAAAGCTTATTTCATATATTCGAAATTAATTGCACCAAACTTAGAATTGATAAGCTTAATCTGAACCAAATTGGATAATGTCAACCTTTATAAAAACTCTGACATCACTCTCTCATACAGCCCATACGTCATAATTAATTCATGTTACCAACAATATCTTGACAATCTTTCTGATGTAGATGCCCAGCTCTTCTATTTGATATGTCGGAGTGCTCTAATAAAACTCTTCTATGGTCCCCTTAGGATCCATACTCCAAGTCAAGCACATGTAGGTAGTCCTTCCGCTGAACTACCAGAAATTGTATCCAATCCTGATGAAACCAAAGTAGTGACCATCTTGAATGACTTGCAGCTGATTATCCCTCTTCCACAGGTTCCCAAATTGTACTTCAAAACTCTCCTAGATTCAGCTCCTTTTGTGGATAATCATAATATTATTGTCAAGCCTTCTTAAGCAATGTCATCCAATATTAGTCAGTTGTTTCATGCAGATCCAACATTCTTCCTAAGTTCCTTTTTTGACTTTACAATTTTATAAGACAACTGTTCTTTCAATCAGATTGGCTATCGTAAATTGCAAACATTTTGAGCACCCCTAATAAAATTAAGGAACTTAGTATCAAAGGTTCTTTCTATAGCTCTGAATCCCTCTAACGCTCATAAACATCTTATATCAAGATAATGCAGCCTATGCTCTTTGTTACATGGGCCAAGTTCTTCTAAGTTGGACCACAAAGTTTCCAGCCTCCCCCAAAGTACATCATTCAATTTAATTTCAAATCCAAAAAGCTCATAGTCGTTGCCTTCGGGATGCCATCTGCTCCTTTCATGACTACCTCATTTCTGGTGCTTCTCATTGATACCTCCCTCTTATGGCTCATATTGGGGGCATGATTTGGCAACCTCCATCTAGTATCCTTTGCTCTATGCTGACTCACAAGTCCAACGTTCTTGACAAAGCTAGTGGCAAACACTCATGACAAATCTTCCAGCTCAGGTGCCATAACAGGATTACTCAGGGTTATTTGCCAACTGCCTCTTCTTGTTGCTTCCCTCCCTGATTCAGGGTATCATAATTGACTAGTAACAACATCTTAATTTCTCTTCCCCCGTCACTTTTTCTCAGGGTTCAGCTTCTTCTCAACGAACTTGGCTTTGTGTAAGTCTAGCCCTTGCTAAAGTTTGATCTCAATAGGAAGTTTGAAGGTTTATTTACTCCTACTGTTATACATCTTCCCTCCCCAAGAGGCGACATAGGCGGAATCAACCCCAAGTTGAGGATAACCAATAAAAATTATAAGATTATATTACTTTTTTATACATGTGTTTTAATTCTTATTTTAGTAATTTGTATTGTTTTTTTCTTATTTTTATATGGGACATGACCTTCACTTGGTTCAGCGGTCCATCATTTATATATATTACTACATAACTGGCTCCTAGGTATATTCAAACCTACCAGTTTTTATGGTTCAGAGGTCTTATTTTCTAAGGCTTAACCATTCATTTTAGTTTAGCAATCTTTTTTAGGGCTTAACCAAAAAATGTCAGGACATAACCATCTCAATGGTTCAGCAGTCCTTTTGGAACACTCTTATATTTTTTTGGATCCACTTCTTTAGATACTTAGAATGGACCCAATTAGCAATCCTTCCATCCATTAGTGTTTTGATGGAATATGCGTCCATTGCTGTCTTGGCAATAAACTTTAACAGACCTGACCGCAATGCATCTAGCTTGTTTTTTCCAAACTCATGCATGTCACAATAAGCTACTTTATTGCCTACGTGGTATTTGGATAATTCCAGTTATTTCTTACTGCCTGTCATTTTGGCCTTGATTTTTAAAAGGTCTTATCAAATGCTTGCAACTGCATCTTGATCAGGATATTAAAAGTTAGAGAAAGTAATGTTTGGCAGTCATCCCCAATGTTGGTGTCAAATTCTGTGGTTGACTCGAAAATAAGCCCTTTGGCAACCTACAGATTGGGCCGATTTTCCCACCTAATGCTTGAACTGATAATCTAATTAAAACCTAGTACAATAACATGGCTCAGGCCAATTATTGCTACGTGGACTTAATTATATTATTAAATCTCATGCCAAATACCCACGCACATTTAGGTTAACCTTCTCTGCAACTACTCGGTTGGGTTGATCAGCTCAATGTCAATTTAATTATTTTTTCTATCAGCAGCTCGAGCCAAATACATTTGAACATTTGGGCCAATTATCTCTGCCCTAATCCTCATCAACTAGTCTAAATTTTAGAAACAAGACTAAAAATTTTATAAAATTATTCAGGGATGACCTGAAGCTACATTCAAAAGTCCCATGGACAATCAAACAAATGAACAACGTAATAAAACTTCTGCCCTATAGCAAAAATTTGTATGTTAGTCTGCATAATTGCCACTATAGCACTTGCGTGGACTGCCCAAAAGGGGTTACCTGATGCTTTTGAGGAAAATGCCTGCCAATGTCCCAATTAGGGGTGCGTCATTTACTTCAACTGAGGCCAAAATTTCACAGAAGGTGTGTTTCATCAGCAGTATGACAAAACTGAAATATAGAAGTAATTAAGACAATTTTGCATGCTTTTATCGCAATTTTTGTACCTGAAATCCTCGCAATTTTGAGAGTTTTTTGCCACCAATGAATTTAAAATAAATTTCAGTCATAGACCAAACTGAGGTGGTAAAATAGCTGTTGTTATTTTGTGCTGGAATGTGTCCAGGAGATGTCCTAGAGGTATAAATACTGGTGCCTGGCCTAATGAATTATTATCAAATAATCTAATCTAATAAATAGCTTATAATAAAGTTATATTTATTTTATCCTTTTCCTGGTTTTTTACCCTGAATCCTAACCTTGGAGAAGTGTAAACAAACTGGAAGGACCAAATCCCCAGTTTGTACAAATCCTGCCTCATAAGAAGTTTCTGAAATGAAGTAAAAATTACGCCCAAAATTGGACAGAAGAGTCAAGGAGAATTTAATAGGCTTAGTGAGTTAATAGATGATCTAAATTTCTTTAAACTACAGGCGCTATTGTGGATCAACCATCAAAACTTCAGCCCAAATAGACGTGCAGGATAATAATTTCCAAGCAAGTGATCCTCAGATTTTGACAGTTGGTTTGATTACCAAATATAAATTTTGTGGTAACGCGGCCTTTCTTCCATATAAAAACTCATATGGCGTTTTCCCGTTGCCATATGATGATTGATATTATATGCAAATGTCACTGAACTGAGGTATGTTCCCCATGCAGAAGTTTTCCAGCGACCAGCTTCCTCAGCATCATGGCCAGCGTTCCATTTACTCATTCTACCAGTCTGTTTGTCTCCGGAGATAGGGACTGACACAACTCCTCAGATACCCATTATTTCGTTCAACCTCAGGATCATGTGAGATGTGAAATTCGTTCCATTGTCACTTAATAAGACTTGTGGGCATCCTTAGAAGTATACAACTTGATCCAGGATAAGCCGTGCAGTACTTGTAGCGTCCAATTTCACAAGGGCCTTCATCTTGACCCATCTGATCAGATAGTCAATTGCGACTATTATATTTGACTCACCCTTTGCTCATAGTCATTGGTCCCATCACATTGATGGACACTGTACTCCAGGAAAATCCAGGGTGTACCAGTCAAAATCTGGTTGTGTTATTGTGTGGTTTGTGCAACTGGAACTCCATGAAGCTGGCCAGATAATTGGCCACGTCATAGTTGATAAACTCCCATAATAGTACTGACATAATGTGGTTGTTCATCTTCCTCAGGCCACCATGCCCAACAACCTTATGCGCGACCTGAACAATTGCCGTTAGTTCTGATGGTCTTGGGAATGATAGTCGTTTTCCATTGATCGTCTTAAACTTGTCCATCCTTGGTCTCAGTGTTTTCCATTGCTTTCCAAATACACCTTGGATCTTTTGGGGCTCATTTCTTACTTCTCCATTGATCATTCTCTGAAACAGCTCATCAGCTTGTTAGTATGTAACTTGGACTATTGGTACCTTTATAATCCATCCACATTTTAATAAAAAATCCCGCTCAGTGAACTATCTCAAAGTCATAAGCTTGAAGCTTCAATGCCCATTGGGACAGACGTCCCTCCAGTTCTCTTAGATTATGAAGCCAATGCAGGGAGGAGTGGTCCATCACCACTTTAAAGTGCATACCGTAAATATACATCCAAAACTGCTTACAGTCGTAAAATACCTCAAGGCATTCATGTTCAGTAAGATTATAATTCCATCCTTCTGCTGATAACTAATATGGCTCACATAAGCTACTGGATGCTCATCCCCAAGCTTATCTACCTGTCTCAGGATGGCGCCAATTGCTGTTAATGAAGCATCAGTCTAAGCTATAAACTCTCAATTGACATTTGGATATTTCAAAGTTGGCAATTTATCAGATACTGAAGTAATTCTTAAGTAGAACTCTGGGCCTCTTCATTCAAATGAATCCTTTTTTGGATCCTTCAACATTTGAAAATAGGACTCAGCAACTATCGCAGAATTCTGTATAAATCTTTGGCAATATACAACCATTCCTGGATCACTTTGATATCTCTGTTACTTTTCAGGATGGCCATCCGCTCTATGGCCTCAATCTGGGTTTGCAGCTGCAGTTGCTGGAGTTGATGAAGAAACCCAGATATTCCAACTCTTTCTTGAAGTAGTAGCGCTTCCCCAGCTTGACCTTCAAGTTAGTTGCGGGCAGTCTCTTGAAGACTTCTTCCAGTTAGTGAAAATGGTCAGTAAAGGTCCTAATGAAGATATTTATGTTGTCCAAGTACACCAGGATGCATGTCAACCTCAAGTGACTCAATATGGCGTCCATGGCCCTCTGGAACGTCACACGCGCATTGCAAAGACCTTAAGGCATTTGAGTTGGTTGGTATAGCCCATGCGCAGTGATGATCGCACATTTCTCCTGGTCTTCCATTAGAAATTAATCTGCCAATATCATGATACTAGATTTATCATGGAAGAAATACTTCGCTTCTACCTCTTAGTCTAATGCATCATCAATTTATGGTAGTGGATATGAATCCTTCTCTGTATTTCTGTCCATCTTCCAATAGTTGATCACTACCTGATTAGAATCATTCTTCTTCACGATCAGGATAGGTCTCTCCCAGGGACTTGATGATGGAAAATAGGAGCCTGTGCTCCACTAGTTTGCCAATTTCACGTTCCACTACCACTTCAGTGGCCTTCAACCGTCAGATTGGTCACATTATTATTGGTAAATTTTTCCTAGTGTCAACTTTATAATTGACATTCCTTGTACATCCCAAATTGTGATCATCCTGGGTGAAAAATTCTTGATACTTTTAAATAGCTTGAGCGCATCTTTCTGCTGTCTTTTCGTCAGATCAGCAAGTTGCTTTAAATTGACAAATAGATTGATACTCTCAGCCACCCCTGTTGGCAACCCCATCTCAGCGAAGGTCTCAAGATCATGGTTCAAAAATCAATATTTAATATATATTTTTCTTTTTTATCTATTTTTTCTTTTGCAATAGAACTTAACCTATAATTAGGTTCAGAGGTTCTTTTTTTACCCTTCTCACAAACTGGTTCTTAGCTAAACTTTGACCAAACAGATCCATAGTCAGAGGTTTTATTTTTAAAACTTAACCATCTAATTTGGTACAACAATACCTCCTTATACCCCATGTAGCTGATGCTCCAACCCCAATTCTGTTCGCCATGGTCTGCCAGCTAAATAGGGAGCGGACAAAAGTTTTCCCTAAAGCTTCCTCGCCTTCTGATATGGCTTCGTAGGTTTTTAGCTGAGGTGTCATAAAGGATTTTTATTTCTAAAAACTCCTTTGTTTAACCCATTTGCAAATAAAGATGCGTGGCAGCTCCCCCTTTTGGGTTGGGAACCACTAGTGCTAAAAACATTTATTTTGGTTCAGCGGTCCTTTTTAGGACTAAACAAGTTATCAGGACAATCATTTTAATGTTTCAGCGGTCCTTTGGGAACATTGCAATCATTTTCTTTTTAGATTCAATACTTTTGTTTTTTAGTATTGACCTTCTTCACTATATGACTAGCAGCTCTGTTTCTTCACTTATAGGAAACAGTTGAAAACTTTGTCAATACTCACAAATGGTTTTATACATTGGGCCTTCAATACTGACTTGTCATCCTTCTGAAAGGTCCTTATTTCATTTCATATTTCAGCAACTGATACTTCAGACTTTGTATCTCACTAATATGTGATTCCTCATTAGTTCTCAATTTATTATACTTACTCTAATCTTTATTCTTTTTAAAAATGATTTTTGGACTTGTTGACATCCAAAAGGTTTGAAGTAAATCCACTTGTTGATTCTTAACCAATTTTTACCACAAGGATTAACATAGTAGCTTTAACTCCATCTTATTCCAACTTGAATTGGTAATCCTCGTCTTCAGCATTTACTTCCCTATTAACCAGGTAATACTGGGCCAGACGATTCCAGCACTATCTTGGATCATTAGCTTCACGTTTTGACCTCGTTATCTTCATTAGTATTGCAATCTAGTACTCTGAATTGATTGCTTTTCATATCAATATCATCTAAAGTCTTATCTAGTTTCTCATCTAAACACTTAAAGCTTGGGACTATTGAAAACAGACCCAATTTTAACCCAATTAGGTCCTGCTTAAAATATATATCTTAAGTAGATGTCTGGTGAGACAGGTTCTCTTGCAGCGCTAGACAGTTCCATATCTAGGCTGCAAGTCCTTTCCCAAATTTTGAGTATCTTCTTTTGTGTCATTTGCCATATAGAGGTCACGTTTACTTTTCCAATTCTTCAGTTTGTCAACTTTTTTAAATAGTTGCTCCATGTCTGAGCTAAGTTAGAGAAACCAAATGAAATTTGCTTTGAATTCCATCTTCAATTTTAAAACTTCTTCAATGACATTACTTTTTGAATCGATCATTGCCAAAATAGGCAACTTCTTTTACTAATACCTTATATGACATCTTAGATTGACTTATTTTACTCAAATACCCCCTGTAGTGAGCACAGAATGTTAAAATCTGGGACTTTTGACCTCAAATGGTAATAACTGGCTCAGCTGATAGTTCCAAAAGATAACTGCACAGGTTCAGTATTTGCAAAAAAAATTTGTGTTGCTTGATAGTAATTGATAAGTGAGTGATAATAGTATATCAAGTTTTATGCATAGTTGAATGGATAACACAATATGGTCCAATGCTACAACTGTAATAATCCACAGAATACTGATTATTCTAACTATAGGGATTTCTTCACTGTTCCAGCTGAACTTACTCCACTCTCAGATTCAGAGGTTCCGGCCTTTCTCTTTGTCACGCTGAGACTTTGGAGATTCACATCTAAGGTATCTTCTCTTTAAAGATATCTGCAATTTAATCTTTATACACACAAAAGAGTCCACAATTATTGGATATCACAACAATACTTAACTGAAGATGAATAGAACTTTAATCCCAAGAGGAAGAATCTTTTTTATTAATATAAAATACTTGGGAATTTATAGTGGGAATTTGGCATCCAACTTCTTGGTTGGCACCTCAGCTATGAAATGACAGTCATTGCCAGTGAACTACCCTATGACTTCTCTACTGACAATGGTTTTTATAAGATTAGGGATGTCTCCATTGGTTATCTTCAAGAACTGAAACGGAAAGAGCCAGAAAACGTTTCCCTAACGTTTCCCACTTGACCACAGCAAAATACCTACATTTGGCTGGTGATCTACTAAGGTAATAAAACTCTTTACCTTTTATGTCATGTCGCAAACCAACTGATCTTTTTGCTAGTTGCATATGGCATCACTCGCTTCACAAAAGCTAATTAAATTTACAATTAGCCAATGAAACCTGACTGATCACAATTGGAGCACATGATAGTTAATCAACGATTAACTATCATATGCCCCAAATTTTGTTGGCAACTCTTCCTGACGAGATAAGAATTCACCATGATCAACCCCCAAAGTATCTGAACTTTTTTAAATTAACCAAGAAATCCCTGGACATTATTAACCCAAATTTTGGTCAACTGATTTCTGGCTCATTTGCTAATGATACATATCCCCTAGCGACCCAGCAGATAACCTAGGAAGCTGGAAAGGTGGGCAAAAATCCTAATACTTGTACTCACCCCTTCCTGTCCATATTCTCTCATCAGGGAGTGATAGACACCCACAAGAACATTCAGCACAGTTATCACTAACATCCCACACCTCTTTCAAGCCATTACAGGATCTGACCAATGTGCCTCATTAGGTTCTGAGGTAAGCTAATCACCCATTTTTCCTTGGACTTTGCCCAGTTGCAATACAAGGAGGTCCCAGAAAACCTTATCTAACTTTCTCATTTTTTATCTTTACTAAAATAGTTGTCACCAAGTCTTAATATGCACTAGTAGGAAGAAACTTTACATGATAGTTGTGAATATTAGCTTACACCATTTGAACACAACAATAATTTACAGCACCCTACAACCCATCAACAAATAGAGATGAGCATGGAAAATTTTATATTTGTCAATCTTCTGTAAAATGCCCTTCTCCAATAAATTACATAGGACCATTAGCTTCTGAGTGCCTTACTGGCATATTGATTTAGTCATCGCTAAATTCTCAAGTTGCTATTCAGCCTTATATGGACATGACCTGGGGTTTGACCCTGCATGCAAAAGAAGTCGACATTAATAAGCTGAAAATTATGCAAAAGCCTTAGAGCTAGCCCAAAAGGTTATTAAATACAGATAAAGGTTAATAGATATCTCACAAAGACTTTTACAAAAGAGGTACAGCCAAAAGATAAATTGGCAGCCTTTAACCACTTTTAAGACTCTAACTAGTATAATACTATCATGACCGCATTGCATATGAGGCTAGAAGCTGAACTTAAATTGGGAAGGACCTATGTCATTATCTATAATCGTGGAGATGAATATCTAACTAAGTCCCCATTTTTAGTATTACCATCAGCTAATTATGAAGTCAATTCTTATGTCGCTACTTATCTACCAACATCCTCAAATAGGAGATGTTGGATATCTAGATATTCTCCCAGGTAATAGAATATAGAAGAGACAAATATCTCAAAGAATTTTCATCTGGCTTTATATTGGGAATTATATTCTTAAAAACCTCTGAAAGTAACCAATATTTATCTAAATTATATTTAATACTATTAATAGATCAGCTACTTGACATTGAGGCCATACACCTTTAATATGAGTATAACCATTTTAAAATCAAGTGATAAACTTTGATATTTAGACTAGGTAATTTAAATTGACAGTCCAAAAATAGGGTGACAATCTGAGTAATCTTAGCCTGAACACCAGATTATTTAAAAGTTATTAACTGGATTAGTAGACACATATGTCACTCATCTAAATATCACCATGCTATGCTTTTATTTCCCTTGGAGTGTTGACTTAAAGATATAAACAGAAAGCCACAATAAAATACAAAATTAACGCTTTTTACATAGACAAGGGTTAAATACTAAAATAAAGAAACTTTTTTTCTTAATTATAAAAAACATTATTATTTTATTTATCATGCTTTTTTTGCCATAAGCTTTTTTCCTGATCTCATTATCAACAATTTGGGTCCAAAAACAACTTAAGTGCATCATATCTTGTTTTTACTCTTTCTGCAGAGATTTCAGGCATAGCAACAAGCGAGCACCCTTCTAAATGGAATCCTCACATATATGCGACTAAAAATTACTATATTTTATGCATCCAAATCTTTGTTGTCAAAATTAGGCGTACCTGATTTTTGCATACCACAAAATCTAGTACCCAAAACTTAAAAGATTACTAAGTAGGGTGCCCAGATGGTAGATTATGAATTTGATGACCATTGACTTCTAGGTTGATCCTAGTAGATGTTCGTGGGTAGAGGACTACTTAAGACTGTGTTGGATTTATGCGCCAATGCCTTAAACTAAGATAACAGCTAGTAAGGCGATACATGGAACTACTGTCATATCAAAATGCTACATGTGAAGTTTTGCCAGGATTTAAATTTCACATTGATTTTGATTTACCATTTGATCATTGAGCTGGTGCATAATTTCTTTTGTTGTTCAACTCAAATAATCAGACTTAAGTCATATTTTGCTTATCATTTTATGCTTCAATTAGAATTGAGGCCCATGATTTTCATAACTTAAGGACATAAAAGGGGAAGGTTATCATAGCAAACTCTATATAAGGTTGACAAGTTTTGCCTTAATTTTGGATTGGCAGTATAAGCTATTTTTAAAGATATACTTTTTTTAGTACTAGATGGTATTAAAGATATACTTTTGTCTTATTTTGTCTGTCAACAAGTTTAAAGTTCCAATATTAACATGTATGAGGTTTGTGATTTAGAAAGTAAATCCTAATTTTTTTATCATAATCTACAGTAAGTTCAGTTTAAAATAGATTTCTTATATCAATCTGGGTACTTAGTTTAAAATCTCACATATATTTTTGTTTTTCAAAAAGGTAATATTTATTACCATAACAAGTAAGATTTATTTAAATTTTCTTTGACTTCATATATTAATTTCTATATTTTATTTATTTCATAAGATTTAGCAAACATAAAAAATTATGTTTTACCTTGACTAAACGTACTCATGGTTAATCTTAACTAACTTAAGAGATACAGTTTAGTTTTAAAAATATTTTCTTTCTAATTGAGTTTTTAGACCAGTTTAACTGAAATTTTATCTGATACTGCAGGAACAATAAAATATAATGCATATCAAACCATTTTAATAACTTAGTTCTTTAATGATATAATGCAAGCATATTATAATTACTTTCATAGTATCTAGTAGCTTAGGCTTGATCATTATATTAATACAAGCTCATACTATTTAAACATGGCACAAATGGGATATATAGCTCTTTATGTCTTGATTTCATAATCAGAACATGCATAGTAGAAACTTTGTGATTAACTTTAAAGCATAGATACTGAACCTAAAATTAATGGTTGATATTTTTAATATGTAGCTATTTATTGTATGCACACTATGTTAAACTTATTATCTAATCTTCATTACATATAGAGATATACTCCTACCTTTTGGTAATAGGGGTCATACCAAAGGGGAATTCACTGAATTTTATTAAATTATGCCTGAGCTCCTGAGATCTTGAGGTGGGGAAGGTATAGGTGGATGTATTGAGAAAGGGAGGGTGGATGACCCGCCAGATCTGAGTATCTGAGAAATTTGATATGTTGATGGTTGGTGACATAGAGGAGATTTTCATGGACATATTAAAGTAAACTTGATAATGGGTAAGCATGTGGGGCAATGTTCACAGGGAAGAGTCAAAAGCAGCAAAAAGATATACATCATGAATTTTTTCATGTTATGCCAAACACATGACTTTTAGATATCAAGTGCTGTTAAGGACTGAGTGGTCAAACATTATGTCCTGAAATTAATGCCAAACCCAAATATTTGCCAAAAGGAGTTACAGACTTTGCTCCAGAAGAGGGCAATGTGGGGCAAGTAAAAAATAGTGGAAGTGGGTGCAAATTGGCTTAGAACAACATGTGCAGTTCTTGTAATGGTTTGTGGGACCAAATTGATGCCCTGTTCTGTATGAGCAGTGAAGAACTCGCCACACTGAGTTCAAAATTTTCGCCAAAAGGTTAGGGTGGTTGATGTTCCACCAGAGCGCCTTAAGATCCCACTAATGGCGGGGGTAGGAGTTTAAGGAGTTGAGAGCATTTTCAAGCTTGTCCAAAGGGTTAAGTTGGGAGATAAAATTTTCACATTGTGAACAAGGGTGTGGTGGTGGGGCTGATACCAGGGCCACTCCTTCTGTATGGGAAAACGTGGTGCATGCGTGCACCTACTCACTTAAGGGATAGGAGGGCCTGTTTTCAGTATATGCTTGAAGATGGTTTGAGGCAGTGGCCCAGGCGGTTAGTAAGCTATTTTTCAACAGCTGTTGGCGAGGCATGATGAAGTTCAAGGAAGATTGCTAACGCCTGGCGTAGGAAAAGATCCACTCTGGCATCAGAGTCATGTCCTGGAATATGATGGCTTGAGGAACCTGGTCAATACTGAGGTGACATGGGTTGTAGTGTCCAGTAGACCCAGGCCACATTCACTGCGTGGTCAGGATAATGTGGTCAGAGTCGTGAGCATGTTTTTGGTTCACCATATCCAGCATTGGTTTATCATGTTTAGCATCAATTAATAATTGTTTTGAGGGATCAAATGTGGGCGAGGAACCAGACTTTGACTGGAGAAAAAATCGCCATCTGAGCATCTTCCCTGAGTTTATACGTTGCTGGTTCCAGATAGTATTCTGTAATATCACATCCAATATATAACCCTCGTTATCCTTGATTGTACCCCCTTGGTGGGTGGTGAGGAAACTTAGATGGTGAAAGGTATCATCAGTAAGTTCCAGGCCAAAAGGGGGAATGGAAGGGGTACTGAATTTTATTTTAATGATTTTAGAGGTATTTAGCTTTACAATACATGCCCTGGCATAACAATCAAGGGCCACAATGATGATAATCGGGTTTTTATATCCAATCACAACCACTGTGTCATCAGAAAAGGCTATGATATGGGTAGGAGGTTTACTGGGAATTTAAATACTTGTGAGTTATTTTCATGTGTTATGGCCAAAAGAGGATCAAGGGATTTCTTAAACAGAATCAGGCCCAACAGATCCCCTTGATAGAGACCTTGATCAACTAAGACCATCATCATAAAGCTCATCAGGACCATTACTTTGGTGTGAAGTTGGTCGTATAGTGACAATATTCATCTCTTAGTTTTTATTGGATTTAAAGGCGTGTTAAAGAGGAGTCAAGATACTTCCTAGTCACTTGATTGTACACTTTATCCATATAAAGAAGCAACACAAAATTGTGAGTTTGAGAATAGTTAGTTGATAGAGACATGTAAAGTTTGTTATAGTTGTTCCACAGCGGCCTCCCTAAATTTGCCATGTTGAGTAGGGTTGAGGTAAGGCCAAGCCTATCTAGTCATGCAATTGCATTGAGCTTAATGTACAATTTCTGGTTTGTGTTCATTAGTGATATTGGTCGCAAGTTTGAGAGGATGTCTCAGCTTGATTTCTTATGGTTAGGGTCATAATTGACCCTTAAGTCTGGTAGTACTCCCCCTTCCGCCAAGAGGGTTTAGATAAGGGGCATGTGGCTTTTTAATGTTATAGTATATAATTGATACACTTCAAATGGAATGGCAACCAGGTCTGGTGCCTTTAGGCGCAGGGCATGGAATAAAATTTCCATTTTTCATTATGTTTTATCACAGATAAAAGTTCTTTGTCTTCCAAAGAACCAAACAGCAGCTCTAAAGTCCACCTAATAAATTCTCAAATGTCTCTGAGTTGACCTGGGTAGCCTGGAAGAGAGTTAATAATATAAGTAAATTCCATTGGGACTTTTACTTTGTTTGTGGTAATGTTCTCCACTTTTAGGGTAGATCTTCTGAGATTTAAAGAAGGTTTTTGTTTTTGATAAAAGGAGCAGGTGTGGCACTCCAACTAGGTGAAGTAATATAATGATGTGAAGTTTGTCACCTATTCTTATTGTTTAGTAAGTTTAAGGTAGTACGTCTCTTGGGAGGCTTCTCACGCTTCCAACCATTTGGGAAGGTGTTGGTTGGCAATTTATTTCAATGTGCCTAATCCTGGCTTTGGCCCATATGACCCTGATGAGGGCTGCAATGATTTGAGATTTCATGCATCCATAGGCAACCTGCAAGTTCATAACTTTGTTTCCATCCAGATATTTTGGGGAGTGTGCAAACAGGGTAAGTCCATGCTTTCAGGTTCCTGAATGGCCGTAATCAGTTTCTTCTCACAAATGGGTTGTTCAGGATTGGTTGGGCAATCCCAAGCCACAAATTGTCGCAGTAATTCGAAATTGGTCATAAGGATCACCATAAGGAATCAGTGAGCACTGATAGTATTATCTCAAGTTGTTGGAGCAGATATTTGACCAACTAGCATGGTCTGCTGGTTGACATATTGATTTTTTCAATATGACCTTAATTTCTACTGCTCCCTTGTACCGTATTCAAGTCATACAGCTGATGCCAGACGTGGAGGGTGGAGGGAATCGCTGAATCTGCTGGATCTGAGAATATCTTGAAACCGTGTAGTGCCCCATAAATACTGTCTGGTGGGGGAGGGCGCCTTGGATGCAACTCAGCATGGGTTTGAAATCGCCATCAGCACCATTTGTATGGGAGTTGGAGTTGGCCAAGTTTACCCAGTAGCCAGTCTGTATCTATCCTGCATTTGGAAGTTATATACTCATATAATAGAAGGGAACTTAAAAGTTGATAACTTGGATAAAACTAAGCGCTCATCAAGAGTTTATAAAAACATTTGGTTTTTACCTGGGGTTGCGGCGAAAGTTTTTGCATAGTTTTCCCAATAGGAGTTTCCTCCAATTGTTCATTTCACTCTTCTATCTAAGATGATGACTTGGAGTTCATGGACAGCTGCAATATCCACACAAGTCAGCCTAAAAATGTGGTGGGGACAAGGTCTCTTTTTCTAACCCCGCAGCCCAAAAAAATTAATGGACTTCAGGGCAGGATGCCCCCATGGGACATCATAGTTGGCCCCCTCTATATACCAGGGGTTGTTAGTTCTTACACTTGCGTCCATGAGGTGGCTTGCTTTAAGTCTCTGAGATTAACTCTTGGCGGCAATCTTAGCTGAGATTTGATGAGTCTAGGATGTTCTGGGTGGTTGGGGTTGAGGAGCTGGTGAGCCAGTCTAGTATGCCTCCCTCACTAATTTAATGGTAAAGCCCCATTGGGTGCTACCTAGGCTCCTCTATATAGGTTTCAATAGAGATTTTGAGTCCATGACTACCTCCAGTACTGAGAAAGAGGCCTGAGAAGTGAAAGATAAGATGGTGGGAGGTTCAAGTGGTTGGTAGGTCTGCCTCGAGATGGGGTGCTCCAGGCATATTCTGCAGTGGGTGTCATTCATCACCTGGCTTTGCAGAGTTTTCCGCTGGTAGGGACAAAACTTATGCTGAGGGGTTGGCATTGGGTAAGTTCACCTGGTTAGTTTATGCTGGGTTAATTCTAGCAGTTTAGTTTATGGTTCAAAGGCTTGTTCTTGTTTGCGCTTATAAGAAAGGGGTAACTTGGTGGGTTTTACTGGAAGGGTGCTAAGGCTCCAAGGGTATATTGCTGCATTATTAGTTGCATTTTTGACCGCCAAAGGGAGCGCGGCTAATGTCAGATATGCTTACAAAAACCAATTTTGTTGAGGGATTGCTGCTGCCAAATCATGAGATTGCTTCCAACCCACCATGGGGGTCTAGCTGATGTTTATAAGCTTGCTTGTGCACAATGCAACTGTTGTAGAGGTTACCCAAGGTGTTGCATCACAAGCTGTGGGGGCGATCTTGCTTAGGGATCTACAAAATTGGGGCAAGATCCAATGATAGTATCTTTTAAGATTCCCTAATACTTTGGGCCACCGTGGGTTTAGGAATGATTTACACTCTGGAAACGCGAGCCTGTTGGGTGGCTCCTAGTATGATGGTAAGCTGAAGTCCATTGATAGGACGAAACTTTATTCCATTAGACCTCAATATAGTGCAAGTTTCAGAGATTATGGTTAAAATTTGGTAGAATGTTTAGATAGGTGGCCCAGGAGATCTTCTCAAGATTTGCGTTAGTTCTGGTTATGCACAGGGAGTCTCTTGAGATTTTAATAATAAAGTGATGTGGAGCTGTCAAAATCCACTAAGTTTGTAAATCCCAATATAATTTAGTGGCCTTTTCACTAAAATATGAGAAATGGTAATGACAAGAAAGACCTAGCTATCACATCAAAGTAGCTAAGGTCTTCCTTGAAATAGTATTTAATGGAGAATGAATTTAATAAACGCAAACTGGATACTCTATAGTGGTGTGAGGGAAGGCTTTTTGTGCTCTTGTTGTGGTACATCCTCTTTTTGCTGCTGTCACAGATGCAGCTTCATGGGGGTCAACAGTAGGTGATGCAATTGTCAACAAATTCTTCCAGGCCCAGAGGCAATTTTTACATGTTATGTTTTCGTGTGAGCTGACACATAAGGCTCAGCGTGAGGGGGGGAGCCATAGATGGAGTCACCACAATCTCTTGGGTTTATAATTGTCTGGGCCAACCTCCCCCCAGTACAGCTTGGGATGGCGCCATAGACAGAACTGCCAGATTCCATTATGTTCACTAGCTTTCATATTCTGTTTACAGCCACAGGTCCTTGGGCTGTGGTAGCTCATATTGGCAGATTTTCTTACAAATTGATTGTTGCCAACCAATTGATGGTCTCAGGTTTGTCAACAAACCAACTTATGTAATAGCAGTCATAGACTGTAAGGGTTAGCTTCGTGGGAGGGTTCACCTATTGGTTAGCTCCTTGGTTGGTTACATTGATACAAAAAGCTTTTTGTGGTAGCTGTTAAAGTCATTTTATTGGGAATTGAAATTTGATATTTTTGTGCCTTGATAGTCAGAATTTGCTAAGTTGTCAGATGTATGAACTATCCTACTACCCTGTAAAGTTTCTGTGTTGATGGTAAAAAATCCCCGCCGGCACTGAATGGGTAAGTAAAACCCATAATTGAGGATCATCCCTACGTTTGTCCACAGTTAAGGTGAGGTCAGATAAGGTGGGTAGTTCAATATGGTCCTCAGTGATCATATTATTTTTGTTGTATTATGGGACTTCATTGGCTTTTATGGCTGTTATTTGGGAGTGAATGGTCCTGGTTGACGCACACAATGGCAACATAAGATTGCTGTATGATTTGGGGTTATTATTGGAATTTTGCCGCCAAGTTGGTTGGATCCTTAGCTGGTTTTGCAGCCATTATCTTATGAAATTCAAAAACTATTATGAAGGAGTTTAGCTTTTAAGGTATTTTAATGTTCAAAAAGTGTTACTTAGCGTAAAGAAGGTATACTCCTACCCATTAACACTTTATCTCAAGGCTTCTTTGGTGCAACAAGCTAATAAAGTTATTCACAAAAAATATATTAAAAACTTTGGTAAGTCTGGAGTATAATTTTATAAAATATGAGAAAACAATTCAATACCAGTTTTTGTCATAAATCAATTATTGTACAAGTACAGTCCAAACAAGATTATAAAAGTCCTAAACATAAGACTAATATGATTCAACAAGGGCGTTCATTAACCTATATATATGGTATAAACAAAATAAATCAACTCAAGAATCACTAGTTTCCTTGAATGATGTAGTAAAATACAAAGGACTAGAGCCCACATGTTAAAAGCCAAGAGAAGATAAGAATCTTAGCTTGGTAATTATAAAAACCTTTAATATATTAACTCCTGTAACATTCTCTTCAAAATCTAGATAGAATGATGTACTGACACTCAGCTCAACAAAGGCACTCTCAGACGTCAAGCCTCTAGGAAATCTAACACATAAAGTAATCCTAGTTAACAAAAATATCTTATCATTTATGATCTTGGCTATCAACTATATATTACTAGTAAAAACTTAATACTTTTTGATGATATTTCTCTTATTGCAGTTTATAAGAGATTTATCTGTAAAAATATTCAAACCATTTAGTTATAGTCCCTTAATCCATTATCTTAAATAATTGAAAAGTGAAGCTTAAAACTTTGGTGACCTTCTTATAGCATTCCCAACTTTACTTGTCCAAAATTAATTTATGGTTAATCATAGTAAAAAAGCTTTGTTTCAACTCAAGTTAATTCTATGTCTTCAGGTTGAACGCCAAATAATCGCACGTTAGGAGGCAGTGAACCGCCTGAGTATCTTTAATTTTCTGACAAAATGTGCTCAGGCTAGCTCTATGGCCCTCCAAGTTCAACAGGTCACTTCTTCCTACCTTGGGACTTAGCCCTCCACCTCACTCAAACTTGGCTAGTGCCTAATAGCCCCCTATTTCTTCATAATAAATATATGCACTTCAACCACCAGGTCAAGTATGGGAGCCTCTTCTTCTATAAGTCATTGGCCAAAATCAAAATTGTTCTGGTTTTTTCTACCGGCTGGGTTTATAAACTTCCTCCCCTACAAAACTTGCTTAAACTTGGGCTTCTTATGTAAAGCCAACATCGCTGACGCAGTAAGTGTGCCATTCTTTATATAAAAAACCTTCCCCACCACACGTAATTACTGCATTCTAAAAACAAACATCATGTTCCTATTTACTGTTTTCTCAGCTCACCTCATCCCAGAAATGCCTTAATGTGAGCTTCTGGACAGCTTGATTGCCTGCTGCTCTGAACCCATCCTTTCAGTTGGTGTCAAAAAAGGGCCATCATCTTACCAGCCTCATGATTTTGTGTCATTACACCCACTTGCCTGTAACTCCCCATAGTGATTCAACTCAAGCCATAATTTCTCCATCACAACCATAATTTATGGCCCTAGTGAAAAGAGGGCACACCGTTTACCCTTCTTGCTTTAGTTAAAGCCACTTAAAGAAGAAAGTGTCCTTCCCTCGCTGCAGAAAAGGGCGCTTCTTTAATCCATCCTAGTTAACCTACCTATGACCCCTAAGTATTTAGTTTTATGATAGATTAACGCTCACTCTCACTCAAAGTGTAAATTGTGTTGGCTTTGTTAAAGTCAATAAGCACCCTCTAAACATAATGGTACTGAGCACTAAAAATCATTTTTTTGAAGATATGGTCATTTTTTCTCCAAATTAAAACACCCACACAATCTATACTCATCATGGGCCCAATATTTTTTAATCTAAATCAAAAATCAACTACTGATTCTTTCAATGTGGCGGATCAAATTTTTGATACACGTTTAGATTTAAATGGCCCAAATATTCCAAAATCCAACATAACAGACCCCCTTGCCAGTTCCACCCTTGGTACTTCCCCATCTTTTGATTTATCCACCAACTAGCTACTAAAGCAGTAGACGTCTCCAATAACAACCTCATTATTTAAAAATCAATGAAATAATGAATACTTGTGGTTGACACTCCCTTAATGCTTTTATAAAATTTACCTAAGGAGCTAAAGGTCACAATGGATGACCTAGCATACTTTGCCAGTCAAGCAGTATATGGCTCCACCAAAGCAGCATTTTCTTACTTCACCCCCAAAACACTTGTCATGCTTCCCAATTTAACCCTACTGCTTAAATTACTTGCTCAATCTGAGTTTAAACACTCTTAATATGTTAAGTGATGCACATGGCGTTCATCTTGGTTATGAAAACTTATTACTTCAACCTTCAATACACTTGCTGATAAACTTCTCTTAATCTCTTGTCTGCATTAGCATGGTAACTAAGCACACCAATCCATATGAGTGCTCCTAAAACATCCAATCCTCATCCATATCAACCTCTCAGGCTCATTACCTGGTATCATTTCAAAATACTTTTGGCTTTGTTTGGAATATGCAATAAAAGCGCGTGGTCACTCCCCCTTTGGTTAACCTCATTAGTATAAAAAATCCTGTTAGATCCCTTTAGGTCCTTCCATCAGATATAGCGCCCAACAAAGATAGATGCTATTTTACAGTCCTTTAAGTTGCCAAAAAGTGTAAAAAACTATCACTGAACAGTAAAAGATCAAGAAATGAACTAATAAAATGTTTCTACTAGCATTCTTAATGATTGATAAAATTTTCGTTCTGAATTTAAGCCTCCTAAAATGAAAACCTTAGGGTAAATGCTGAGTATGAGGGAGAAATAAGTTTTGTAGATCAGATAAAAAACTTGATAAGTAAATTTGGTTTATCCACAATCATCTAACACTTAATCAATGACATATTGCCCTGAGGAAAACTTAGTCAAATAAGAAGAGTCTGCTTTACCTTCTACTATGAGAGAGCTATACTAATGACTAATCTTAAGCTGCTATAGTTAATAATAATGCTGATTTACCTCTATCATTATGAGATACCATCCACTTACCATTTTACAGAATGTGGAGCTACGCCATCAGAAAATCTATGGCAGTTGGATCTTATATCAATCATTACACTCTCATACCTTTGACTTATTTTATTCTGCTCCTTCTTTGTACAAGATAATTAAGAGGAAAACAATGATTTGTAAGATGCTTATTGAAGTTAGTCAACTAGTGGCCCAACTAGGCGCTGGACATTCTGCTTAAATTTAAAAAGTCAACTTTCTACATGAGTTGGTAAGATATGTCTAAAACTTAAATATAACCAGGACAAACTATTTATTCAGTTATGTATTTTAGCTCCTCAATTGTAACCAACTGCAAACAAAGGCATCATGCTTGATGTTGCCTAAGTAAGTTACATGGAAAATAAGTCACTTTAGTTTAATCTTAAAGAGCCTAACTTTTGAGGCTGTAGCCCATTTTAAATGAGGGCAACCCATATCTCAAAGACCTCTCAAGCAATGCTGGTCCTCAGATCCTCTGGGACCCTGGGGCCTCAGGACCCTCTAGGGTTAACTAATCTAGAACCAGATGATAAATTCCCACGCTCTTGATTAACTTCATATGAAAAAGTCAACCAGTTGTAATTTAATTTTGCAGTAGCACATAGTTTGGGATCGAAACTATCAGCAACCCTAGGAATCCTGATCATTAAATTAAGGCTTTAACAGAAATGAATCAGAATATGATCAATTTATGTGACCATCCATAATATAGCTGAACTATAGTAGTGAACATAACTTATAATATTTACAAGTTTGAAATCATTAAAACTAATAGATGTTTAAACCTATATGACCACACTTCTAGATGTGACTAGATACTTTAACACCTGTCAAAATTACTACTTTGACTAGATTGTTAGTAAGCAAATCATATCAGTATTAGAATTGATGTTTATCTAAATGGTCAAAAAAATTTGATTGATGATTATCACCTACAAAAATGCTAGTTGGTTATAATGTTGAGGTCTAATCTTGATGTAAATGCCAATTATTGTTTAATTGGAGCAAATGAAAACTTTTTTAGGTGAATTTGGTTTGCTGAATATTCAATATCAATTCCTTACATGTATTAACTGGCCTGAAATATTAGTTATTTATGGGGTGTTTGGGGGCTACCAAATTATTTTAACGCTTTTTTTGACAGTAGTTTGTATAATAACCAGAGAAATGTACCTTTCATGAATAATTTTGTTCCATTATCTAAGAAGCAATTCTAGATTGTAATGGTTAATTTACTGAGGCTGGTTAAAAATATTGGACTGTTCTATTTAATAAGTTAGTCCACAAGGGTCATAGTCTAGTTGGCGATGGATGCCAATTAGGTGGATGGTTAACAGAAGAGATAGTCTTTTTAGATATGATTGCTCAAGGGTTAGGTTCATTAAAGATGAATTTCGTTTATTTCAAGGGACAAATCAATGATCTTAGCACCACAGTCCCTAAATAAACCACCTTGTTTTTTAATTATAAAAAGTCCTATACTATCTAAATATTTAGAATACTATACTTTTTTAAAAATATAGAGAAATTAGGTTGCCCTTGTCTATTACTTAAAATTCTGAAGCGAGGAAGATATTTCTTGCTGCAAGAGGATACCTGAGTGAGGTTTTAAACTGCTTGTAAAGATCTGACATCAAGTTGTCTTTATACAACTAGCGATTCAATTTTTACAACTCAGTCATAGAACCTGTGCAGCAAAAGATTTTACAACAGCTCGCCATTTGAATACTTCAGAGTCCAGTTAACCAGGTTTCAAGTAATTAAGAATCCGCTAGCCAAATGACTACAGCTACATTAGTAATGAGTCAATGCTATGTTGCAAGGTGACATGATAGCCTAAAGAACCCAATCCAATTAACTGCATCATATGAATTACTAAAAAACAGATCATCTTATTTTGAACCTAATGCTTTACCAGGGAAATTCAGTTTCATCCAACCTGTGCCTATTAATTTTTGGCCTACTTAATAAGGAAATATAAAATTTTTCTGAGGTAACATCTCTTTCTTTTTTATATTTTACAAGAACTATAAAGCCACCAACTAATAATGGTATTTACTTCTTTTTGTTTATTTTTAAAAGCACAAAAGATCGTAGTTCCACATCTAAGATATTTTAAAATTAGAGCTAAGTCAAAATTTCCTGGATAAAAGAGGTTGCAGTGATTAATTTTTCCATAAAACAGGCCTCTATGGGAATCCAAATCAAGAGGTAATTAATCCCAAAGAGTTTGTAGACTGCTTCTACTATGGGGTTTAAACTTTAATGTATTGTAGTCATATTTACCTCAATGAAATGATCACTGCTGCAATGTCAGCTTTAGATTCATGTCCTGGTTTGAAACTCCATACCTATAATTACAAGAGAAATATAAGTATCTTGGATATTAAGGAAGCTCCTATAAAGATCCCATCTAGATTACTCCATAAATTGACCAAAGCTGCTATTTTCTTCCTGAACGTCCACATGTCCACGCCTTTAAGAAAGAGGGTATAGTAAGAAAAATTGAGTTGTAATTAGTGTCAAGGATGGTAGAACATGGTAGAGCACTACTATAAAAGAATTGTAAAGGAGTTAGGAAAATGACAATTAACGTGAAAAAAGATTTTAAATAATGTTGAAAACCAACCTAAGCCAAAAGATTTAGGATTTTAGATGATTTTACCAGCTGACTCCAACATTTTGATATTTATGATACTTGATGACCAGATTTATTAAGCTTCAATTTTCAATATAATATTGTTTAAATTTTATCACTTGTCTTCCTTTTTGACGTTGCTTTATAAAATTTGGAAGAGCAGTACCTAAGGTGGGGGCACTGGTTTTATGGTTATACTCCACGCCATTGTTAATATAGCTCACCTGTATATGACATTTCACCCAATTTATTGAGTTAGGTAGGCGTTGCACCTTATATTAAACATGAGATAAAATATGTGACTTTGGGGCCTATTGTACTAATTATATTGGATAATGTTTTCTCTTTGATTGCAAATAGGGCAACATTTAATCACCGTCCAGTTGTTACAATCAATTCAAAAAGACATGTCCTAATATTAGGGGCTCCATTATTATAACGTACTTAAAGATAAGTACCCTATCTTAGTCTTATCTTTCTTTTTTGGGCTACCTGGTTTTACTCATTTTTCAGTTATTTACAACGAGGAAGAGTTCAAAAAAAATGAGTATGCGTTGTGGAAATCTGGCTCTTAAAATTATTATAAATAATTTTGAAAAGTTCCAGGCTGCACGTGTGACATTGTTACAATATTAGTTTTTATAATTTATCCTACTCTTATGTAATTCTTTAGTACTTAAGCCTTCATTGTGAACCTTATAAAGATAGTGTTGGGATTTTCTATCTTATGTGTGAAGTCTTGACCTTGGATTTTGATGCAAATGCTTATTTAGACAATTTTATTTATTTGGGGAAGGTTGAATAGGGGACAAGAACTTCTGATATAGTGAGGGAACTAATGAAATTCGACAATTAATGACACCCCAGAGGGTTCAAGGCCCCTCAGGTTGTCTCCAGGATCATAAAGTTTTGGATAGTAGGGAAGGGGAGTTATGCTGGCTTATTCTTAGATGCAGCATGTGTGAAGGAAAGGATCAACCTTTAGGAACCATGTGTTGATTGTCTTTCTGTTATAGGGGGTCATGTGTCCAAACAGCCATGCTTGGAAATGTTCCATTATATGGCTGTGGAAGCGATGGATGGCTTCTTGGATCGTGGTCGCTGTCCCTGTGAACGATTCCAGTACCATTGTATGTATCGTCCATAGTGATATTGCTACTATTAACGCCCTGAGATATGGGTGGATAGGAGAGTCCATGTTTATAGCGAACATGTTCCTTGCTAGGCTAATTGTTTGTCCTTTTTCTTGAGAGGAATAGGCGCATGGCCTCTTTCCATACAGCCACTGATGTTGGGCATTGTTCTAAACGGTGGGCTAGGCTTCCATACTGACCACATATTGTACATGAGGTGTGAGTGGCATTTGATTGTTCAGCTGTTTGGTATACTCTCCTCATGCACCTCCATACATGTTCCCTTAACCTGGGTTGGAGTAGAGGGTGATGCGTGTATCTCCATACTCTTCTTTGAGTCTCCAGGTTGTATGTTATGTCCATATGGTCCAGGTAATCTATCCTGGCCATGGTACTTGGGCTTCTGCTTATTATATTGTCTGTGACTATTTTATCATTGATATGTCTGTGAGTTAGCCTTGGGCGTCCTTGGTGACTGGTTTGGTCATTTATGTGGATTCACCATGTCGCTCTTCTCATGGCTAGGAGTATTCATTTGAAATGTGCAGGAGTGCCGTGTGGTCCTGCAGCTGTGGGATAGGATGCAGATATTTGATTAATGTTTGGGTGATCTGGGTTTCTTAATTGCAGTGCACGTGTGAAGTTATATCTTTCTGTTTTGGCCCAGTGTGTATCTAGAAGATCTGGGCTAATCACCTGAGCTATCCAGGATCCCAGTATATGGGTCTCTTGCTCCACATAACTAGTCAGCCCCATACTGACATCCCTTCTAGAGCCAAATAGTGTTTTGAGGCGTACAGGGGGGTTGTGTTTGGACCATAGCCATCCTTGTAATAGGGAGTGTATTGTGTTGAAGAAGGATGGTGAGAAAGCGATTGCATGGGCCATGAACCATATGATTGATAGAATCATGGAATTAGCTACCATAACCCTTCCTGTTAGATCTGTTTGGTGTCCATGTAAGGAGGCAACGCGTTTTGTTGTTTTGTCTAAAAGTTTATTTTCCATCATGGAGTTCTCATAACCTCCTGCTTCCAACCATACTCCCAAGTGATGAACAGGACCAGATGTTGTCTTAGTAAAGAATGGAAGTTTCATTGAGGTCGTTGCTAACTTTCGCCTCCTATGCCTGGTAAGGAGTCTTGGTGTTGTGTTAGTTTGTTGGCTCTGGGTAGATGTCATCCACTGGGTCTAATATTTTCCCGGGAGTATAATTTCTCTTTTCTCAGTGTTAAGTGATGCTTTACTTATGGCTGAATAGTCTTGTAAAATCTTCTCAATTCTGCAAGCGTCCTGATTGTTGGATATGCCCACCACACAATCATCAGCGAAGGCCATCATTTTGACTGGTGATTGGCCCTTGACTTTAATTCCCTTAAGAAGTGTGTTTGTGTTTCGGATTAGGGGGTCTAAGCTAAAATTGTAGAGTAGAGGGCTTAAGGAGTCTCTTTGTTTGAGTCCTCTCTGTGGGATGACTGGGTTGGTTAAGAAGCCTGCTCCCCGCACAGCCATGATAGCAGACTCTGTAAACAACATTACCAAGTTTATAAATCTGTTTGGGAGCTTGAATTTTTGAAGGCAGGCCCTAAGATAGGTCCAGTTCATCCTGCCATATGCCTTTCGTTGGTCTAAAAAGACAAGTGCTCCAGAGGTTTTGGACCTGCAGACATTTGCAACTGTGTGGACGTTATCCCATATGGACCTTTTTTTGGAACAAATCCATATTGTGATGGGTATATTGCATCAAGTTGCAATTTCTCCTAGTCGTTTAGCCATAATTTGTGAAAATTTTGTATCTGTGTTGGTTAGGGAAATTAGGCGCCAGTTGGATAGGTCTAATCTGTCTCCTTTCTTGAATAAAGTGACCATGTAGGCTTCTTTTCCTCCAGGTAAGAGGCATGTCTCCATAATACACTTATTCATTGAAGCTAGAAGAATGTTAGAAATGTTAGTAAAATAACTTATGTAAAATTCATAGGGAATCCCATCAGGTCCAGAAATTTCCCTCTTGGTGCACCGCATACTACTTCTCATAATTCCTCGTGCATTATTAAATTGATTAAATTGATATTTTGGGCCATGGTGTCAATATGTGCGCTTCTAAGGAATTTCGACTTTAAATGGTTTAACCAGATCAGATTTATACATTTTCTTATAAAACCTGTGCAATTCAGTCATGACTTCTTCAGGTTGTTTCCACTATGGATTTGTCCAATCAATGGACCTGTGTGTAAGCTATAATATTTTTTTGGGCGTGGAATTGGCGGAAAAAGTATCTCAAGCAAGTTTCTCTGTCTCTTATGTTTTTGCCTTTATATTGGACTTTAACTCGGTGTTGGTGTTCAAAGATCAGGGTGTTTAGCCAAGCAGAAACCTTCGCCCATTTGCAACCCCATCCAGGGCTGTATCCCATGCTTGGTATGTGTTTTCTAGATGGTCAATTTCAACCAAGGTTTGTTTGATGATGGCTGAAACTGCCCTGTGTCTTCTAGACAATGTATGTTTAATTTGTTGGGTTGTTGATTTTTTTAATTTTCCCAGGTAGTTAGTGGGTCTGAGCAAAAAGGTGTTTGAAGATCCTGGGTTGAGGATATTTCCTCCATCCAGGATGGAAATTCTGAGCTGGCTAAACTTTCTAGCGTATTCTGCACCATCTGGGTGCTTGGGTACTTGGTTCCACCGGTTTATAAGACACTGAAACAAGATGATGGTCAGAAAATTTGATTTTTGTAGTTTTAAGTTTTTTAATTTGGTGATAGAAAACTATTGGTGTGAGTATTAAGTCTATCCTTGACATAGAGACAAGTGTACCATTGTGTACATGTGGGCGTGTCATGTTTTTTAACAGTGGTTGCCTTTTTGGCAGTGGATCATATAGTCCCAGGGTGGCCTTTAGTACGCGGAGTTTCACTTGCCCTTGTGGTATCTCCATTGTGTATGGTCATTGTTCTATCTCTGGGTTAATCCAGCAGTTCATGTCTCCCATTATGAACGTATTTGTTGGTAGATTTAGTTGTGTTAGGGATGTAAGAAATTCTCTTCAGTCATGTGCACCATTTGGGGCGTACACACTGGCTATTATGTGCACTTTGGTGTGCCATGAGAAGGTTACGGTGAGTATGCGGCCATCCAGGAACAAATTTTTATTAATAAACTTAAAGTTTTGGTTTGCGTGTACTATCACCCCACAGTGGAGTGACCAAAACAATATTGTTAGGAGGAGCATTTTTTCCCATGTCTCCTCCTCTCCCTGTGGACAGTGGGTTTCCTGTACCGCCAGGATATCCACATGCAGGTTTCATAGGAGACTCAACTTCTTGGCCCAGGACGTTAAGGCCTTGAGTCCCACTATGTTCAGCGTCCTTATCTCTACTGAGACGCCCGATGCACCTCAGGAGCAGTTAGCAGGGCCTCAGCCCTACTCCCTCACTCACATTGCTCTCCACTGCACCTCTACTGCGGAGAGCATAACCATGAGTAGGAGTTGGGGTGTATTCTGCCCCTTTCATTGCCGCAGTTTTTGCTCCACTCTAGGCTTTGCTTGGTTTCAATATGATATTGTGGTGCGCTTGTGTGCTTTTATTGGCCACATTATTTTCTTGCGCATTCCATTGTTGATTTTCCTTTCTGATTGGGTTAAATTCCACAATTTTGGGGGTGCGCTGAACCCCAATTTTGCTGCATTCATTTCCAAATTGGGTTCCACCAGGTCCAATCTGGTCAGATTGGGTGTATGGTTTTCTGCAGGATCTAATTTGTTCATTGACACAAATTTCTTCATGTCTTCCTGGATCTGCTCCAGCAATATGGTTGATTCCGCTGAGGCCTTTGCCTTGGCCGCGGCCAGCTTGCAAACTTTTTTTTTTTTTTGGCCATTTTTCTTTCTTCCAGGAAAATAGGGTCAATTATTTTATATTGCTCATGTTCTCCCCAGTTGAAGGCTTGTGTAGTATCCGTGATTTTAGCATACTCTGAGTCATCTTCGCCCATTTCCTCCTCACAGAATTCCATTTCTCTCAGGCTTTTTATGGGGCATGCGTGAATCTTGTGCCCAAAGGCTTGGCAGTGGTTGCATATGGGGGTGCACTTTCCACTGTTGCATTGAACAGCTGAGTTTTTTTATCAATGGTGAAGGATGCTATGTGTGGGATTTTTGTAATATCCTATACTACATCCTGGTTTGGCAATATAATTGCTATTGCCTTCCCAGTGCTAAGGGTCAGCATCAGCTGGAATCTTTGCATTTCAAATTGTTTGATTTCTCCATAGGCTTCCAAGCCTTCTCAGAGATGTCTTTCGACTACTGTGTGCACCATTGTGGTCAGAAGATAGTCAAAAATTATGAAAATGTCTCTAGATTCAGTCCAACAGGTGCTTTTGGTTGGTACCAATTGCTGTCCATTGGGAAGGTCGATTACCACTCTGACCTTCGCTGCTTCATTCACTTCTTCCGCGGTTTCAAACCCAAAATCTACCCAACCACTGCGGATAGTATGGGTTGTTAAGTATACTGCATGCATGAAAATTTATGTTGGGCTTTGCCAAACTTTTCCCACATTGTAAATGTTTCTATGTCCAGGTAAACTTGTATCCCATGTTCCACCAATGACAGTGGTTGTAATTGGAATACTTCCTTATAGCTGCAGTATTTTATCAAAAAATTAACAAAACCCACAGGGGCGCCACATCAGGTTTTTTTTATTTTTACTGAGATTTTTGTTTGTGCCTGTGCGCTTGGTACCTTTGGGTGGTGCTGGTCCAGGTCCTCTACCCTTTACCGCATTCACCCAGCTCTTCATTTTATTATTTATACTTATCTCACCTGGTATTTTTTAGTACTAGATGGTATCTCACCTGGTATTAATTATCAAATTGTGCTGTTTAAATCAAATTGTATTATTAAAAGTGATAGTAATCAGAAAGAAAAGTACTATTTAGACAATTTAAGTCCTATATTTTTATATTTATATTTATTATTTGATGCTTTGATGGCCTTATGGCCTGAGATTATTATTGATATTAATTTAAGTAGCATATACCAATTTATAATACCAAACTGCCTCATTATTCAAATCTAGGACAATCATCAATTATTGCTCCACTGGTCAATATGAACTAAGGCTTTATTTTAGCCTTGTTTCACCTTATTTATAACTTCACTATACCTAATACACCCTTTTGCCTTTTTTTAGTACTAGATGGCCCTTTTGCCTTTTTTAAAGTTCTCTTTAACAATATAAAAGGCTTAAGATAGTACATCCTAGCCCTTTAATGCTGATTCCTTTCTGAACTAATGACAAAGCTAACTTGAGGTATAATAAAATATCGTGCCAATACTGAGGGTTGATATCAGCACCAAGAGCTTACCCTTTAAATACTATAAGTAATCCTAATTATTGATTAAGTAAATGTTAACCTTGATTTAACTATCTCATCTAAAATTCTGTTTTATTGCAATAGTGTTGCTTTAGCAAATGAACATCCCCGCTAAAGAGACATTGTGATATACCCCAGTGAAGAAATATCCCATTAGGAAACCTGATGATCCTAGTATGACTAATAATCATATAGCATTTAGATGAGCTCACCAATCAAGATCATAAAGTTCTCAAAAATAGTAAGGTTCATTTTTTACTTTTTAGTTATTCTATATTAACTAATTTTAAAAAAAAATCATTACTGAGAGAATCAGAGACAACCATATTTTAACATAAGATATCTGTTTATCTAGAGTAAGCATATAAGAATTTTTATTTTTAAAGGAAAAATATGGAAGTGATAGTCTATATGGTAATTAATCAATTATAGTAACTCTAAGATAAGATAAAATAAAAAAGGAATATAAAAATTCTCCTTATGTTAATCATTTGTGAACAGTGCCTTGTGTCCCATACTAGCACTTTCAGTATTCTTTATCCTTTAAGAGCGTCTGAGAAGCCTTTATTGTGGCTCTATAATTTAGTTTTTTGTCTACATGCGTGTTTTTCTTGATGGTACAATCATCCACTGTAATTATGTTGGAGTGACAGTCAGGATAAGTAGAAGCATCGCATTTCTTTAAAATGTGCCACTTTATCACATGAGTATATTTTTCTTCATTAAATGCCATGTCCTCAGAACTTTCATCTTGATAATTTTGAAAAATCCATTGGCCAATCATAACTGTAAACATATCACATGTTGATCTGTCATTGTTCAGATTATTGGATTGTCCAATATCTTCAGGAATTACTTTAGTTTTGATGTACCATTATACTTAGCTGTATTTTTGGGTTATCACCAAGGCTTAATAGCTACCATACTATCTTGTTTCCCTAAGCGAGAATTAGTTTTATTCTTAGAGAAGGTTCTACAACATTAGCTTTCCCATATTTGTTCTGAGGACGCATCTGTGGTCTCTTACATATAACTAATTGTAGACACCCTTAGAATTTTCAAGTCAGTTAGTATGCAAATTAAAGAAGCGTAAGAATAAGTACAAGTCCTGACCACATAACCCACAGCTTGTCTGGTAAACCCCATATGTTAAAGCAGGACTTGATCTACTTTTAACCTCTTTTAATAAAGTCTTTCTTTAACAACCATTTATGTCATGCTCAAGTTTATTTCCTTTACAGTACGTCCAGCTTCAATTTTCTTTTAAACGCTCATCCACAAAACATATTGTTAATTAACCTGCATGTAAGTTTTTTAAATCAGAGCTGATTATTAATAATAGGGAAGGTAGGACAGCTTCTAATGCATACAATGCTCTTATTTGAACTTCTTTATAATATAATGATAACTTGGGAGATATGCAAGTAAATCTAGATTTAATAACTTAGGCTCAACTTGTAGCATGATTGATGACTAGTTTTTGAGTATCCTTCTAGCTTCATCTGACTTAGTCAACTCTCCTATTGGTAGAGGGTATGTAGGAAATTTGTAAACTGCTGTCAGCAACCGTCAGTTCAGCATTTTGCCTACTATGTTGAGATCAAGTTTCCTCCTTTTGCTAATAATTAAACTTTTTGGCACCATGTCTGGTGATTTTTTGATTATAAAGGAACTTTATGGAGGCAGTGGTCATGTATTCTTTTACAACAAAACCAAACCACATAGTAAAATGATTAATAGAAGTAATGATTAAACTATTTTTAACATAAAGTCTCTTTGAGATCTTATAACCTAAATAGAAACATTTCTGAGAGGGGAGTTTAGTTATACTGATGCAAAGACAAATTTTCTCCAACAGATAAAGATTTCACAGGGTATTTAAAAACTTTATTGTTTTTGTGATATTGTCACCCCTTAAATTCCAGTAGTCTCATCTTTTCAAGTGTTTATATGACTTCTAAGATCTTTCATGACTACTTGATTATAGGCCTTCAGAATCACTTAAATTAAATTACTGGGTAATATTTAAAGAACCCATATTACTCATGCAAGTTTCTTTATTTTACTAACCATTTCCAAGTATCATTTGAACACTTTTTAAGTACATAGTGAGCCTCCATGGCCTTGTTGACCCAAGTCTATCAGGTTTCACATGATACCAAAGAGGTGGTCATTCTCATAGGTTTCTAAGTGAATTATCAGTAATTCTTTTAAGAATTCTGTATTAAAGTTCTTGTGTTTTACTCTATATTTGATAACAAAATGATAACATTGTAGCTAAACAGCTCGCTGTGTAAAGTCCATTTTAATTTTATGTCCTGTAGCCATTAGTAGGTATGATTTTTATAATCTTGATATGTACTAAATATATAGGGTCAAAAATGTTTGACATCTCTTACACCACTAAGCAAACTCTTACATTCATGATGTATTTTTATCTGCCTTAGTAATTTTTTTCAAAATACTTGATGGGTTGGTTAATCCAACTAATTTTCCAACCTAGCCAGGATGGCTCCCATACCAATATTGCTTGCATATATAAACAGATGTACATTCATGTTCAGGTCATGATATTCTAGTTTAAGCGCTTCATTAGACGTCACTTGAGCTCTTTAAAGGTCACCTCATGGTCCTTTCACGGCTAATTCTTTTCTTTGTCAGAAAAAGTGTGAGCATGGTAATAATGTCACACAAGCGGGTATGAACTAGTGATAGTATCCAGCCATATAAAAAATCTTTACATCTATCATGTATCTGAGTTTATCTATTTTAATGATGATTTTACTTTTCCATTCTGATAAAGGATTCCCTCTTCACAGATGTGTGGCCAAGAAGCTCAATATAATTTTATAAAAGAACACTTTCTCACCTTCAACTTATATATATAGCCTCAGAGACATGTGAAAACTCTGTGGAGGTGTTAGAGGCGCTTGCAGAACGTCCAGCTGAGGACAATACTATTATCTAAAATATACTAAGACACGAGAAAGATTTAATTATACAAATATCTAATCAATGGCTCTCTGGAAGGTAGCTAGGGCGTTGCAGAACCCTCGAGGCATCAAAGTTGAATCATAGAGACCTTAGCTACTTTTTGATGATAATTATCAAAAATTGTAGATAAAATTTAATTTATAGATACTCTTAAGCTAGTTTCCATGGAAGAAAAGCTCTTTGACAATTTAAGCCTTTTCAGGACATCATTTATTTGTGTAATGGTAAAAAGTCATTTTCAATACTTCATTGAGCCGCCTAAATTCCATGACAACTTAAAGTACTCCATCTTTTTATCTCCAATAAAAGAGGTGACGCCCAAGGATCTAAAGGTCTTAGGAGGATGGAGCCTAAAAATCTATAATTCAGTTGAGATCATCTCCTATTTTTGCTATAGACAATTGTAAGTCCTTAACTTGAAGCTCTGCAGTTCATGTGCCCATTCACTTTGTTTTTCCACAGCACAATATGAAATCATTAAGTCCTATGATAATAGATAGTGTTAAGGTCTACTATTAAGTCAATCATTTTGTCACTAATTTTTGGTCACAACATTCATCCAAAACCTGTCAAATTCTCCTATACATGTAGTGACTTAATGTTGTCAAAGTTGGTAAGTTTGGCGTGAGCAACGATGATTAATTTCTTAAAATCTATTTTTGTGATGCTCCCTAAAAGCGCTCTACATTCTTTTTATAGCTTGAATCATAGAAGTCTGACAGTACTCTAGACTCTTGGACTATTAACCCTTCTAGGATCTAGTTTTCAAATTTTGCTTTCAAGGAGATTTATATATATTTCCACAGAAGTTATTTGCTTCTCTTTTCTTTAGATATTAACTTACTCTTCTTTCACTTGCAGTTGATTCTAAGGAATCTCTATAGTAGTAAACTTCTTCAAACCTTTGTTCTTTAGGAAATATAAATATAATATATTGACCATTTGATCTCAGTCATATAAATGAGTGGCTTTGAGGATTTGAATCTTTGTTCTTATACAATAGGGGCATCTGATGGATTAGAAGTCTAGCAATAGCATGTAAAAAGTTGATGCTCCCTATAAATGCTAAAAAGAACTGAGTTTCATAACATTGAAATTTTAGTGGCTAGTTTCAAACACAAAGGCGTAAGCAGTAAGCACTATTTTTCAACTTGTAGGAGTAACGCAGAGTAGGCTCCCAATATAGGGGTCATATCCAATACAGCTGTTTTGTATTTCACACTTTTTGTTGATATTATGCAATAGTTTAATCTTGGTCATTACTATTGAGGACATAGTATTTATTGTACACCAGTTTCCATGACAAATAGTACCCATACCCTTGGATGCCTAATTCAACTTTCGTCACACTTTTTCCAAAGGTGCTCTCAGTGATCAGTACTTTAGTTACTGTTTTTAAAGCCTTTAAGTAACTTATAAAAAGCTTTGAAAAGATTTCTCTACCTTCTCTAGTTCAAGTTGCTCTTTGTTGGTAAATGTCTCCTTGAGAAATGCTCTTCTCCACCAACAATATTTTAACTTGGGTAGAAATTGATGCCTGAACCAAATAGATCGATATTTAAAAAAAACTTCTGTTATAGTTATTAGGCTAGGCATGAACTTGCATTATAATTAAAAGGGATTCTACATTAAGGCTCTGCCACTCGTCTGAATTAATTACCTGGGTCATACCTTAGAAGAAAGATGAGAGCAGCTGTTCCCTACCTTCTATACCACCCCAGTTCAAAAGCAAACTCAAGTCCAAATTCTCTACTATCAGTGATTCAGTTGAACCATTTTGCGCTAAAGATCAAGCAGTTTTTTACTGAGTTAAAAGTATGGTTAATAATTACATTACAAAGGCTTTTTCACCAAAAAAATTTTCTGAGATTTTTTGATGAAATATTGATGCCTGGGGAAACTTCAGATGAAAACTACTTACATAGTAAATTACACAAAATCAAACATCAAGAAAAACAGCATACAATGGGCTTAAATCCTTTCAACGAGTTTTCTGGATGTTCAGGTAGTTTTAGCTGATAGAAACCAGAATTATATGGTTGTAGCCTTAAGTCTAATGATTATATTTTAAAATAGAAGCACCTGGGAAGAGTGGTGTCTGTTTTTAATACTTTCATACTTTACTAAGTCAATGCCACATCCATTAGGGACAATACCCAACAGCCTGCATATTGTAGTTTGTTGGCTATTCATACTCTAAGGGTTACAGTTAACCAATTTACAAATTCTGAGTTATTCCAATGTAGGATAAAAAATACCACATACTTACAACTAATTATTAAAGTATAAGAGAAGCCATCCCTTTTAGTACTAAAAAAGGTTTATATCTATCTATTCTAATTCTGCTTTGATATGTGGTAAAATTAAGCAAGAAGCATAGATAGTAGCAGGCATGTATTAAGCAACACCCTCACACAATCTCGCAATTAGTCCAAGCTTATACTCTCATATTTTTTGTATCATAATGGCAGTATATTGTGGCCCAAGTATTTTGTCTTGATTGCTCAAGCACTCACAAAACAAGACAGGTTTTTTAGAACGCCATTTCCCTAATAATTTGGCTTTGTACATCACTTTGTGTTCCAATCTCCAAAATACTAGAACCTCTTTGAGACTCTCATAGCTAAATCTTTGGGTTTCTTCAAATGACTCATTCTCATCCTTTTTCACCCTTAGTGTGGATATTGATCCAGTTCACAACCAGATCTGTATCTTTCTCTTCTTTTGATTGTTAATTTTAGTATTAATTTACTAGATGATTTCTTCATAAATTTCCAATTTGTTTACACTTATGGCAACAGAACTCTATTGGGTATATGTAAAAATTTGTCCAGGCTCTTCATTAAGTTTTCTTTCTTTATATTTGCAACATGAATAGATTTTATTTAGTTGCATCTCATTTTTGTTCAGAGTCAAGTTTCACTATATCTAGTGCCTTATATGTTAAACAGAGCTTCTTTAACCTCTTTTAAGGAACTTTTCAAGCTTGAGTGCTACATCACAAACATTATCAACTGTGAGGTGTTGATCAAGAGGTAAGCAAGATGATCATGGCTTTTAAGGTACATACTATATATAGATCAGAGCTGGTGGTCTTTCAGATGATATCACAATGCATAGTGATTTCTTTTTCTTTTTTTCCAATTTTCTTATAAATATTCTTTTATCATATTATTAACGTCTAAAGTGCTGTTGAATTTTTATAAATAGATTTTTTTTCAGACTTGAAATTGTTGATCCAAGTTTGCACATAAAGCTTCTCAGGCTCCTTATTGCTCATTATATTTTTAGTTATGCTGGGTCTTTTTTTAGTTCCTGGATCCGCCCATACTGCCCTCATACTTGCAAGAAAGCTACTAATTGCTCATTCAATGGGGGTGTGCAAAATCTTACTGTAAGTTTTGAATTTTGGGTCCACAATGGGATCGTCAGTTCATACCACTTGTGTTGATGTAAAGAAAAGTTATATACTTGTGAGCTACATCAGATCTATTGCCAGCCATTATTAATATTCTTCTTGTTTTGTGTTATTAATCACATATTTTTTTATGGTAATAATCTTAGTTGTACTATTTTTTGTGATCAAGCTTCTCACCACGTCAGTTTATAGCCTCAATGTTTAACATGTACTCTTGTTCCAAAATTGAATCTTTGCTTTTATACTTTGAAATAAAATTTCTGATAATTTCTGAATGTATTAGGCTTTACTAGTGGTGAATATGAAAGGAATGTACGCTGGGAAGTATCTGAAAGATGGTAATGTGATCTCTCATCATGACCGCTTCTCATTCCAAGGCTGCTAGCCTAGTTTCATTTTATCATACAGAATTTTATTATTTTCTTTCTCCCTGCGCATCATTCAGAATATATTTCTGAAGCCTCATGTTCTATATTGTTTATAAGATATTTAACCCATTCTTTCATGAAATATGATGTAGTGGACTACACCCTAAGTGAAAACCTGATGTGGCTCAATCAATATCTAACACCAAGTTGCCAAGTTTCAGGCATGCACATAAAGCGTTTCTGCAACAAAGAACCTGAAAATTTATTCCTGTCTTAATTATATTTTAATAACGGCGTTTCAATCTGAACCCAGTAAAGATAGTTAAATCCCTTTTGACTGACTCTGTTGTACTTTAATCAACTCTTACTTATAGTAAACACCACTTATCCTTAAATGAAAGATCTAAGTACAAAATAATGCTTGCATAATTCCTTTTACTTAACCGATTTGATGAAGTTATATCTACAAGGGTAAAATCTGGAAATATGTAAAGTTATTTAGATTAAACATTCAGTAAAAAACGTATTTAATTAAAAATTAGGAACATAGAGAATCTTTGCATGTTGATCTTTTCAAACAGACGCTTTGTTTCCTAAACTAGGACTCACATTATTTTTTTAAATTATAAAAGAATTTGTTGATCCCTGCATGTGTATTGAAACTTTTTTACCTTTGTCCATTATGTGTTATTATTAAATTACAAGTACTTTTTATTGCACAGTGGAATTCCATCCATGGTCATTGACGGCATTGCTAACTCTATAGATTTCAGCTGTTTAATTATGTGAAAAAAATTCTATTATCTGATTCATTGTCCTTAAATTATTACTTAAACTTTATGAAAACTGTTGACTGAACATCACTGGAAAATCTTAATCTGATCTATCAATGTCAGATCATTTGAGCGGTTAACCATCTCAAGAGCAATCATTTTATGTTAAAGTATTATAAACATAGGGCCTTAAGGTCGTCACCAAGGCTCTGCTGGTCCTCAGGCTTGCTTGCTTCCATAGTGAGGGATATACTACTATCGTTCTTTGCAGACTTTATTCAGAAAGGAAACCCCAAAGTTGACCAATAGATTACTCTAAGCTTCAAAAATAATATGATATAGTGGAGAAGATGTTAAATATATATTCAACAACTCTTTGGCAAGGTTAACTGGGAGAGATAAGGTTAGCTTAAATGTTGTTTTCCATTAGTAGCAATGTTGGGGGATCTTATAGCTAAAAAGCACATAAGGTAATTACTTTTTTTTTAGTACTAGATGGTTATAAGGTAATTACTTTAATGCTCTGAGAATGGCACTTATGGATACTAAAAAGACATTATTTATGGTACTCTTATTCTTAATGATGCGCATCTGAGGATAGGATTCTTAGCAAAACAGAAATGGTTCTTGACTAAGTAAGCCTAGTATACCAGGCATTGCAATTTTTTAACGGATTGTCTATATAAATCAATATTTCCAACGTGTTCCCCTAATATGATTTTGGTTATATACATTGTATTAATGATGACCTGAGACATGAATGGTGTATCAATTTAAGGTGCAATGATAGGCTTTCAAAAGCGTTATTAATAAGGGGAAGGCTTCTTTAACCGGGTTACCTATCACCTGTTAATCCATTTAATAGGTAAAGTAATCATTTCATAAAGCCTATCCATTTTAAGTGGAGCCTTCCTTAATTTTATAAGTTTAAAAATAAATGGGGCCCATCAACACAAGAAAATTAAGATACAGTTAAGTTACCTATAATGAAGAACTCTCATAGAAATTGATACATCGAAGAAAAGTGTAACTCTTATTTCAAGTACTATAACAGGTGCAGGGAGTGGCAGTTTCTCTATTTTTAGTAGCATAGAAAATAAGCATTAAGCGAATAGGTACATAGGCACTGCGTTCCCATATTCAGTCAAATGTTGAAGTTATGGTGCAAAGCCTACCTGATTTATTAATTTGATAGAGTTATATCTACAGATGAACCTTTATTGATAATAGCTTAATGCTGAGAAAGTTTTAACAACCACACGTCTAAAGTTTAACTATACATTCTATAATTTAATAAGACTAACAATTAAATTAGGACTTTGATTGATCTGGCTTTTAGCCATTGTCAATCTGTCATATCAGCTATAATCGACTTTAACAGGCCACAGCCAATTAAAACTTTACATAAAGTTTTATCAGGAATCGTCAAAATTAAGATTAAGCATCAACGTACATTTAATAACTCGTCATCCCAGCGGTGCTAAACCACAATCAGAAATTAAAAATTAAAAATTAATTTTTTGCCCAGTGGCCATTGAGTAATTAATCACGTGTTTTGTTAATACCCCCTGCCTCAGCCCCGCCAAAAATTAATCATTATAATGAGTTATTAATTTTCTTGAAATTCTCTACCATCTTGTCTTATAGACTGATTGCTATTATGGTGTAAATACTCAAGGTTAAAGCTATTTTCTTTTTGTTTTTGAGTATAACTATATAACAAATCCCTAAGTTCTTAAGTGTATTAATTAGCTAGTTGTTTTGAACAAATAAAATCAGGGAAATTAGGTATATAATGAAAATACTTTTATAAGGAAGGGGATCTGGTCTTGCACCTATACATAAATTAAATTCAAAAAAAGGACCCCAGATCTTTAAAGTGAACTACAAGCAACTGTAAATGCACATAATTTGATGTGCTTCCCAGGTTTTTAATAAGTTTCTATTAATTAACTTCTAAATTTATCTTGGTTCTTAGGTATCTGTCCTCATATAGGTTACAAAATATTTTTGTGGAATATCCGTTGCTAAATTCAGCGCTTGGCCTTTATATTTCATCTGCAATGTAGATATGCCAAAAACACAAAGTACTGTTTGTGGAAAATTACTTTGACAAAACTTAACAAAAATGGCAAGGGTTCAGCAACAGGGTTTTTATTTAAGTAAACAAGAGAGCACCCTATAGTATCAAATACTGCTAGAGGCTCACAGGCTTGCTCAATTAATTATCAGATAGTTGATAAAAGCTACTTCCAAAAAAAGATCCCCTCTATTTACTTAACTTCCGCAGATATGATTCCTTTACTAACATTCACATTGGTGCTTGTTATAGTTACTAAGCAGCACTCCTAATTTGTAGACTTAAATACGCAATACATTTGAATTAGTCAGGAGTCAAATAACTAGGGCCCAAAACATACTCATACAAAAGTAGTAATCTTCTAAACAATTAATTACTGTCAGATTAGCCAAAATAAATAACATACCCTATTAATGATGGCTATGTGCTGGCATGGGCAACAAGAATAGTTACGCTGATATAGAATGGGAGGCGTATAGACATTGATGCTGCAACCTTGGTGGAAGATAAAGTCAGGAAGTGAAATATGTGCTGGCGAGGATTTGGGGATTCAATAAGTGCAGATAAACACATTAGGCACTACATGTAAAAGCTAATGCCGCGTGGCGTAACAAACATTTGCTCTGAGTGGATCAACTATCTTTATTAGCTACAGCATGAGCTTAGATATATAAACATAATGTATCCATATGGTTGGTCAAACCAATTACAACATTTCCCCCAATTGACAAAAAATCAGGTATAAAAGATATGTGTGGTTAATTAACTCATTGAGAAATTGAGGCCATTAGCCAGGACTCTCTTTATTTTATTATAACTTTACATGACCCAGTTGATAAGGCGACCTTTAACAGGATCCTTCACAGTGTAGGCATCCGTGGATGTCTTCTCAAATGACCTTGAAAGGCCCCTTCTATACACGCTCTAACATTTTTGTTTTTCCAAATATAAGATAATCATAGTACAAAACTAAGTAGCCTACAATAAAGTGGGGTAAAAGCCATCAAACCTCATTATCCCAACTGTGGTTATTTATTTTCTGAGCCAGCGCATCAAAATAGGCGGCGCTCTGCAGTTAAATTAACATCTGGACAAAGTTTCCAAGTACTTCGTGGGCTTTAGGGCTTCTTGGCTCATAAAGGTATATAAAATTAAGGCAAGATTCAGTTGCTTCACATAAAGTAGTGCAAACTGGGGTACATATGGCCAATTGTTATTGATATATTATAAGTGAAAATGGCGGATGGAAAGAAAATGTTTAGCTGATGCCTTTGCTGTAAGTATCTTATTAAACTCAAATGAGAGTACCATTTTCTTATTTAACAGTCCCATTAGTCTCAGGATGGTAGGGATTAGGGAAATACCTCATATATACTCATTAATATGTCAAGCTTGGAATAATCTGAGATGTGAAGTTGGTCCCATTATCCATCAACAGAAACTGAGGGCAGCCATGCTGATAGATTATATCTTTGATATAAACTTATCTGTTGTCATGGCCACTAAGTCTTGAACTGCTTTGGCCTCCACCCACTTGGTTAGGTGATTAATGTCCATAATTATAAATCTAAATTACCCTGACATATTAGCCAGAGGGCCCACAACGTCAATAAAAACAATATGCCATGCAAAGTTGGGTCTAGAAAATTGCTAGAAGTGGAATTTTGGTAGGGCCCTTACACCTGACATTCCGCACAGCACCGGAGGGTCTCAGGAATGTCAAAAAACATAGATTCTCAATAGTGATGCTGTATTTAACAAATTAAACGTTTTCTTAGAACTATGTGTCCCATCACCTTATGGTCTTCAATAATGTTGGTTTTTTCTGCTGGTCAGGATATCCAAATTGATGATTGTGATGGGTTTATAAAGCTTCCCATCCTTAACTACAATGTAGATCATTAACTTTCCAAGGATTGCCGAGCTTCCGCTGGTTTATTGTCATAGTTAGGTTTAGCATTTTATTAGATAATTCATCAGCAAAATCAGCCACTAAGCCATGGTAGGCTTTATAAGATAATTCATCAGTATTTTTGATGCTTTATTCCATGTTGATGCTGGATTTCATTATAATAAGCCTACAAATTCAAAGCCCATCAGGCTAACCATCTTCTTGCTCTTTCAGATACTGTAACCAGAGAAGGGAGGCATGATCAGTTACTACTGTGAAATGCACTCCATGGCTATCAACCCAGAATATCTTACACTTGTAGATGACCACTGTACTCTTTCTCAGTTACTGTATAATTCTGTTAATTGACATCCAACGTCTGACTGCAGTAATGCACAAATGCTCAACCCCATCAGGTTTAAATTGTGGCAACACCGCCCTAATGATGGTGAGAGATGCAATAATTTGAAGAATAAACTACTTATCAAAATAGATATTTTAATAGGGGCGCTAGGGTAAGTAAATCCAGAGTTTATCAAAGGCTAGATGCCAGCTCTCAGTCCATTAAAAGGATACTCCGTTTTTTTAGGAGATAAAGCAGCAGTTCAACTATCCTGCTAAAATTCTCTACAGACTAGAAATTATAACTGATCATACAAGAAACACTTAAATGGAACACTTTCTGCTTGATCATGACATGCATTAAATAGCTTTAACCTTTGTCGGCTGGAGCTGCAAGCTGTGCATATCAATAAAAAATCCTGATATTCAAACTGCTCAAGGAAAAATACACTTACACTGCTTAACGTATTTCAGCCTTGGAGAGGCGGTATTTACTTCTTCCAAATGTCCCAAATGCTCTTTACTAGCTGTGAGAAAACTTGCTATCATCAAATTAAACTAAAACACAAGTATATTATGAGTTTCCTAAGATATCACCAATAGCCCTTTGAAAGGTCTCAGGGCATTTCACAACCACTGCGGCATCCTAGTGTGCTGGTAAGAACCTGGTGAATAATCATTGCACTATTTTCCTGTTTTCCCTTGGGCAGCTCTATCTGCCAATAGCTAGTAATCAGATTCATAACTAAAAGTATTACTCTCCACCTAAGCGATATAGCAAATCATAAACTCGTGCCAAGGGGTAAAAATCATATTTAGTAGTACTAATGGGCTTGTGGCAGTTTATTACTACCCAGTTATGACTGACTTTCTTCTTAATGATCAACACCTGGGAGGACCAATGACTATAGGAGTCCACTAATAACCCTTGTTGCTTTAGCTGATTAAGTTTGGTGTTAACAATTTCATCCACTGCCTTTAAACGTCCTGGATAGAGGCAAATTATCTTATGAGTTCCCATATTAAAATGGTGAATTACATCATTTTCACAACCCAAAACACAGTCATCATTTGTGAAAAAAATCTTATACTTTTAAAAAAGGGCCAGCGCTTGGTCTTTATCTTCATCCATTGACACTGAAAGGCTTTCCAGTGGTACTTTAGAGCAAACAGATTGTTTGATATGGTCGTTAAAGCCTAGTTAAGGAAAATATAAAAAGTCATAAATGTTCATTTTTTTTGACTGGTAACATGTGCACAAACGTGATATTCATTATTGTTTTATCTGAATATGGTATGCATACAGATTACCCAAAATGCGAATGAATTTCTCCATGGTTAGGGAGGATTTCCCAGGTTTGTCACCTGGTTATAAATTCACATGACAGAAAGGCGCTAATATTTCATCATGTAATTAAATAAATTTTCAAAGTAATTTCAAATCCCATGAGACTTTGATGGTCTAACAAACTGGTAAATTATAATTATCACATAGATATGTCCTCATAGATTATACAATTTGGTTGGGAAACCATTGCATACAGGCCAAAATCTGCTGGAACCCTATGGACAATATACCATCTTTATAATATAGGTTGAATACCCCTTGAGTATATTTTGAAGGGGTCTCATTCTCACAAATATACAATTATGGAGTGATTTGTCTGAAGATTCCCAAAGTATTTTTTTAAAATCCGAATTAACTCCATGAGTTTTCATAAATGAAGTCCCAATAAAAAATCGTACTTTTGGCTTAAAAGAACAATACTGGGATCAGAAATCACTTAGGATTTAAATCTCAACGGCATTGCACTATATGCTTTTTCTAAAGTGGTAGTCTGAGGGCCAGCTGTGACATAAATTTTGTGGTGATCTATGTCTAGAGCTAGGCTAGTCTCTTTACCAGTTTAGTGGACATAGTATTACTGGAGCCTCACTTTCTAAGATTACATAAAACTTAAAAGCATAATTATTGAAATAAAAAATATAAGTGAATTCAGAAAAATAAGCGTCCACCAGACTTATTGCCAATACATCCATAGTGTCTACTTGTCTTATTATAAAGTTAGAAAATACAGGCCTATCTGAGGGCTAAATTCCATTTAATTCTCAATCACCATCACACTTGTGATCACGTTCAACCAAGGGATATTGCCATAGGTAATGGGAAGCTCTTGTACTACTAACTGGTGAGCATATAGCTATGCTACTATTTTTGGGGCCAACTCAGATTTGCATTTCTTTGGTGAATGGTGGGTCACAAAAATCCTATCTTCAACTAGTACTTGCTAAACTCCAGAGGCAAAGCGGCTTCATCTTCCTACCACGAATGGAAGGTGGAGTCAGAGATTTTTGTACTTGAGATTTTTAAGAGGAGGTGAATGTAGACAATCCCTGTTCTACTGTAAGGAGAGTGTCTATAACTCTCCAGTTCCCAGCGTAGCGGTGCTCAGTGCACAGGCCCAACACCAGGTAACTAGTCATTAGTGCCAGAGAAATTAGAGACCAGCAGAGGGTGCTGGAGCAATAACCACTGAGGCATAATATTGTGAATTTCATAACAAACCCCATAGAAGGGCAACGCGGTGCACATATTGGACAGATTTAAACAGCCCATGTTGGAGGGATCCTGGGTGGACAAATGGTGCATGAGGGGAGAGCAGAATGGCACTTTTAATGGCAAGTGGAATGGAACGTGAGACCTCCTCAAAGAGGTTCATGCACAGGAGCGTTCTGAATATCATAAAATAAAAAGGACTTATAACAGGGGATAGGTTTATTTGGTAAGTCAACCAACAAGGAGTATTGGTCAGGGGAAAATGTATTTAAGCTCAGACAGGGAAATCGGGGTTATGCCGCAGTGGGCCCAAGCAGCAACTCACCAATAGGGCGATACTTCCATCCAAGTTAGTAAAATAGGCTGAAACTGACTTCACTCGAGTTATTGACTGAAGTTGGATTTGACCCAAGCGCGTTATTTCATAGCAGGAACGGGTTTCGAACCCTTGTTCCAAAACTAAGCAAACTGAACCATCCACCTTAATTTGGTAGATAGTTCGTTTTAACGCTTGGGCTGCCATCAGGGGCTGGGCGTTTGGCGCACCACTGGTCCCAACTTGGGCATATTTGCCCAGACCCGCGTTGGTCCAGGGTGTTCTTCAGGTCAGGAAGGGCCTGCAACTTCACCTTCTGGGCCTCCAGGCGCCCAGCCTTGTCTTTGGGGTTGATCCCCACTATTATTTCATGTTCACATGACATCTACACCATTCTGTCTTTTCCCAAGTCCACCTTTTTCATGTATTTCTCCTAATAAACCCTAGTTTATAACTTAACTTAGGCAATCATTGGCTAAAATCACCTTATTTTTGCAAAGATAACATTTGACCTGAAGAATATCAGGATTCTCAAGATGAGGGCTATACGCCCAATTTAATTCACTAGTGAGGGACATACCCCAGTCAGATTGATTACACATCACTCATGAACTAGGATTTGGCACTACAAAAGTAACAATGTAACAATGGTTGACTTCTCAGTTGGGTGATATTATTTTTCTCATTTAGGACTAGTTTCAGAAAGTAAAAATGCTTCATGTGAGATTTGCAGGCGTGGCAAAGAGTGATCTGGGCCTTAAAATATTTATAATATTAGCTCCAGATAACGTCTGTGCCTCCAAATAAAACTTATAAGCAAACACTTGAATAGTTTCATCTTTCTGAAACAATACTCTGGAAATTTTGGATTAATTATACAATTGGGCAGGTTTTCTCTTAAAGTTACTTAGGTGGATTCTCCAAAAAGTGATAAATAAAGTAAAAACAGGTTATAATTTGACCTTAATTTAATTAATATAAAGATTGAATATTTATAGGTCTCAAAGTAGCTCAGTATCTATACAAGATAATTAATTGCTGAGCGATCAAATCTTCTATCCCTTGATCAGGATGAGACTGGTCGTTCTTAGTACCCTTGATAAATTTAGATGAATTACGTCCCCCTTCCAATTGTGCTAAAGAATTTGTTGGAGTAGCATATTCTGAAACGAGAGAATTTGGTGAAATCATGACAAATAATAATAAATTCTATCTTACAATTAGTTATCAATTCAGCTCCACTAAACTCCTTGATAAGAAGTACCTTGATGTTAACATAAGAAGCGCTGGCTTTTTTAATTTTGGCATAATTACTTACTCTCAGAGTCCAAAGAGCTCATTACTTCTATCAACTTAGTGGTCTTAGGCGCTCCAGCCATGCTAATCTCAAAAAGAATCAATAAAATTATGTACATTAAAATTCTTATTGTACTTTAGTAATTTAACGGGGTTGATCAAACTTTTTCTCATTGCTGCAGGGCTGCGGAGCTGACAGTGACCCTATACCACTATAAGCTGCCATATTGTCAGGTTCATAAAGGCCCAACAGTCATAACGAAGGGGAAACCATCAAAACTATTACATATAATCTGCACACTATCACCCTCAATATCAACTTCTGTAAAAAGGATTTTCCAAGCAAATTTATCTGAATGATATTGACAACTCTTCGGTCAATTATCTAACATAAAATGGTTTGAATATTTGGAAAAACGATAGTGTTTCACCTGAAAAAAAATTCATCATACCAACCATGGTTTGGTTAGTGGACTGGAAGTCCGCTCTTAAGGCAAAATTTTATTATCTAAGGACCTTACTTGTTGTTACAAGTACCAAATGACGGTCATGGCCCAATATGGTATAGAAAAATATGCCATCATGAGACTTCAATTAAGCTCATAATTGACCAATCTCATTGGAATGGTTTGGTAAGGCCTCAAGGCTAGGGCTTCCATATTCATAAGTCAAGCTATTCTCCCAAAATATAAACCCCAACTAAGTGAACAAACTCCATAATGGTAAAATAAGCAGAACAACAGGGTGTGACCCCAGTAATGAGAACCAAATGTTGAAATTTGCGCTAGGGTTTCATATTTCAACTACATAATAGATATAACAACAACACAAAGTACAGTTTGAAGACAGTTACTTTGACAAAAACTTAACATAAGGAGTAAGGGTATCAACAACAGGTTTTTTATGTAAACAAGAGAGCATTCTGTAGTATTGAATACTGCCAGAGACTCGTGGGCTTGCTCAATTTATTGTCTTGATAGGCTGATATAGCTTCTTCCAGAAAATATTCCCTCCCTTTGTCAAACCCCTCAGATATCCTTTCTATACCAGCGTTCTCATTGTTGCTTGCCATAGCTATTAAACAGCACTCCAAATTGTAGATTAGTATCCAAACTATCTAATTTTGTTGGGAATCAGATAATTAGGGTCAAAGCATGTTCATAAAAAAGGTGTAACCTGATAAACCTTTAATTACTGGCAGATTAGCACAGTATGTATCATACCCTATTACTGATAGTTTTACGCTGACATGGCGCAACATAGAATAGCTATGCTGAGATAGAATAGGAGGCAATATAGTAATTAAAGCTGCACCATCAGTGGAAGATAAATTTAGGGAGTTGAAAATGTGCTGGCGGTAATTTAGGGATTTAATTAAGTGCAGATAAATACATTAGGCACTACATATAAAAGCTAATGCCACAATTGTACCAATTATTTTGCTTGAGTAAATACATATCTATATCAGCTACAGTATGAACTTAGATGTATAAAATAATGCAGGCAGATGGTTGGTCAAACCAAATACTACACCTTGCAACAGAAATCTGAAGCCTAAGTGCAATGTCAACATATAAATACTGGTTCTAAACCACAATTTCCATCTTAATTACTGCGTTCTTAAGTTGTGAAGGTAACGTAAAAAGAAAGCTAAAGGGTTTTAAATAAGAACAAAATTATAAATTACAATCTTAAAATTTTTATTGTCATTTTATTATAATAATGAGAATATTGGAGTCATATTGTGAATTTGTATAGAAATAAAAAGTTTAAAAAATTTATGATAAAGATAAATTTAAATTACCTCCTTATTAATGTTGACTAACTATCTTGGCTCACAAAATTTTTTATAGCAATCCTTTGTCACGTGACAACGTCCTTGATAATAATCATAGCAAAGTTTCTACTTTCTCTTTATGAATTTTATGAGCGCATGGACATAGGACGCCTTGAAAGATTTTGAAGTTTGGTAGTTTGTTTTTTGAGTAAGCTTATGAAATTTTGTTAAATGTTTCTTGATATCTGTGACGCTAATGTTTTTCATATATAAATCATTTTATAGTGCTGTCATTCGGTATGATAAGCTAAGAATAACATTTTTTTGAAGATTTCAACATATAATATACTAGTACTACGCGCTTCTAAGTTTTAGCTTCATAGTAGATGTGATTTGCAAATTTTGTAAAGATTTTCTCCTATATTAATTTGATATCACATGAAGGCCTTCTTTAATGTCAATAGGGTCTAGTTGCTGTAAAATTTTTATTAAAGTATTTTGCAGTGCCGCCAAGTATGACTAGTCTTAAAGTGTGAAGCCATATTCTCTTGCACAATTCTAATCAGATAATAAGTTAGAAATTCATTTTTGTTAGTCACTTGCTTCCTCCATAGTGCTTTTGTAGACATCAAGAAATAAGTATTTTATTTAACCAAGGTAAGCCAACCAGGGGACAGACATTACCAAATATACGTAAAACTAAGAAAATAACTGACAAACATAAAATTAGGCACCCCAGGGTACTCAAGTTACCTCTGTTGCCAGCGGGACTGCCAGGTATGGGAGGTTGGTGCACTATTCCAAGGGGGTTTCCCCTGCTATGTAACAGGTGTGAAGGAAAGGGTCTGTGTGGAGGAACCAGAGTAAGAACCATGATTCTATGAGCGCTTTTTGCCTTGGTCTCATATATCCATAGAGCCAGGCTTGGAAGTGCTCCAGTAAGTTAACATGGAATCTGTTAATAACCCCATGAATGGTTGGGACCGTGCCCTTGAACACATCTAATGAAATTGTGTGAATTGTCCACATTGCAATGGGTATTATTAGGGAATGGAGGGTAGATGGGATTGGTGACTTGATCTGGAGCGTGAAGATGCTCTTTGATATTGAGAATTCTTGTTCGTTTTGGATCTTAAGCAGGCGTGCGACTTCCTGACATATAGCTTTGGTTGGGGGGCATGTTTCTAGGCGGTGATGTAGGGATCCCTCCCCTCCACATACTGCACATGTTTTGTGGAGGTAGTTGGAACGGTCCGCCATCCTATAGGTCCTTCTCAGACAGCGCCAAGCGTTTGCTCTTATCCTTGGCTGTAGGAGTGGGTGGTGAGTCATTTTCCACATTGCCTTCTGTGTGGTTAAGTCATAGGGAATGTCCAACATATCTAGGTATTATATCCTAGCTATGCTTGGGGTTGTTGCGAGCATATCCTTCTGGGGGTGGTTTTCTAGGTTTCCTAATTTGAATTGGGGGCTTGGTCATCCCCTTCCCTGTATAGTACCCATGTTCTCTATGGTCCATCCCATACGGTGGATAGTTTGGAGGATATGTTTGAAATGAGGGGAGGTTCCATGTGGACCCGTTGCATTAGGGTGCCTGGCAAGGTATGAAAGTAGTCTGGGCGGAATATGTGGGTTGGTTAATTTGAGCGCCTGTGCAAAGTTAATCCTTGCTGCTCTGGACCAATGTTGTTGTGGGAGGTCTGGAGCAAAGATTTCCTTTATCCAGGTACCTAGGATGTGATTGGCGTGGCTCTCAAAATCTATTAGTCCCATGCCTCCGCTTGAGCGTGGGCCAAATAGTGTTTCCATCCGTATAGGAGGGTGAGAGCCAGGCCACAGCCAGCCCTGGATAAGCGCGCGGATTGAGTTTATAAAGGTAGGTGAGAAGGCTATCGCGTGGGCCTGTTACCACAGTATTGGGAGGATGAGCGAGTTAGCAAATGTAACTTGTCCTGTTAGTCCTGGGGTTCTTCCCTTGAGGGAGGCAACGCGTTTGGATACCCGTTGTAACAGGTTGCTTTCCATTGTTTCATTAGCATATCCCCCTGATTCTAACCAGTATCCAAGGTGTCGGACAGGAGTGGTGGTGGGAGGGGTTGCAAAGGGTAAAATAATTGGGTTTTTTCTTCATGTGTTGGTATGAGGTTCTGATGTTGTGGCCCAATTGTTTGTGTATTTGCCTAAGAGGATGATTTCTGTCTTCCTTTTGTTGAGTGATGCATCGCTCACCTTGGAGTATTCCTCTAGAGTGCGTTACAGCTGTTGGGCATCTTCATTGTTTGCTATACCTGCTACGCAGTCATCCGCAAAGGCCAGTATCTTGACTGTTGGTTGTCCTTGTGCGGTTATCCCCATAATACGTGAGTCAGTTACTCAGAGGAGTGGGTCAAAGCTGAAATTGTATAGCAGTGGGCTGAGGGATCCCCTTGTTTGAGCCCTCTGTGTGGTTTAATTTTGTTTGTTAGGAATCCAGGGCCGCATACAGCCATGGTTGCAGATTCTGTTAGGAGCATCGCCCATTTTATGAATCTTGGTGGGAGAGCGAAGGCATGTAGACATTCTTTTAGGTATGGCCAGCTAACACGGTCATACGCCTTTTCCTGATCCAAGAAGACCAGGGCACCAGTTGCTTTGTATTTGCAAATGTTTGCAACAGGGTGTATGTTGTTCCAGATTGAACACCCTGGTATAAACCCAAACTGGTTGGGTGATAAGGCGTCAAATGCAATTGCGCCTAATCTAGCTGCTAAAAATTTTTGTTAGAATTTTTGTGTCAGTGTAGGAGAGTGCAATTGGGCGCCATTTGGCCAGGTCCAACTTGTCACCCTTTTTATACAAGGTTATAACGTAGGATTCATGGCCTCTTGGTAATAGGCGTGTTTCTAATAAGCTCTGGTTCATAGACGCCAATAGGAGGGGGGCAATTTGTTGAAATTTTTTTTGTAAAATTTGTAGGGTATCCCATCAGGCCCTGGGCATTTCCTATGTGATGCACCGCGAATTTTCTCCCAAAGCTCCTCCCGTGTAATAAGGGATATTATATTGTAATTTGGTGGTGTACTTTGTACCTCAGCAGTTTGTATAAATTCTTTAATTTTTTGTGAATCTGTTGGTGTTTCACAATATAATTCGGTGTAGTAGCAGTGTACTTCTGCCTTGACCTCCTCAGGGTCAGTTGCCACGGTGCCGTTGGTCTTGCAGACCTGTGTGCACGTGGGCTGGTTTCCATGGGAGTGGAATTGGCGGAAAAAGTATGTCAAACAGGTTTCACCTTCCTTTATGAACTTACCTTTGTTTGATACTTTGATTCTGTGTTGGTGTTTGAAGATGAGATTGTTAAGACGGGCAGAAATTTCTGCCCATTTGCGTCCCCAGTTAGGGCTATAGCCAGATCTTGGAGTATTTATTTCCAGGTGGTCTAGTTCCGCCAAGGTACGCTTGATTGTGGCTGTGTCCGCGGTGTACTTGCATGATGCAATATGTCAGGTTTTGTTGATTAAATCCTTTTTGAAATTTTCCCATGTTCCAATGGGATCCAAAGTGAATGGGGTTGTGAATTCTGGGTTCATAGCCTTGTTTTCAACCCAGTCAGATATCTCAGGCAATTTTATATTTTCTGGGTGAAGCTTTCTCCAAGGCGACACCTGTGTGTGGGATTGGGTTGGCGTTAACTGCACCATAACTAATCGGTGGTCAGAAAAATTGATCTCTTTTGTTATAAATTTGGAGATTCTTGAGCAGTGGGATTGTGGGATGAGGATGTGGTCAATACGACTCATCAATATGAGCGCTCCCTCACATATGTTGGGCCACATCATGTGGGGAAGGAGTGGTGAATTGGGGGGAAGAGCATCCTGTAAGCCAAGAGATGCCTTCATTGTGTGAAACCAATGTGTCCAGGTGGGTATCCCCTGGGATTAGGCCATTGATCAGTATTGGGGTTATCCCAGCAGTTGAAATCGCCTAACATAATGGTATCTGGTGGGAGGGTGAGAGTAGGAATGTTTTCAAAAAATTGTTTTCTCTCTTTTGCAGTGCACGGTGAATAGACACATGCTATCAAAATTATTTCCTCTTGGCACATAATTGTTGCTACCAAGACTTGACCATGCAATTGTGACAACAAATTTGTAATTTTAAATTTTTTGTTGTTTTGGACGAGCACCCCACAGTGAGACGTCCATACTGATTGTGATGGTGCGACCCTGGTTGACCAGGTTCTTCTTCCCCTTGTAGACAGTGGGTTTCTTGGATGGCCAAGATATCTACAAGGGGTTTTCGCAGGAATGCCAGCTTTTTGGCTTGGGACGTATGAGCCCTGGCTCCTGCAATGTTTAGCATCCCTATTGACACTGAGGTGCCTGCGGCGCCTCAGGAGCGGTTGGGAGGGCATCAAGAAATAAGTAGTACTATACTTATTCAGGATGTAAACCTTAATTAATTAAAATTAGTAACCATGTAGAGGATAAAAGGTTGAATCTTGTGCAAAATCTGGTGCTGATAGAGTTTTTATGTTATATAATAATACATTAATGCATTTAGAAGAGCTGAATTCTCTCATTATGCATAGTAAAATTAGGCGAATTTACTCATAGTTACTGAAGTAGTAGCTTCTTAGGTATTTGATACTCAATGCATTGTTTTTATTGATGTTCACTTATAGCATTTTAATGGTAGTTTGGTCTCTTTCATTGACTTTGATTTTGTAAGTGAGATTAATGATAGTTTTTGTAAGTCCACCCTTATTCTGGACAGTAAAAAGAATAATCATATTGCCAATAACTTCTGACAAACTAAAATAATTTAATCGTTATCTAGAGGGTTGTCAATAATTTTTACTCATAATCATTTGACACTGCATCATTATAACTTTCCAACTGCTGGTTTACTTGTTTTTTTTATTACTCAGAACGAATATAAATTCTTTCCCTAGTTCTAGAAAGTAGATTAAGTGGGGCCTGAAGGCCTTTTGGGATTTTTGACAACCTTTCCAGATTCCTAGCTTATCTTCTGGGTTGCTAGGGATAAGTCCTGCTAGAAAAAAACAGAGTTTTTTTTAGATTTCAGTTTAATAATGTCCATGAGTTTCTTAATAATAGCCAGGTTCAGATCTGTCAGGATCAACCTATGTGAATGCTTATCACGTCAGGCAGAGTTGCCAGTAAAATCGAGGCATCTGATAGTAAATTGTTGATTAACTATTAGGTGCATCAACTGGGATTGGTCAGGTTTCATCACCAAAAGATTGGTAATCTGATCAGCAGTTTTGAGGCGAGTGATGCTGCTTGCAACTATTGTAAAATCAGTTGATTTGTGACCTGCTATAATAGGTAAAGAGTCCCATTACTCAAGCAGGTTTCTATCCAAATGTGGTTGGTATGCTGTGATCAAATGGAAACATTAGGTACACGTTTTCTGACTCTTTCTGTTTTCAGGTTTCTGGGATGTCTGATGGAGGAATCCTTAGCCTAATAAGGAAGATAATTACCAGAAGAGACTTTACAGGGAAATTCACCAGCTACTGGTTGCCGTTTCATGGCTGAGGCGCAAACTTAGGAGTTGGGCACCAAATTACCCTGTAAATTCACTAACATTTTATTTTAATCAAGCAGACCTTACACTAAATCAAGTTTAAAATCAGGTCTTTTCATCTTCAGTTATTATTGTTGTAGTACAATGATTGTTGACACTTTTTTATGATAAAGTAAAAAGATTGATATCCTTAAAAGAGAAGCTGACCTTTGAAGTAGATCTCCGTTAACTCAGTGTGATAAGAACTAAAACCAGGAACCTTGAATCTGAGAGTTGATTAAGTTCAGCTGGGATAGGTAAATAGTCCCTGGTTGTCAACATAACTAGTATACCCTGGATCAATTCAGGTTTAGCGTTGGACCACCAATCAATTGGATTTATTTATTCAACTATGTATAATAGTCTTAAAACTAATATTGACCATATATCTATTACTATCAAGCAACCTGAATCATACACATAACTGAACCTATGCAGTAAACTTCTGGAAACGAATATTAACAAAGCCAGATTTTAACAACTGTTCCTCACTAATGGGGATAGTTTAATAGATTAAGACAATCCACTACGTCATATAAGGGTGAATTAAGAAAGCTATGGACGAAATTGGCAACCATCAATAAGAACGCCTTATATTTAGCCAAGTATAGTAGAAGATCTGCTTTAAAGGAGAGAGTCACTAAGATTGAGGAAGGAGTAGAAGAATTTTCGAACTTAGACAATGAGTTACTTGTAAAAATAACATCATTGAAAAAAAGAAGAGCTGATCAGAGAAGGTTTATTCCTCAAAACAGTATGCAAAGCAGATCATGTTTGATTGCACTCACTTTACTCAGACATGAAGCTTTTGTAAAATAAGTTGATGAAATAAAGTATCAGAAATGCGAATGCAAAACCTATGCAGTGACAGACACCAAAGAAAAGACTCCAAGAACTCCAGTTGAGAATTCAGAAACTCTTAAAAAATATGTTGAATGAATTGCTACCATTTTGGAGATGGCTCCCAAGATTACTCCTCTATTCAGTTGGGTAGCCAAGCCAAGAGTGGCGGCTAAATAAATTTGATGGGATTTAAAGCATGCAAAGCTACCCAATTTTCATTGGGATAACTATCTGCATTCTTCTGCCTGTTCAACATGACTATGTTTGTGTGTGGCGATAGACAAAAAACTTTGACAGTCATGAAAATCTTGGATACTGATGCCAAAACGCGTTGTTACCTCATCTTGAGGAAGACAGATAAACCTATTATAAGGTCAAGGCTGCAATTTTGAAGAACTTTGTAAATCCCTCACATATGTTAAAAGGCAAGCCAGAATTTATGGGGGATCTAATCTCTGAAAGGTGAAACTTTAACAGATTTTGCTGACTGATTCTACCATGGATCATAGATTTGGGTTAGAGCAAAAGTCTTAACCAATTTTGATTTGCGGGTTGCATTAAAAACAGCTCTTTGCCCTAATCAAAATTTGCATTAAATGATGTCTTCCACACTAGTCACCAAAATAACCACCCTGCAAATGGTGATCGCTTGAAGATGTTAGGCGCCAAGTTCAAGGCCCTTAATAGAAGCTTCATCCTAGTTCAGTCAGAAATTCAGTAAACACCATATGTTAAAACCGCTAAGAAATTAACCTATCAAACAATGCCAGGAAATAACCCAAGGGGTTCAAACGGACAGACAATAGCAATATGCGCTGTCACCAGTGAGGGGAAAGGCCACTTCACTGCACAGTGCTTCATTAAGAATCCTAAGGACAAATTATTGTGGTGCAGGATAAGTAAGCCAAACCCACACAGGAATCAGAGAAAGCCCTGTGCCCTAGTTGTGAAACAACCTAGAGCTAAGTTTAAACTCATTCCTTCTAATATCATGGATGAGGACATTGACATTAGAAATCTGTTAGTTGACTACAACGTTCCAGATCAGCTCTATCAAGTGGTAAACATAGATGTCAATGCTGTAACCAGAGTATAGCCATGTGTGGTGCCTGGAATAATGACTCTGGGCCATGGAGAAATCCAGGCTCTCCAGGTGAATCTGAGCATAAAACTAATGAAGATTGAGAAGACAGATCGGTAAAATTCTTCTATTTTATAACAACGGCAGAATTGATAAAATTCCATGATTTTGAGACCTTCACTGAGATGAAATTGTTGGCAGGGGTTGATAATAATATAAATTTGTAGGTTGACCAAGAGCAACTTGCTGATCTACCGGAAAGACAGCATAAGAGGTGCTTGAACTATTTGAAAAGTATTATGAATTTTTCCCAAGATGATCATGACTTGGGATGTGCAAAGAATGTAATTTATTAAGTTGATATCAGAGAAAACTTGCCAATATGGATGATACCAATCCAATAGTCAAAGGCAGCTTAAGCATTATTGGAAGAGGAAATCAGAAAACTAGTGGAGAAAGGGCTCTCAGTTCCATCATAGAGCCCCTGGGTGATCCCATCTTAATAGTCAAGAGAAGGACAGCTCTAATTAGGAGGTGATTGAATATTAGAGGTTAATTAAGATAACAAAAAAGATTTTGTATCCACTACTAAAAAATTGATGATTCATTAGACCGCCTGGGAGAAACTAAGTATTTCTTCTTGATGTATCTAATCTCAGGATATTGAAAATTAATTTGCCAACTGAAGAACAATAGAAGTGCGTGATCATAACCGCGCAGGGGCTGTAAAAATCTGACTTGGTTGCCCTAAGGTCATTGTAATGCGCTTGTGATGTTTTAAAGAGACATAAACGCCATAATAAACGACCTGAAGTTTTACTGCGTTCTGCTGTACTTGGATGACATGGGTGTTCAGTAGAACTTCCACTGCCCAATTATCCATCAGAAAGAAGTTTAACTTGTGGCTTCAGCACTTAATCTGAATATCAAGCTGAAGAAGTGTCATTTCTTCAAAAGAGAGTTGAAATATATGGGGTTCATTATAAATCCAGCGGGCTGCAGCCAAAATACTAAAAGATCAAAGCCATAGAGTGAATGGATATCTCAAGGAGTGTCCAAGATATAAAATTGTTCCTTGGAATGGTCAATTTATTAAAGATTCATACAAGATTTTATGAAAATTGCTGAGCCCATTTTCCATTTGCTGAAGGAACTAAATAAAGGAATTCAAATGGAATGAAGAGGCTCAAGATTCATTCAGTTAGTTATGCTGATACCTTATAGAGTCTCTGGTTTTGAAATATCTAAATTTAGATCAAAAGTTTATAGTACAAACCAATGATTTGTTAATAGTGATAAGCGACATCCTGAGTCAAGTAAATGAACTTAGGGGAAAAGAATCTGGTAACCTATATGAGCCAAAAGTTAACAGCAGTAGAATGGAATTACACTGTTACTAATCGTGAATACCTCATAATGATTTAAGTATGTAAGCAGTTTCAGGTTATATCTATGTCACACACTTAAAGTGGTGACAGGCACTCCTCTCTGCGCTGGCTGCATAGTCTGAAAGAACTGAAAGGACGTCTGGCCCAATGGGCACTGAAAATTCAAGCTTATGACTTTAAAATTGTCCTTGACTGAGAGCTGCCATGAAAATGTGGAAAGTTTTCAAGGTTACTAATTGTCCAAGTGGTACATTATTAGGATGATGAACTAGTCCAGCGGATGTTTGATGGAGAATGTGGGAACAAACGCTGAGAAATCCAAGGCACTTTTAAAAGGAGATGAAAAACACCATTACCAAAGATGTACAGGTATTCAAGATGATCAATGAAAAACAACTGCTTTTTAAAACTGTCAGAACGAGCAGCAATAGTTCAATCTGCACATAAGGTTGTCAGACATGGAGGCCTAAGAAAGACAACTGACCACATTCGCCATTATTATAATTGGGAGTTTATCAACTAAGATGTAACTAATTATCTGGTTTGCTGCGTTGAGTGTCAGTAGCATAAAATACACAAGATCACTACTAGATATTAACTGGTCCACCCAGGATTTGCCTGACATATATTGTCCATTGATGTGATGCTTTGCCTGACATATAGTGCCCATTGATGTGATGGGACCACTGAATATGATCACGGGGAGTCAAATATCATAATAGCAATCAATCATCTAATGAGATGGTTTAAGACAAAGGCACTATCAAAAGTGGACACTACAAGTACCGCGTTATTTATCCTGGATCAAGACATCTATTGCCACAGATTACAGCAAGTCTTGTTGAGTAACAACAGAGCAAGTTTCACATCCCATGTGATCCTGAGATTGAATGAAAAAACTGGGATCTAAGAAGTCATGTCAGTCCACTCCAGCCAGTAAATAATGGATTGGTAGAATGAGTAAACGGAAAGTTGACAATGATGCTGAGGTGTTGGTCACTGGAAAAACTTCCTCGTGAGAACCCACCTCAGTTTGTTGACATTCTCATACAACATCAGTCAACATACAGCGATGGGAAAACAACATTCAAAAAAATGTAAAGAAGAAAGGCTGCACTACCGCTGATTCTATATTCAGCATTTGAGCCAACATCAGGGATGTGTGCAGAGCGGTACTTACTCCAAATATCAATATCCTAATCAAAAATGCAATCACAAACATTCGATACGACCTTAAAAAACAAGGGCAAGACAATGGAAGATAAGAACTGACTGGCATTATACATATACCATTTAGGCAATAGGGTAGCCTATTGCAGTACACATGGTTTTTTAAGCTGAAAAAAATTAGATGCGCTATGGACAAGTCAGTTTGATTTTATTGCCAAGATGGCGATGGATGCATATTTCATTAAAAACCTCACAGATGGAAGAATAGTGAACAGAGCCCATGTGAAATACCTAAAGCAATGGATCAAAGAGAAAGATAATTAGAATGTTCCCAGAGGACCGCTGAACCATTAAAGATGGTCATGTCCTGACAATTTTTGGTTAAGTCCTAATAAAAAGACCACTGAACAAAAATTAAATGGTTAAGTTTTAGAAAAATAAGACCTCTAAACTATGAAAACTGGCAGGTCAGATTATATTTATAACAAGTTCTAAGGATAAAAGAAAAGATGGACTTCTGAACAAGGTTCAGGTCATGTCCCATAAAAAAGAATTCGAAAAATAAAATAAAAAATTGCTAAAATATGGAAAAAATATAGTAGAAAGAAATAATAAAATAAAACATCAAAAACGTATTCTTTTATTGTTTTTATTTGTTATTCTCAACTTGAGGGATGTTTCCAACTATGTCGCCTCTTAAGAAGAGATAATGTATGAAACTAGGAGTGAATAGCCCAGTGAAATCTATTTGAGAGCAAACACTAGAAAGGGCTAGACCCACCCAAAGCCATGTTCTTTGAGAAGAAGCTGAGCCTTGAGGGAATGCAACTATTGAAATATAAATTAAAATATCAGTTCTAGCTAGACGTGATACTCTAAATTAAAGAGAAAAACTTTAGAAAAGGAAGAGGCAGTAAGTGACTCTCTTTTGCTTTGACATTGAAATCAAAGCCAATTTGAATTTTTCAAAAAAATACAAAAAATTGCTGCTTGATTGAGCCATATCTGACAAAAGTTGATGCTATTGACGCCAGCTGCCTCAGCTTGGGGTGGTGGTGCGCCGCCATCTGGTGTATTTCAGCTGCTGCCAAAGTGCGCCTGGGCTGGCTCTACTAGCCCTCCCAAAGCTACTTGGCGTTATGACCCCACAGAGCTTATCTTACTATCTTGTGAGTTCCTAAGAGGTGCTTTGAAGCCCTTTGGTGCTCCCACAGAGCAGTTTGCATTTCAGCCTCCAGGTCAAATATGGGAACCTTTTCCCATATGCAAGCGCAGCCATCATCAAGTGGCCATGGTGGTGTTTAAACCTGCCAGCTTCATGCTTTCTGCCCCTTTAAGGGGTAATCTGGCCACAGTTTCTATTCTGAGGCCAATGAAATGGCAGCATATAAGCTGCCATTAAATTTTAAAAATATTCCCCTTTCAAATTTTCACACCCAGCTCCCAGATGAGGTCAATTTGGTGGGCCAATTCGCCAGGTTGCCCTCCCACCTTTCCCCCTGAACGCCTCCGCCATGAGCTCATGGAGGTCTAGCCATTTATGGTGCAGACCCTGTGCTTCAATTTATGGTTCTGATTAGAGAAGATCATTTGGCAGGGCTGTGCGCCTTTACAACAATCTGCCATGTCATCATTACGCCAATCTCGTGATTCCTCCTCAATCAATGATCAAATCAGCCCCTGATCACCCATTCTGGGTGTGAATCAAGAATGGTCATGCTATTTACCCCTTGTGCTTTGATCTTGATCACTCAAAGTGCAAGTGCCCTACATCTTCCACCTCCACCACTTCTCCCTCAGGCGTTGGCTCAGCTGTTGCCACACCCAATTTTTTTGAGTGAGACTTGATTCTCCCACCCCCAACCTCAGTGAAATCTGGCGTGGCTTCCAAAGCCGCAGCCAATCAAAATTTTAAAATTTTTGAAAAGTTGGTTGAAATATACCACCTGAGCCACTGGCTGAAACAGATACAGTTGAGCTGCCATGGTCAACAGTTCATTGTCTATCAGGTGTAGCCAACTTGCCAACTCTGGTGGCTAGTTCACCACTACCTGAGTTGAATTCTTTTAAGTGTCTTAATTGGATTGATATAAAATGACCAGTTGTTTAACATTAAACCAGATTTTTCATTGAAAGAATATTTCGCTAATTTTCCCAAATCACGCCCGCCATTTTTGTCTTAAAAAAGCTTATCAAAGTTACAAAAATATAAATAAAATGGCAGTTGAAGCCGTTGCAGCTCCTGCCAACACCCTACTCCACCAGCAACTCCATGGGTCAATGGAACCCTTGGTTGAGGGTATTCCTATTCACAATTTCCCTCATGATTTTGAGGAAGATGTAAAATATTAAATTGAGGAGCTCACTTTTGGTGTGAGCTGCGCTTGCATCAACATGGAAAAAACTTCACCTTTTAACCACGCTAATTCTAAAACCTTCCAGTGCATCAAGTCTTTCACTAAAGTGCTGGCTCTCAACACTTCCACTGAGCATCAACTTGCTCAATATGTTAAGGCGATGGACATCGCTGGCCTCATATGAAGAAAATCCACAACTATATCTCCTCATGCCCCATGTTGCTGATGCTCCCACCCCAATGCTGTCCACCATGGTAAACCAGCTAAACCGGGCGCTGGACAAAAGTTTCCCCAAAGCTTCCTCACCTTCTGATATGGCTTCCTAGGCTGTTAGCTGAGGTGCCATACTAGTATTTTTTATTTTGAATAATCCTCTTGTTTGTCCCATTTTCAAATTTTGATTCGAGGCGGCTCATCATTTGGGATGGGCACCACTAGTGCTAAAAAAGAGGCAGTTAGTGAACAACCCCAAATAATCCCAATATGGCAAGGAGCTGGAAGATTAGTCTTGAGTGATCACCAATGGGATTCATCAAGGACATTGATCATGTGATCCAGCATGGAGCAAGGGATACTGGAAGGAAGTTGCCAGTAAAGTCTCTGATCAGAGCCATGAGAGGAAGATACCAATGTGAAGTGCCCTAGACATGGTAGTTGTGCAACAAGCAAACTGTATCCTGAAGGTGAAGGCTATAAGGTTCTTAAAATAAAAAAAAAACAGAATAAACAATGGAAGTCAGAAGAGTCTGGAAGCTTGGTGCTCAAACTGTGAAGTCTTGGCCCACAAAATAAAGAGCATAGGCTGTGACATCTTGATCTAAGATGCTTAATTTTTAAAAGTGCTCAGAGCCTCAGTAAGGGCCTCAGTTACCCTTTTCTTAAATACCATACTGGAGCTTGAAGTTTTCTCAATTGCTGATGTTTAATACAAATGAAAGCACCACTGGTTTGATCTAGTACTAAAAAAAAGCACCACTGGTTTGTATTATTGGCCAAGCTGAAAAAGGAGCTCTGGAAGCAAATTGGATCCATCACAAAACTAGCGAATTATTAAATAGTATTTCTTCATTAGGCACAACAAATAATGTGATTATATGAAAAAAGAGCCAAATCTAGCAAAGTGTAAAAGTCCAATTTGAAAACCAATGGAAGAGGTAGAATTGGCCATGATTTGTTCGAGATGGTAGCTAGTATGGTTTCATTGAGATTGGATACTGTTTATAGTAGTTCAGTGGAAGTACTACCTTCATGCGCTCAGATTTGAGTATAGGTTTTAGGGGAACCCTAAAATAATTTTTTGAGCAGTACAACTCAACAATTGGAAGAGTCAAGCATCTTCAGCAGAAAGATTGTCCAGAAATGCTCAAACTGGGAGGTGGAGAATTTTGACATATGACTGGATGAGCTGAGGTAAAGTTGGACTTTTTATAATTGTCAACATTATCCACTTTGGTGTAAATTAAGCTCTATTGTACTCTAATTTTGGTTCAAATAATTTATAGTTTTTAAAATAAGCACTTCTTAAAGAAAAATACAAGAATAATACAGCAAAAAACCGTTACTTAAGAGAAGGATACCAAGAGAAATTATAATGTTTCATTTTTGGTTCTTCTGCAAGAAAACATTGATGGTAGGAACCTTCTGATAAGGATGAGGAGGGATATTAAGGAATCAAGGATGCTGAATCAAGATCCTGAAAATGTCAAAGTGTTGTATGCCCTGACCAGGGGAAAACCAGCTTTCCAGGACTAGCATTGGCGCAAAATAACCAACTAGGCTGGCACAACTAAAATCTATGAGGACCACGCCCTGAGGAGGTGGATTAAAGTAAGAAAGGAAGTAAACTTCAGGACAAATGTTTTCATGAGCTGTGAGGATTGTGGAAAATGCTGCGCTCAGCTGGTAACTAAGAAGAATTTGATCTTACCTGAGACGTCATTCTCCTATCCTGACCTTATTCTTGATGTGAATCTAGGCAAGAAGGGGATGTTTTGGGAATTTTTGCGCACCTTTCTTAGCTCCCTAGATTATCTGATGGTTCACTAGTGGATAAGTCCCACTAGTGAATGAATAAATTATTGGTCAATACAATTTTGGCTTACATAATGTATGCAGATTTTTGGGTAATTCATCAGGTTTGGATTTGTTGGTATTAATCCATGTGAATGCTTAAGATCTCGTCAGGCAGAGTTTCTGACAAAATTGAGGCATCTAATAGTTGATTGTTAAATAACTATTGGTGTACCTTATTGGGAGCAGTTGGTTTTCATTGCTGACTGATTGGAAATTTAAACAGCAGTTTTTAGGCGAGTGATGCCACCTGCAACTAGTGAAATAGTCAGTTGGTTTGTAACCTGCTATAAATAGGTAAATATTCCCATTACCTAAGCAGGTTGCTAGCCAAATATGGATGGTTTACTGTGATTAGGTGGAATTGTTAGGGACACGTTTTCTGGCTCTTTCCATTTTCAGGTCTCAGGTATGTCCAATGGAGTGATTTTTAGCCTGATGGAGAAGATTATCATTGGAAGAGACTTCACAGTGAAATTCAACAACAACGACTAACATTTCATGTCTGAAGCGCCAACCAAGGAGTTGGGCGCCAAATTCCCCTATAAATTCCCTAGTAAATTTATAATAAAGCATATCAAATTGAATTTAAATAAGATAGGCTCAAGTGTAGTAAAATCTTAATCAGGTCTCATCTATCCTGGGGTTGATACAGGTGTTAAGGAACCATCTAGTACTAAAAAAAATACAGTTGTTAAGGAATTAATCTGTAAGGTTGATTAGTAGCATTGTATACTAGGTATCCATTACAGACATAGGCTTATGTCTCAGTATTTTGAAGTGAGGAAGAATTCACTTGTATGCAAGAATCTACCTGATTGTTATGAGATATAAAGGAGATTGACGGCTAACTGTTGTTCAACATTTACACTTCTTTATTCTTGCATCAGACCATTCCAAATATTGTGAAATGTAGCTGATTGAGGGGAATCAATTATATCAAAGATGACTAACTTACTGTTGTCACACATTAGCACTTCCCTATTTTCTACAAAAAGTAATTTTAATTTGTATCACTATTATTTATATCCTTTCCTATCTTATAATAAAAGATCAGATCATACCCTAAATCCATCCAATATCAAGTTCAATTCATCTTTAGTTAAGGGTGGCTAGCCTGGCAGGGTAATTTCTGCTTCCATTCTAGTGCAGTTTTTGGTCAGCACATGTTTAAAACTGTAATGGCTATAAAAAATCTTGGTGTGGAATAACGTCCCAAAGTCATCCTGCCTCAATTACTCTAGACATCTTAAGTTATTATTTTTGTAGTACAATAATTGTTGACACTTTTTTATGATAAAAAGTAAGGATTGATATTTAGAAGAGAATTTGACCTTTGAAGTGGACTCCGCTGACTCAGCATGGTAGAACTAATTCCAGAAACCTCTGAATCTGAGATTGGATTAAGTTTAGCTAGGACAGAGAATGTGTACCTAGTTTTCAATATAATCAATATTCATGGATTATCCAAAGTTTAGCGTTGTACCACCAATAAACTTGGTTTATAGGTTCAAATACATATAATAGTCTTCATACTATTATCTCTCATCTATCCATTAATATCAAACAACATGAATAATGCACATAACTGAATACTTGCAGTTAACTTCTAAAAACAAAACTGTCAAGAAGTCCAGATTTCTTAACAGCCAGTATATAACTACTACCAGATATTCAAATACAAGATTATAACGTTAAATATGGAAGATAACCCCCTTTTAAAGACGTCAGCGGCCCAAGAAATTTACCAGTTGTGGGCAGGATGATATCACATGAGATTATTTGATACCTGACAATGAATATATTTTATTAATGAATATGATGCTGCCACCGCCAAGGACTATTGACTTGAGCCCTTTAAGTCCTTTAAGAAAAATAATTTTATGATTAACTGATTACAGATTATTACTTTTTAAAGTAGATAATGAGAAGGAATAACTAAACAACCATTCAACCCAAGTTACCTAAATGGATTAATTAAGACTTCCTTCTCATATTAATAAAAAGAAAATCAAGCTATATCAAAATTCAGTCAAAAACCTGATTTATAGCGCATCAGAGCAGCATCATTGTACATGTTTTAGCCAAATTCAACATATTAAAAAATCAGGAAAAAAGAAAATAACCAGAAGTAGTATTACAGCGCCAAACCCTGAAGCGGGAATATAACAAGCGGCTACTGAGCATCCTGGTTTAGGGATTTTCATTATGAGATGGAGCTTGCGGATATTTGCATTAATTAAAATTGATGTTACCAAGGTAGAGATAGAGAAGAGATTTCCAAGGTTCATGAAGCCTTAATATTACCAAACCTGTTCCCTTTTATTTTTTTGTTTTCTAAATCTTCTGTAAGAAGAAATAAAGATTATCACTTTACTAGCAAAGAAGCTTTTACTACACAATCTCAAGTTTATCAAATTTCAATTATATTTGTGTTAAGTGAAGAGATTGCCAGTAACCAGTCTGGGATCTAAAAAATAGGACACTCATAAGAAAGGATACCTTAGTTATGGTAGCATCAAGGTATTTTTGCTCATGTTTTCCATTGAGGCTTGTGCCTGAGGCCAAGGTACTGAAGTTATATCTAAGGGCTCTAATATATACTAACATAATGGCGATAAGCTGTTCCAACCAGAAATTGATGCTACGTTAGGTAGCATCAGAAGACGATTTACTCTATGAGGATTGCTATGCCACTTCAAAAGGTCGCCTGGTGGCAAATCTGTGTTTGACAGAACCACACACCATCAAGTCAAATCAGCCAAGTTAAATGAGCAAAGGCTGACAAGCTGACTTATAGTAATAAGCAAATACTATCCTAGTCTTCTGTTGATAGCTCCATCTGCAATATCCACTTTCCAATTTCCATTGCAGAGAAGTAGAGCAATCTTTAAAGACATTAAGAAATTACTGAAAAGCAGTAAGGTAATATTTATCTTCATTAAGCTTAATCTTTGGTAGTCCATGACTATGAGAAGAGTCCCAACCTTTTTTCTTACTAGCAATGGGGTGAAAAGTAGGGGCTCTTGAGAAGGAGTACCAAGCCTACATCCATATGTTGCTGTAGTTCCTTTAAAATAGCTTCTTTCATGCTCTTGGAACAGCAGTAAGGTTTGATTAGTGGGTATGAAGCTCACAGTGTCAATCCTTTAAAATGCTCCCTTGAACAAGCCAAACTTAGTCAGCTACAATAATAACTGAGTATTGGTCCAGGAATATATTAAGTGCAAGTTCCTTCTGCGAAGCAGCTCTTGCACCCCAATCTTTTTGAAGCTAATGATGGCGTGAACTAACTCAACGTTGGTATAGGGTACATCTTCACTTTTGCAAAAGTTTTACTCTTCTTGACCTTAACAGTATGCTTGACATTGTTTCTAAAGGGGCCTTTAACTTCTTATTAGGTAAACCTGTAAGGAGAGTGTCTATAACTCTCCTATTTTTCAGCGTGGAGGTGCTTGGTGCACAAAGCTAATGTATGGAAACTAGCCATTAGAAAAAAAGTTTTTAGAGCCCAGCAGAGGGGGCTGGAGCAATAACAACTTATATAAAAAAGTGTAATAATTAAAACAAAAGCCCCACAAAAAATGATGCGGTGCCCAAAAGGGAAAATGGTAAGCGTCCCAGGGTAGAGGGAATCTGGGTAAACCAATGGTGCATGAGGGGCTATCAGATCATTTGTAAAATGATTTGGTGGATGTAGTGTGAGACCTCCTTAAAGGGGTCCGCGCACAAGATTGTTTAGAATAGCATTATAAAAAATGGTAAAATAGGGAAATTTACTTGGGAAGTCGACCAATAAGGACTGTTGGTTGAGGAAACATATTTAAACATCAACGGGGGAATAAGGGGTTTGCATAAATGGACCCAAGCGCCAACCCACCAATAGGCACACACTACCATCCAGATTGGTAGAATACGCCAAAGCTGACTTCACTCATAAAATTAATTGAAGTTGGATTTAACCAGAACGTGTGATTTCATAAACGGAATGGGCTTTGAAACCCCATTCCTTGAAAAACTGAACTGATACATCTGCATTCGTTATATAGACCGTTTGTTTCAACACCTGGGCCATAGTTAGGGACTGGGCATTTGGCACCCCACTAGTAATAACCTGGGCATACTTTGCCCATACCCAACGTTGGTTTAGGGTATGCCTCAGGTCAGGAAGGGCCTGTAACTTCACCTTATGGGACTCCTGGCGCCCAGCCTTATCCTTGGGGTTGATCCCCACATTGATATCATCTAAACATGGCAAAATCCATAAAGTACATGCATCACTCTGGGTTCCTTTTATCTGACTCCTTTAAAAAGTAATCTTTAGCATCATCAGTTTAGGCATGCCAATAATGATTGTCAGGATTCCTACCCAAATTGTAGATTTGGATGTTTCAGCTGATGAAAATTAATCCCAATCTAACCAAAAGAGCTAAACTTCTTTCAGGGATGATCCCCAACAAGACTTATTGATTTTTAATGTTGTGGATCAACTCTAACTTATGCATTTCAAGATTATCTCTCAGAGCTACCTAATATTGGGGTTCAAACTTGATCCATGCGGCGAGCAAAACCTATTTGACTAAGATAATTGGCCTTCTGTAAAAACCCTGATTTGTTTGAATTATAATCTAAGCTTGGACTGCCTAAATTACTAAGACACCTCCCCAATTTCCCTTATATTGCAGCTACTAAGCTAAAAGAACTTCTTTATTTATCAATTTTTAAGTAAAAATTAGTATATGTTATCTGAATTGCCTCTCTAAAACAAGTATCTGAATAAGACTTCTCAACCAAGAGAAGCATAAAGGTATAAACAATTTCCTTGAGCTTTGGGTCCCCTGGCCTAAAATTATCAAGGGACATGTAGTATCACAACCGTGGTCCTACAAAACTGGTGTCCCCTTCCAGGTGTACCCTGATTTCATGGTGAAATTATAAAAATAAAAAAATAATAAAAGCAACAATGGACAACAATAATTTGGCTTCAGAAGATGACTTTCATTGTGAAGCTGCCCATCTCAGCAACTGGGTGATCAATATGCACATAGGAAATACAGCGGCCAACTGTGAAATTCTAATTTGTTAAACAATTGAGGTGACCCTCCATGCTCCACCTGCTGAACGATAAATTCTCATTTATAAGACTTCTTTGAAGCTCACACATTCTCTTACCTAAAAACTTTTTCACTGGAGGCTGAGCTAATAGAAAATGGGCTCTTGCAGTTCCAGCCCATATGATGATATGGGCTCAAAGTTCTTCGCTTGATATAGAACATTTTGGAGCTGAATGTACGGAATGCTATCTGCGTCACTTTGTACATCCCATTTTGTACAATTGCTTCATTTAGCGGGGTTCCATCATCAAGGATTACTCTGCCACTTGCTGTTAGTGGATAAAATACACTCGCAGTTAATCAATTTCACCAATCTGCCTCACAGTTTGGCAGTAAAAACCAAGATGCTATATTGTAAAATTGGAAGCTTATTAATGAGATACAAGATGTGTTAATCCATCTGTATCAAGGAGTCATGAGCTTTGTTCAGACAGAATTCACTAAATGTTTCAGTAAACTAGATGGCATTATCCATAACCAGGTTGTAGTTGTACCCACAAATACAGTATGAATTTGATAACTGTATACCTCTGCGATGAAAGCCTCTAATCATTTGAGGAAATGATCTATGAATTGTTTGATGGACAGAATAGTCTTTATCCTTCAGGGACACAAGGAGTGCCTGGTGAGTGCGGACACCCTGGTTATGATGGACTTGATGGTGAATGGGGACCCTCTGGTCATGACAGACAGGATGGTGATCATGGACTCCCCAGTTTGACAGACATGATGGTGGGCGGTGACCCCCTGGACCAAGAGGACCTCTGGGACCCAGTGTTGGCCCAGAAAGCCCAACAAACGCCTTCAGGTGTTAATTCAGAAAGTAAAAAACCTTGATGTCTGATCAGGACGAGTCGCCCAAGGAGCACAACTCACTTGGGATGGAGTTCCCCTCTCCCCTCAAGTTTCCTTACCTTCTCATCACAAACGCCCTGGAACCTTGGCATCCCTACGTGCTGTGGTATGTGAATTGTAGCAAAGAGTGCTCACCACTGAACAACATCAACTCAAACTCTAAGCTGCCAATGCCGCTTTAAAAAACAAAATGCAGCAGTTAAACTAATTTGTTACCACGAAATTGGCTCTCAGTGCCACTCATGAATGAGTAGATTTAATAGTTTATGATATTAATGATCTGCAGAGTCAAGCGGATGCGCTTTAACCTCAAGTGTATTCCTATGATACTAATTCTTTGTTAGGTGAAAGCATAGTCCCAATATTGATTCGTGTCATTCAGCGTCCAACCCCCTTAATATGTTTAAACCTCTGTTCAAAGAAAAATAAGTCTCAGGCGATGGAAGTTTATTCTCTGATTTATATTGCTATGAAAGCTCTATGGAGGAAGCAACCAATCACCAATGGCTTAAACACCTGACGAACTGTCTTAGTTGCATAGCTCAAGATATTATGGTCCCCATCTGATGCATTGCTGTACTTAGTCTGACGCCAAGACTACCTTACTCCAGGAATTTGGGTGCGACCTAACCCCATATAACCAAAAACAGACCTTCATTAGCATCAGCCTTAGGTGGGGGAAAAATTCAATGAATCCGCCCACCATTTTTACCAAAAAGCTTAAATGCTGGTCACAGGGAGTCATCTTATGTTAGATGATGCTATCAAAACCTCTTTTTTAGCATTTAAAATAATGCCCAATATTATAAATTTATTTAAAAAGAGATGAAATCCAACTTTATGTCTTTTCTCTATATTAAAGAAGCTATTTTGGAAAATTTGGCTAAATTTCATAAGCCCGTTGGACCATTTCGTTTTTAGAAAAATAAGCCTTAACCCAAAATGTTAGCCATTACTCCCCCCAATTTGTCTACACCTAAATTATACTGCACCCATTGCAAGACTTCAACCAAACTATGGTCTTTTGTTGCGTACTATAAACATAAGTCAGCAAAAGATTAGTCATTATAGGGCAAGAGTCTCACTATGCTGACGGAAATCAAGTGGCTCATGATTATTGTTCTAGCTCTAGCTCTATCCCCAGCACTTCAGACTCTTTTGTGTTAGCTGTCCCTGCAGAAGTTGACGTACCTCTTTCTATTCAAGGAAATAAAAATCTCCAGCTTTCTTTACTTTTATGTTGGTCAGTTACCCAAACAAATTTTAGTAGTCAACTCTTCTATGGAAAGCCAAGCACTGGCGGATTAAACTTTCAAATGCATTGAAATGCTCTGAGCTTGGCAGGGGCAGAATCCTCTGCTTGATTTGCGGGAAATCTCTAGTGACAGTCTACTAGATGTTAATTCTATTTATAATCTTTGGTGGTTTAAGTCAAGGTAATTGTAATAAGGTTCTAGCCCTGGCAATAATTAACACAAGTTCCTCAGTTAACGTATTTTACTTTCATCTTATCCAAAAGAGAAAGAATGGTCTAGAGTTGATACATGATGCTGAATATGGGCCAGCAGGATGTCAGTCTAATAAGGCGAGTTATGCGCATTCTGCCTTACTCTTCAATTCAGGAAACTATTAATCAATGCCCTCGCCTTTGCATTGAAAAGCAATACTTATGGGTTGCTAATTGGGATCAAATAAATGCAGGAATTCAATTGCATCATCAATCATAAGGAAAAGTACCTACCCTACTAGGGCATCAGATTCCGTTAATATTTGAACTCCCCATCAAAAGTAAAAGAGCCTCCAAAAAATGGACATGCCTCCTTGAATACCCGTCCTCTATCTGCAAAGTTAAATATAAAGCTTAAGGGATAAACTAAGTTACCCCCAGAAGCTGTGGATGCTTAAGAGGAGATCCCTCTGTATGCCCCAACATCCTATCACTATACCATCTGTTCTTACAATCCATTGTGGATATGAGGATATAGATTCTCACCGCTTTTATTCAAATTTTGGAGTTTTGTGGACACCCAAACCCTTCCACCAAGGAAGCGTTGACCTGCCTGGGGATTTTGGATCCTGCCTATGGGAAATCTATCACTATTCTATTAGGGAACTTAACTGAAACCCTCCCAGTCCCTCATCATGCACTCATTGCTTATGTAAAACTATGTCCCATTAAGAATATTGCCGATGTGAGGATTTTTTGGTTCATTACAGGATTTAGGATTTTATCCCCTATCTACCATAGCTCTGGTTGAAAGTAGAACTGTGGAAAATCTCACCTGAGAATGTCAGAATGTTGAAGACTTCATTGAGTAGTATGGCTTTTTCTTTTCCTCAGGACCAAGTAACTATGAGAAAATGTCTGGAGTATTTCATCAAATTGAGACTGAGGCTCACCATCCATTCAAATTCTGGCCATACCAAAATCCAAAGGGAAGGAAGCTCAGGTGGCCTTAGAGTTACAGCAAATGTTGAAGGCCAGTTTATTAGTGCCTTCTAAAAGCCTGTGGGCTTCCCCATCCTTATTAATTTGGAAGAAGGATGGTGGCCACTGTGCTATCATGGATTATCGCCACCTCAATTCTATCCCTCAAAAAAAACTATCAATTGCCGCCTAGATGATTCATTATGGTTGATGTCAGGGTCCCACTTTTTCTTTGCTATGGATTTTGACAGTAGGTACTGGCAAGTCAATTTGTCACCCAAAGATCACGAAAAATGCACTCTCATATCATAGTAAAGGACTGTTTGAGCGCAATTAAATGCCACAGGGGTTATGTAACGACCCTGCTACCTTCCTGAGCCATGGACGAATTTTAGACAATTTAAAATGCTCATGTATACTAGTTTATCTCGCCGATAATACAATCTTTTGAGAACCTTTACCAAACATCTAGATCACCATGGTCAAGGTTTTCAGCGATTATGGCAATCACCAGTAAGACTAAAGCTGTCAAAATGCTCTTTCTTCCAGAGTGAGATGGATTATCTGGTTTATAAGGTAAGTAAAGCTGTAATAACCCAGATGGATGACAATTTCTTGGCCATTGCCAAGATGACCCCCCTAAGTCTCTTTGAGATGTACAAGTTTTCTTAGGGATGGTGGGATATTATCACCAAATCAACCCTATTTTGCAGACACCTCTGAGCCTCTGGTGTGTCTACTGAAGAAAGGGATACTCTTCCAGTGGAGAGAAAAGCAACAGCAGGCCTTTGGCCTGTTACAAGTCTCTTTCCCACTCTTCAGTACTTATTTTACTTAAATTTTATTAAATCATTTCTCCTATTTACAAATGCTAGCAATATTGCCACGAGCTAACATTTCAGCATGACAAAAACTTAGTGGAGCATCCTATCTCCAACCATAGCAAGACCTTATTCAAGCCAAATGCAACTATAGCATTACATAACGCAAATGCTTGGTGGTCCTACTGGCTATTAAGCTTTTCTGGCCTTATTTATATGTAAAGCATTTCACCACATTACCAATCATTATTAATTATGATGGCTACAGCAAATGAAGGAACTTAAAAGGAGAAAATCCAATGGGCATTAAAGCTTTGAAACTAAGACTTTTCTATTATTTACCAATCAGGGCTTATACACTAAAATGTGGAATGCTTATCTCAACTTCCTATATCAACTTTAACTGAGTCTGAATAGGATCTAATCAACAAACTCCTAACCCAATCACATTAGAAGAAGGATGAATCCCTGACCCTAAAAAGGAATTGACAAATAAATTGGCAAATCTATAAGTCAAGAACGGCCAATTGTGAAAACTTGTGTCTAGAAAATGGGTGCCCTATGTATGACCTTCATCTCAAACCAACATCATATTGAGGGACATTAGCAATTTGGCCATGGGGAATTTGGAAAACTACAATGGGTTAAAACTCAGTGTTATTCGAAAAGAATGCTTGTTTCAATTCAGGATGTACTAGAGTCCTGCCTGGTATGTAAAAGCTAATCTGGACCTAATCCTAAATTTGAACATCCAGTGGTTCCACCCTGTAAAACATATATACTATTAGAATTGATGTTATGGGTCTCTCCCAAGACTCTAATGGTCATCAGTTCCTCCTTCTAGCTGTAGACCATTTAACTAATTGTATTAAAGCAGTATTTCTACCATCAACTTTGGCAAAGGTTGCCGCCATGTTTTTATATAATCAGATTAACACCCCACATGGGTGCCCTAACATCATTATTTACAATAATGGCAAAATTTCTGCTTGATGCTGGTGAAAGATTAAGCTGAACTGATAGGAACCACCCAGGTATCCTTTACCTCCCACCATCCTGCAACCAATGGAATGGTACAGTGGACAAATGGTACTCTAACTGCAACCCTTTGGAAAATGGCTATGAATGACTTTCTTCACTGGCCCCAAAATTCGCCTAGTGCAATTCAGACCTATAGTATTAGCTATTTTTGAATTACTAGGATGTCATTCTTCCAAGCGTTGTATAGCAGAAATCCCCATTTGCCTTCTAAAATACAGGCTATGATTGACCAAGCCTCCCCAAAGTCCCTGAAGTCACTATGCAAATTATAGCAAATAAAATTATCCAACTTCAAGGCATGGCTTCCTGAAACCTGTCTGCTAAAAACAGTAGAGAAACTTCTCACTTTGGTTATAAGCATGACCCCTACACAGCTTCCAACTGGGTAACCTAATCTTTTATGCCACCACCGGCCTGGAGGTCGTGACAACATATTGGGTACCAACTGGTTGGGGCCTTAAGAGTCATATATAGATGGGGCAACGAACACTCAAACTATAGAGGTTTAGGTTACAGTAGTAAACCAAGTACATTTTCGCTTACTCCATCCGTTTTCCCCCTACACCAAGATCTAGAGGGTATATTTTCAGATTTTCTTACAAAAATTGTAGATTCAGATGTAAAGCTGATGGGAATCACTACCAATTCAACAAAATAACTAAACTTCTGTCATTGATAATCCTAATGCAATTTGATGACCCTTGAAGTTGGGGATCAACCCTAACTTATGGAGTTGACTATTGCTCCCTCAGAGCTACCTAATCTCAGGGTTCAAACCCAATCCATGCGGCGAGCAAAACCTATTTGACTGAGATAATTGGCCTGCCTCAGAATTCCTCAATTCATATGAATTATAGATATAAGCTTGGACTGCTTGTATTTTTAAAAAGACATTCCTCCCAATCTATCCTTATAGTGTGGCTACTAAGCTAATAAACTTACTCTCTTCTTTTACAAAATTTTAAGTATAAATTGGTAAATTTTATTTGGATTTGTCTCTCCATACTAGGTATCTGGAATAAGACTTCTCAACCAAGAGAAGAACAAAGGTATAATATAACACCCTTGAGTAACAGGTCCCCTGGCTAAAATTATCAAGAGATACATGGTAACACACCTGTGGCTCTGACACTGATGTCGACCAACATGACCTTTAGTTCTCCAAGAGATAGTTACATCTCTTTGCTGGCGTATAAGGGCTAACCAGATTCCTCTTCTTTAATCAATGATAACAGCTTTGTTCCCTTCATCTTCAGGGTATAGTGACCAGGGAAATATTATGCTCTGTTTTGAATAGGCATACATGCTTCTTCCTTCCTTTTTCTCTTCTTCTTGGAACTCAAGCGTGCTTCGGGTATCTGAGAAAACTGATTGACTCTGTTTGAAACCAATCATTCCTATGAACTTAACTATAACTGTGTTACTTTGAGGAAATTATAATGATTGTTCATAAGGCTAACAGCCAGAGCAGACAAGACAATGTGTCCATATTACAAGGAAAATGCATAATAGGATTCGAATGTTTTAGTTGACTCATACCTGGCAATTTTGAACTTAGCTGGTAATTTATATGCAGTGCAAACTTCAATCTCTTTAAAAGATCTGGAATAATGTTGTCTAATTCTGTGGTTGACTCAAAAATAAACCCTTTGACAAACTATGGATCGGGCCAATTTTCCCACCTAGTTCTTGAACTAGTAATCTAATAAAAACCTATTAAAATAACCCAGCTCAGGCTGATTATTGCTATGTGAATTTAATTATATTACTAAAGCTTGGGCCAAATATCCTCGCACATTTAGGTTAACCTCTACAACTACTCAGCCTGGTTGATCAACACAATGTTATTTTAAATGATTATTTTATTGGCAGCTTGGGCAGAATAAGTGCACAAATGGCCAATTAACTCTGCCCCAATACTCAGCAACTAGTCCTGTAACCGAGACCAATATTAAGAAATTTGTATACAAAATTATTTGGGACTGACCCAAAGTTAACGTTTAAAAGTCCCATGGACAATCAAACAAATGAACAACATATTCAATTTTCTGCCTAGGGCAAAATTTGTATGTTGATCCGTGTAATTGGCATGATAGCACTTGCACATGGACTGCCCAAAAGGATTACCTAGTGCTATTGAGGAAGAGGCCTGCTGATGTCCCGATTAGGGGTATGTCATCTACTTCAATTGAGGCAAGAATTTCACAGAAGGTGTAATTTGTCAGAAGTATGAAAAAACTCAAAACAAGAAGATCCTAGGACAATTTTGCATGCTTTTATTGCAATTTCTATACCTGAAATCCTCCAAATTTCGAGAGTACTTTGCCACCAATAAACCAAAGAAAAGGTTTCAATTGTTTCAGTTCAAGGGCTGAACTGAGGTGGGAAATTATCTATTAAAATTTTGTACTCTGGTGTGGCCAGAAGATGCCCTAGAGGTATAAATACCGGCGCCTAGCCTAATAACTTATCAAATAATCTAGTCTCAAATAAAGTCTTTATTATTATATCTTTATTAATTTGTATCTAAAGTCACTTTTGGATAGTGTCTGCAAGCTGAAATCTCAGGATCTCCAGCTTGCAACTTTTCATGCCTTAGCTGAAGTTCCCAATTATGAAGGGAAAATCAAACCCAAAGTTAGCCAGAAAGATTGGAGCCATTTGAATATGCTTAGAGTGTTTCCAAAAAGTTCTAAAAGCATAAGCAACTGGAAATATTGAGGATCTACTGGCCGAACTTCAGTACAATTTACTTTGCAGGATTTAATAATTCTAGCAAGTAATCTCTGATTTTGACAAACTTTGACTGGAGCGCCGGTATTCAGTACTGCTACACTTGATTTTGTGTATGGTGATTTCTACTTTTGTAATGCTCTTGCCAATAGTCATGCCCATGGTAAGAATGTTATGACTATCTGACTGAACGTCCTAACCACAGGAATGCAGAACTCCTTTCAATCCTTGGGTGACTTGCAGTACAATAATTGATTATTTTTGAATGTGGTATCCTCAAGATATCGCCATCTGGAATACAGTTAATGATAGGAGTGGGCTTAAAAGCTTGAGATATTTAAGGCTACTAAATAGACTCAAACTTCGCTAGTTAGGTCTGAGACAGGCGGTAACAATAACTTCACTTGGAGATCCAATATTGTATCCTGAAGCAACCTTTGACTCAGGCTCCTCTTCTTGGATTCCATTTTTGGTGTATGACCCACGTAGCTGATCCTACAGCCTCCTTTTTAGGTTCTTCTTTATTTTCTTCCTTAAGCTTAGGACAATTTCTCTAGAGATGACCTTCTTTCTGAAAGGTGTTGCATTTGAAAAGTGTAGAATTTAGGTGCTTTCATTCAACTAGAAGTAGTGTCTTCTCCTTAAATCTATCATTGCAATTTTGGCAATTTAGATGGCCTTTTGTAAGAGTCTAGCTGCTTTTTGCTCACTGGTGCTTGACGCCTTATGGTTTCAACAAAGATTTGTAAAAATTTCAAATAAATAAATAACTGATACTAAAATTCAGATTTTTATGATTTTTATTAGAAGCGCAATAAAGTGGTAAAACAAAATTTTCAATATTCAACTATTTTAGTAATTAAAGTAATTTGAGGATTTAGGGAATTTGGGAATAAGTTCAGACCATCTTAACCTCATCTAAATTAGGAAATATGAAGTAATAACGTATCATAACTTGGGTACTTGCTTCAGGGCAGTGAAGCAAATGACAAGGAATTCTGATTGGCTAACATGTACCCATGAGGTAACGTTTTTATATACTTTAGCTAATCACCTCCCAAGAAAAATCTTGCACCTTGGGGACCCCCACCAAGCAAATAAAGGGGGTCCCCATGCAGGTGCATTATATGACTTTGTTGGGGTGGGGGTGTGATTTCCAAGGATTTCCCCAAGGTCTGAGGTGAGGTTGGAGTAATCCGATTGGCTGATCTTATAGCTAGTGCCCATACAGGTTTTGAACTGACGTTGCCCCAATTAACAGGGTTCCATTGAAAATTGGCCAGGGACTTTTGGCCAATTTTCTTGACTTCATTATTTTTATTATTAAAAAGAACTTTTAACCACATCAGAAAATTACAGATGGCCAAAATTTCCCCCCTTTGGCTGAATTTGATCTTCAACATACTTATTTCTCATCTGGGAGGACAAATGTCCAACACCTTTCTATCAGGATGTCAATGCTGATAAACTGGTGGTTCTGGTGCCTTTACTCAATCTTATATGCAACTTTAACATCAATCAGGATCTCATTGAAGGCCTTAAAATAATCAGTGAGTTTCACAGCAAAAGTCAATTGCATTAGAAGAGCAGGGGTGATTCCAGAAAACTAAGCAAGACGGTCTTTGAAGTGACTAGACCAAGACTCTAGTTGAAAGATGTTGTGCCTTGGGTTATAACTGGTTTCCATAATACACAATTGACTTAAACTTCCCATTCTCATGATGAAGATTCTTTCCTTATATTTTTAATTTTCCGTGCACTTCTGGACTTGTACATAGGTATATATGTAAATTTTATCTCAAGTGTGATGAGGGCGAAGTTTATCTTTAAGTTCCTCCTGTTCTTTGCAGCTCATACAACCTTAAACATGGCGAGCTTACTGTTTGTCTCTGTCTCCACCCATGCTGTTTTTTGCAAAACTGATAAATTAGACTATAGTTCTCTCATCAGAGAGAGCTAAGACTTAATTATGGGCATAAATTGAGATATTCTAAAGACTCAATCTATTCTGTTGGTTGTACCACAATTGCTGTGTATTGGTACTGGTTTCTTGTCCTCTCAAAGTAGGTAATGGTCTGAGAGGGGTAAACAACACACTTCTATGGTGTCAACGTCCATATTCTGGTGATCCAACTATTCATCATGTTTTTCAGCTTGGTAAAAATTAAAGCAGGCTTTGTACAGTTACATTGTTTTCATTTTCCAAGAACTATAACTTCTCTTTTACTTAAGTCAGGTCCAAATTTCTAGTTCTTTATTTCTTTGGTATCCTTTAATCCTTTTTATTAACAGTCAAATGAACTACACTCATCTTCAATTCCTTGATTATAATGTACATAGAAGGACAAAAATTCTGGATTTTTCCATAGTCCATTTCAATGTTATCTTCATAGAATTCTCTGTAGTTTCTTAATGGTGTCCCCTTTAGTGAGAAGTAGTTGTTTCCAAAGGTCCCTCTCACATAAAGGATGATAATAAAGGTGGATACCTCACTTTCTTTTATGTTTATTTTGTTCACAGGATGTGCCATAAGACAAATTGGAAGTCTTGTTACTTTGTAACTGGGTTTTTTTCTCGTGGTTCCAATCATGTACACCTGTGTTTAAGCTTTATAATTAAACATAGCAGGTTGGCTCCTGACAAAACCATCAACTATCAAACTCTTCTAAAATAAGAAAATTAAGATCTTATTTTTATAACATTTATACTAGATTTCATGTTATTAGCGCCAAAAGAAGACAAAAAAATTTGAATTCTAATAGTGTATAAGAACTTAACATTTTTTATGACAAATAAATATATATATATATAGTATTTAGAAGTTTGGTGTTTAAAAAATACTTTAACTATATCATATCAAGTTTTCTCACAATTCAACTGTTCATTTGTTTTTGAGTTTCAGGGCCATCAGATTTCAATTATCTGATCCTATGGGATCCTTTGTACTTCTTTCATAATTTTATAAGGAGTGCTGTTCTGCTTGTGAGTGCATAGCTGTTTCTTTGAATTTTCCGGTTGTTCAAATAAAGTTTGTGTCTCTCACAGCTGCATGACTAAGTCAGTAATTTTATTTTATAAGTTTGCAAATATCTTTCATCCCAATTTTGGTAATATTTGAATTTTTAAACTCTGTTAAGATAATAATCTCTTTGTATAGGTTTTCAGTAATTTTACCATCATTTTTCAGAGATATGACTTGCTAAGGAGAAAATTGGCTCCTATTAGGGTAATCCAATACCCATGATAACATCAATAGTCCGCATGGTTTCACCTTTATGGTTATTCTTGAGTAGAATATGAGGGTGGTTAGGTACAGGAAATTCTGGTCAACGAATATTAACCCAATTTCAACCAATAAACTGAGAACATATTTCAGATATCAGGATATTGGACATGATAAAAATATTGGCTATTTGACTTCTATGACAGAATTGACTCCTAGACCCAAAAAAGTTGTTAGAGAAGTTGCTAAAATTTTATAGCATGGAAAACAATTGGTTGATACAGCCCAAAATTGACATTAAGAAAGTTCTATCAGACTAACTCAAACCTAAGATACCCCAAGATGAAATCCTGCGCAATTGAAATGAAGATTATTGTCTGTCATTTGATCGTGCACTAGGTGGACACAAGGCAGTAAATTAAGATGAACCCACAAAATGGTAAGTATTAAAGATCTGTCCAACAATAGATCTAAGTGTATATACTTCTCATCTGACGTGTACATTCAGCATATACTTTTTCTTTATAAAATTATGCTAAAAGGCATTATCACATCCAATAAGCACCGCCTGAACAAGAGCCTCCCATCCAAATCTCTCTTTCTATTATTTTATTAAATTTTTTCTTTTAGGTTTTATATTGTTAAGTATGACTTTAAAAGACCTCTATTCAATACTACAATAAAGTTATGCCAGTAATCATATATATAATATTTTGATAATCGCTTTAATAAGCTCATTTTGCCATACTTACCATAGTTTAGATACTCTATTTGATGGAACATAAACGGTGAATTACCACCCTTTAGGACAGATAATATCTATCTTAAATCTAGATAGCTTCAACTATTGACTGTTTGGCTTTCTGTGAATAGCACCATCAAGCTCAATAATGGAAGACAAACAGGCTGGTATCACTACAGGAGCTCAGCCAATGCTTAATAATACCTGCAACTAGTTGATCACTTCATAAAAGTAATTTAAAAGTTAGTTTCACCTACTGTCTGCACAACAAAACAAATTGGTGAAAATGACTGAATGGGAAGTTAACCCTTGCATGCCATTTGAAGAAGTTCATTAAAATTCTATGGATATTCCCAAATCTCGTCATATAACAATATTTTCAATGAAGAATTTTGTGAATTACCTTGTGAGTCATTACTTCAGGGGTTAGAGCCAGCCACAAAATGGCATCTACCGTGGACAGGAATATCATGAACTTATATGAATCCAGTGCATTTTTTAGAGAGCTATGGATCAAGTGCGAATCTATATTGCTATATTGCTCTTTTTACATCCTACACTCTATCATATCGTGTCTTTACTAAGAGTACATAGAAACTCCACCAATTTATTATCCCCAAGGGGCTTTATGGGTGGTTTATGAAAAAGTGTATAATTTAGCATCACAAAGTATAGGACGTATTTTATTTTATTCAATCAAACAGTTCCTACATCATTCAGCTTTATAACCAAATTTAGATCTAGTAATTCCAGCGTTATCTAGTATTTGAAGAAAGCGATGAAGATTCTCAAAAAGGACATCTCAGAGTCAGGTAAAATACCAAAAAATTACTCAAAGCTTTTTCCCAAGAGCTCCAAAGACAAGCTACAAAGCTTATGGAAAAAGGAGCCCAAGTTTCTACTAGCCATCATCAGGAGGTAAATAGTTCACCCTCTCAAGTCTCTGCTTGAGTAAGCCTCTAATGAATTGATGAGCTGGAAGTCCATCAAAACTCTGAGACGTCGTCTTTATCTCAAATTGTTATTTCCAGAGTGGCTCATTTTGAGCAGTATCTGGCATTCCATGTGACTCAGACGTCTAATCTGTTAATTAATGAGAAACTCAACAAATTAGAAAGTGACATGAGAGACAAACTACCTAATAAAGAAGATATTATTTAACTCTACTGTCAGCTCAACAAAGCTTAGTGATGCCGGACAAACTTCTATAATAGTTAAAAACCAATACTAACAAGTCTTCAGAGCACTTAATACAAAAAGATGAATTAGGACTTGAATTGGTGCATTGAGATATTAGAGGAAAGAATGAAGCTTTTGTGAACTTACGGTTCATTTGGTCGCCAACAAACTCACAATCTGATCATCCACGTTATGAAATTGAGAAATAATATTTCATTCTTAAAAGAAGAATAATCTGCTGGACTATACTAAGACTTACCCTAGAGAAAATGGAGCAACATCTTAATCCTCTACATGATCAGATGTATTAACTTGTGCATCAAGATATACAGAGTGAACGTGTACTAAAACTACCAAATCTGAAGATCCCAAAGTGCAAGTCACTATGGGTTTTGAGGACACTACCTTTAAGCCTAAGTTTAAGGACAAGTTTACACCTGACGAAGGGAGTATTTCATCTTCCCTCTAGTAATATAAACACACAAGCGAAGGTGTGACTAATCATTAAAAAGCTAAGCATATTTTAACTTATTTAAGCCATATAGCTCTAAAGTTTATGGTGCCTCATATGTGTGTCCTGCATACTTGGATAGAATTGAAGAAAGCACTAATCAAAGAATTTTAGTCTAAGAAAAGCCTGAGTATGAAGAAGCTGGCCTTTATCAGAATTGTGTTACTCTATAATGAAATCCTTGCCAAATTTTCTGATCACTTTTATATTGAGGCACAAACGCCATTGACATCAAAAGTGCTTGCATTATCCGATGCTGTAGCTGCCATAATTACTGGTTTACAAAGTAAACATGACCTAGACATGCACGGCACTTCTGTCAAATGAAGTATTTTTTTTGTCTTAGACATTAAAGAAACCCTTTTCGATGTGGATGATATACACAAACCCAAAATCTATGGAAAGTTTACACATAATCTAGGAGTGTATACTGTGGAGGAAGTGAAGCTTAAAAAGTAGAAGAGGCCAAAATATAACTATTGCAAGAAGAACAACCATACCGAGCATGTGTATTTTAAGAAGAACTCTGCCCTTACCAAGAGGGGAAAAAGAAGGTCAGCTTAGGGTCAATTACTCTAAAGCTGAATGACCCAAAGCGCCTGGAAAGAGAAACATTTACAATTGCTCATCTTATATACATTGAGAATGAATCCAGAAACAACTTTATGGAGAGTTATCAGAATACTGGTTAGTAAATTTTAGTTTCACCCACTAAGCTCACCATTCTGGACCACTTTAATGCCAAAAAATTGATGACAAGCAGGTTCCTGTGGGAACTTACCTCAGTCAGGTTATTAGGTACCCAGGAAAATTAATATGGCCAGCGATGCTGATCAATACCTTGACCTGTTGATCCAACCCATCTTTAGTGTACACAGTCAAGTGAAGATCAAGAAGAAGTATCTTGAGATTGTCCATAAGCCCAATGCAACTTTCTTACTGAAAGAGGTATTAGACCTCCCGCCAATGTTTAAAAAACCATTACCAAAATGGAAGTGGTAATTCAGAAGGTCTGAGATATGGTTGTATTGAATATGGGATCACCTAGCACTGTTGTCTCATCCCAACTCATCAAGAATAATCTCACACATAACTTTATATACTGAAGAGTATACCACTGCTAAAATAAAAACATCTATGCGATAGGTGCATATTCATCTCTGACAATGTAAGTTAGCAAATTAGTTTTCTCAGCTCCCAAAGTTGCCTTTTACAACAGCTAGTATGAACAACTATTGCTACTAAGTTTATTAATAAATAAAAAGGATTAATAAATCTAAAATAAGGATATTTAGTATTTCAACTATAAAATTCACCTTATACTGGATAAAAAATTGTACCAAGGAGCATTAAACTTGTCTGGTCAAGTACCCTGTACATGCTTTACTTTTTAGAAATTCTACCTTAAAAGAGATATGAAATTGCTACCCAACTCAGTATATGCAGCAGAAGGCATGTCATTTTATGCTACCAAGGTGGTAAAAATAAATTAGGAGAACAAAGTGTGCGTTCTACCAAAATAGCCCTTAAAGTATCCCCAATATACTTATTACATATTAGTGACAATTTAAAAAGTATGTCTGAACCAAGAGTTTTATCAGGAGCTCTCAACCTAGCTTATCAGAGGTCTATTGAGCTACTACATGGAAACCTAGCCAACCAAGATATCTGAGTCAATAAACACAAAGAATTGGTAAAGGTCAACTGCTTCTCATTAATGAAATTTACAAGCTACATTATATTGGTACCCACCTTATTTTGACCTACCCGCCTATGATATAATTTGCGCTATCCCTTAAGTCAAAATATTTGATAAGTTATCAGGGTAAACATGAGAAAGAGAATAAATCACTTGCATACTTTCAAGATATCTTCTCCACGTCATATTTCAACTATGGATACATGAAAGACTGGAAACATAGATTTTAAATTGGAGATTTAACCCAATACAACCGAAGCCATTTAGGAATTCAGAGGTATAGAAGCAATACATAGAGACTGAGATTAGGTATTTTTTTAAGATGGATTACTTGTGCCCTCCCAGAGTCCAAATTCATCCTTACTGTTACTTATATAAAAAATAATGGTGGTCTTAGAATATAAATGGTTTACACGAAGATATACAGCCTTGCTAAGAAAGATAACTATACAACCTTACATATTGATAATGCTTTTCCCAACTCTCCAACTTGAATTTCTTTCTTTGATGGATCTCGCCAGCGACTATTAGCAAATGGATATGTCATTATGAGACAAGAAAAATGCGCGTTTATATGCATGGATGGATTATTTAACCTAATCGCCTACCAAGGGATATGCAATGCTCCCAACTATTTTCAATGGGTGATGAATCACATCATACAGGATCTTAATTAAGCTGTGTGACAAAGTACCTAGATGACATAACAGTTTTTAAACCTTTAATATCATTTTGGATCAACTCGAGTCTTTTTTCCATTGACTGAGAGAGAACCACATCAAAGTAAAACCTGTGAGATGTACCTTCCACCATTTGGACTTGAATTTTTAGTACACGCCATGTTACAGTAAGTATATCAACCCTAGTACAATAAGGTTAAAACAATATACAAGATGCCTGAGATGGAAGTGCCTGCTACATACAGGTATTCTTAGGAAAGGTAGAATATTATCATCATTTTACTTTATTTTTTACTAAATGAACCTCACATCCATTTGCTTGCCAAATGGCCCCTTTTGTGTGGGTTTAGAGCAAATGAATGCATTTGAGTCATTGAAGGGTCTATTGAAAAGAGACTGATTGTACAAGATCTGAACAATGGAAACCATTATTCTGTTTATAGAGCCTCTAGATTAGCTGTAGTAGCCATTCTCTTTTAATGGTCGATGATGGCATTGGCCACCCAGTATCCTACCATAACAAAAATGATTTCAAAGCTGAATCAAAATATAGATTATGGAGAAAGAGTGTGTAGCTGTTCTCATGGAGGTAAAACGTATCCAGCCTTTCTTGTATGGTACTAACTTTAAAGTTGTTACAAACCAAGATCCTCTAAAAATCAGGAAGCATGAAAAATCTGGCAGGAAGACTAAACGCTGGACAATCAAACTCCAGCACTACAGCATGAATGTCATTTAAGAGCCGGAGCAAAATGGTAAACGTGGATGGGCTGATCTCACTGCCACTAAGTCTAGACAACAGTGAAGCTGGAGGGTTACACAACCATATGATGAAGCCAGACTCTTAAGAGAAAAAAATGAAACAGTTCAAAAGATGCTAAAAATGACAATCTTAAAATACAAGGTTCCTGATGGGTTACCATACAAAAAAGTAAGAAATTACTGGATACCTTACTCGTGACATTTTAAACAGGTAACAATTATAATGAAAGCTCACAGTTTTTTAGGATTAGAGGACACAGGAAACCTTATAAATAGATCAAGGATTGCTACTACTGGGAAGGAATATTAAACTCTGAAGTGGAAGTCTTAGACGTTTGCATAACTTTTAGAAAAATAACTAAACTTAATGAAAAGTATAAGTATCAGCCCATAACCCCTCAGCAGCCATTCCATACCATCAGTTTAGATGTCATAAGTCTACTACCTGAATCCATAGCAGAACGTCAATATATCCTTAAAGGGGATTATTCACTTTAAGAAGTGGGTTAAAACAATTATCATTCTTGCACAGACTGACAAGGCTACTAATAGCTTTTTATACCAAAATATTTTATAGGCACAGCTTCCCTCAGGCACTTTATGCAGTGATGAGAAAAACTTTACTTTAAGAGTTGTGAGTATCTTACTTATAAGCATTGGAACTTAACAATTATTTCTAATTCCCTACAACCCATCAGCTAAAGGTAATATAGAAAGAGCAAATAGGATGTTGGTTCAATATTAGCAAAATTGGCCTCTACCAATCCATTACACTGTGACCAATATCTCCCAAGTGCTTTTATGGCTTATAGTTAAGTTTCCATTAAATCATCAAAATGTCACCCTTCAAGTCCTTATAGGGAAGTGAAGCTGGAATTCTAGCTCAATTAGCTTGTGAAGTTACCAGTGAAATTAATAAAGAGCCTGAAAAAGCATTAAGAAGATTGTCCTAAGAATTTTATAATTACAATCAGAGGAGATTATAAATCTGGCCAAGACGGTGACAATAGAAGGTCATGCAGCAAATGAATCTCACCAACCTTTACATGCCTTTTAGATATCAGACTTAGCGCTGTACTATCATAATCATATAGCACCCCGAGGAGAAAAATTAGATTCCTTTTGGGATGAGCCATACGCTATAACCTACAATTGTGGAGATGAATACTCAATCAAGTCTTTATAAACTGAAGTGACTAGAAACTGCGTACATAGAAAATTCTTGAATTGGTACTCACCTACTAATATTATTGAGGGGGACAATGTCATATTTCAGGATATTGGAAATGTTGGGATGAACATTGACCAATTACCCCATGATAGTTGCGACTTATAGAAGCAAGAAGGGGTTAAAGAAGTTATCTTGATTTAAGAATACAGAAAAATTATTAGTCTTACTGCTCAAATTGACAATGGATAAATTTTATCAGGCCAATTTGAGCCTTAGATACCCCAAGGTGAACTCCTGCTTAGTAGAAATGAAGTATCATCAGAGCTTCAAATGTCTAGTGCACTAAGGGGCACACAAGGCATTAAATTAAGATGAACCTACAAAAGGGCATGAATCAGGAATCTGCCCAACGATCAACCCTACCGTTACCAAGTCTCATATGACTTATTACATTCAACGTTTATTTTTGTCCTAACATAAATATGCTGCAAGGCATTATACCATCCATAATGCAACGCTTGAAGAAGAGCATTCTATATAGATTTCTTCTTCTATAACTTTTATTAATCATTTCTTTTTGAGGTCAAAGCTGTTAATATGACATACTAAAACTCAATTTATACTACAATAAATCTTGTCAGTAGCTCTATATCACATTCTGGTACTTGGCTTTAAGATGTCCATTTTCGCCATACTTACCATAAGATGGATACTTTAGTTTAAAGGATATATACGATTACTTGGCGCCCATTATAAATAATATCATTTGTCTTGCATCTAGATGGATTCAAGGTTTTTATTGATTCTTATCCATAGCACCATTAGCTTAAAAATGGAATCCAACAACAGGCAGTAGCCTTGACCACGTGCGTGTACTGATGAAAGGTTAGTTGCGTTGGATGAGATTTGTCAAAATACTTGAGAGTGGGTTAAAAATTTGAGTCTATAGTTGGCTTAGGCTTACACTTGGTAACAAGAAGCAGCAACTATGACACAGTATTAAAGTCCGTTGATAGTGTTTTATATTCCAAAATGCCACATTTTTTATTTCCTCTTAGTTTGCAAAGGGTTAAGTTTTGACATTTTTTGTGCATTTTTAGATTGAAATTTGTTTAAGCATTATCTTAAGTAATTGATGGCGCTGACTGAAGCGGGTATATTGTACTGCAGAGCTATCCAACGCCTCCCAAACTCATGTATTGTGTGACCAATATGGGACTTTAGTCCATCGCCTGGAAGAATGCCCACCTTCACAAGTGATCTGGCGTAAGTTTCAACGTCTCTTTTATCAGGAGTAAACACAGATCTTCAGCCTATCTAAGGACATCTTCGCCTTGTCCTGAATTCCCCTATACGCCCTTCCCCCCAAGCCTTAGTCGTGGCAATTGCTATGTGGACTATTCACATGGTTGTCCCTGGCGCCATTTTAGGCTCTACTTCCACCCTCCAGAAAGCTGTGCGCTGATTCCACTATCACCTTGAGGACCACTTTCAAGCCTGATTGTTTGGATATTTTCTATCCCATCAATGACAGTTGATCTCATCCTGGTTCCCATATGGTTCATAACCTCAGACCCTTTCTTTCATACGTGATCAATGGTGGCGCAAGCCTCTTTTCATAATACCCCTTCTCCTAAAATTAGCTTCCTACTGGCAACAGGAGGCAGCTTTAGCATCTCTGGAGTGCCTCTTGCGTATATTGGTGCTTGGTTATTGTACATATTAAAAAGTGTCAATCCCATGGTTGGCCTTCCCCAAAATAAATTTAACTACCTTGAGTAAATGGTTGTTGAAATATTTCCCAAGGGTGGTTTCTTTGCTATTCTATGCTGAGACATGCTAACACGATAAAAGGAGAGATGGCCTTTATCATTACTGAGATCAATGAGTGAGGGCCCTCCATAAGTTGTGGAAAATTTTCCCATTGAAGACATTATCTTTTTTAATTTTGAAAAAAATTAGAAGTTTTCTGTAGAAAATTATTATCCTTATTAGAGATATAACAAAAAGACCCAGCACTCTTTTATTAGCAGAGTGAGAGGTTTTTGTACTTTTGAGAAAGTTAGGAGGGATCTTGATAACATTGGTTACAACTGGATGAGGGCATATTATCCAGAACGTTGAAATCTTTATTCAAGGTCGTGGCTTAGCCTTCTGTTCCTTGAAAAAAGGTGTCAAGTTTAGTGAGATTTAATCTAGTGATCTTTGCTACATTTTTTGGTACTAGCATCCCAGACTTTCCCTAGAAATTGTACCATTTGTGTAAAAAATAGAATTTAATTGGGCAATTTTCCTGAATTGAGCATGATGTTTTTGTCCTCTTTTAGAATTTGATTTTTTTCTACTAATTCCTGTGGAATTCTCTGAATTTTTCCCCTTTTCAAAAGATGCTTCAGTGGAAACAAATAATATAAGCAGGATGGTATTTTCGCCAGTATTGGATGGAAGTAAACTCAATTTGGTTTGTGGCAAATGTTCAGTGTTTGTCCAGTTGATTAAATTCTGGCTTGTAGGTGCTGGCTAGGTGCTATCCCAGAATTCAAACAGTAGGGCAGACGCGGTATTATTAGTATGTTGCTCCCTAAAGAGAAAGGGGGCCAAAGTTACCCCATAAGTTTACCAGCCTTGACCCTATTTAAAGAGTTTATTTACTTAATATTAAAATGAGTTATAGTAAATTAGTGGTAAGGTTTATTAGTGAGCCTTGCACTATTTAAAGTGCCAAGACCAAAAAGTGGGAGGTGAGAGCAAATCCATGATATACAGGAGGTAGGATAATAGGTGATAGATGCCTAGCCTTCAGGAAATTTTAGCATCAGTTGCTGATAGAATAATAATTTTTTACAAATCATAATCATACAGAAAAGGATGATTATCTTCATTTTTAGTCGCAAGTAATCATAAGATTTAATTTGCTATTCATAATGATCTCTGATAGTTTTAGAACTTTTTTAGGCAGTGGAAACATCATTACTCACCCTCTTATCAAAAACCTCTACATTCTGTCAGCATTATGATTATCCCCGACTTAAGTCAATAATATATCCCAAAAATGAACATATTATTGAGATTCAGCGTTAACTGGTATCTTATCACAAACTTGGAATTATATTATAATTATTTTGACATTCTCAGCTTCAGCCGCCAGTGTTGAGTTACTGATAGATTAATTAATAAATAATAAAATTTGGTGTAATTTTAAAGTAATTATGATGCCCTTAAAGCTATCAAGGATTATCTCTGAAGCTTCAAACAAGATCAACTCAAGTTAATGAGGAGCTTATTTTTACCTCTAATATTATCAATATTAATGGGAAGTGACCCCTATTAAGAGGATTCACCTAGTAAAGGATGAATCCTGATACAAAGTTATGTTCTAAGCCCGCTATCTTTGCTAGCAGTAATGCTTAAGGGACTCTTCCTTTCCTTGATTTAGAAGTATGTACTGCCCTATTCAAGTTAATGGCTAAAGAAGGAACTCTTGGATTATTTTTCTTAAAATAACAGGTTCTACTCCCCTTACAACTCATTACCAAAACATAATTCTTGAGAGGTGAGGGAAGTTTCATATCTGCATTGGTCGTGGGTATGAAAGAGGAGAAAGTGAGTGCGTTAGGTTTTAGTATGTAAATCTTTGATCAGCTCATGAAAGTTTATGCAGCCTTGGGCAGGGAACTAATTGTTATTGTATATCAATTACCTTTTAAAAGTCGCGTGGAATTGGATTTTCCACTGAGTTTTCTGAGCATCCAGGACCTCTTCACCATCAAAATCTATGCCCTCTATCAGTATTGTTTTAGTTTCTTATAGTCTTTCACCCTTGAAAGGATACAGTATGGAAGCATGGAAAGCATATGATTTTCCCAATGAGGAAGAAGCTCCACATGGGGAGATAATTGTCCAGACTTTTTGTTGGGAAATGCACCTTCCCTTTGTTAGATTTGGGTGGTTGAACCGAAAAAAACCTTTTAGAAACTATCATTCTAGCCTATATCCCTAATTATGGATTTTGTAATCCTTACCATTTAAATCAGCATAATCTGAACCATTAATACTCACAAAACGACATCCATATTGATGCCACGCTGTGTTTTATAAAACCTATGGTCTAACGACACCTATAATGTTGCTCCTCATTTAATTTCTATCAGGATTTCATAGTATTGCATTATTGTATGTCAATCCTCATAATTGGCATGATAGCACTTAACCATGAAAAGTCTAAAATGGAGTACTTAGTGCTATTGTGAGGCCTACCAACGTCCCAACTAGGTGTATGTCAATATTTTTCCAATTATTGCCAAGTATTACTAATATATGTATCTCTTCAAATGTATGATGAAATATTAATTTGGCTAATCTCAAACAATTTAGCACATCTGAGTTGCAATTTTTTCTTAAGACCCTCTTAATCTTGAGATTTTTTGCCATCAATCAATCTAATAAAAGATCATTGTTATATCAATTCTTGGGTTGAACTGAGTTGGAAAAATAAAACCCGTGGAAAATTGCGTGCTAAAAATATGGTAGGAGATGCTCTAGAAGTATAAATACTAACGCCTGTACAAGAGAAAAAGCAAGTAAATAAAGAAAGAAAAAAATTATCTAATAAAATTTTCTCTTTTTATAATTTATTTTATCTGGCTAGATTTTCAGAATTTAGTTCTTTCTTTTAGAAGTGTCAAAAACTGTTAGGAAATAGATCTCCAAATTGTTCCTTTAATTGCGTCATAGAAGTTTCTGATTATTAAAAGGTAAATTTGCCACAAGAATACCAGAAGATTTAAGTAATTTTAGTAAAGACTTGTTAGCTTCTGTTCGGTCAAAACACTGCAAGGAACTTTGCAAAAGTTTGAGGATATTTTTGACAAACTTCCTCCTGATTATACGTGCAAGATTTAATTATCAAGTGAGTAAATCTCAGAAATAATACCCTTATGAAAGCCAGCTTCTTTTATAGAACCTTGAGCTTTGATTTTGTATCTACCTTTACAAAGTCGCCTTTATGATGACTTGGGGCTGCTTTATATTCACTAGTTGGAAAACCGCTTGGTGTCCTGAATGGCCTTAGTTAAACGTTTCTGCACTTATTGATGTATTTTTTTGAATGTGCATTATATAGATGTCTGCTGCTGGAATTTCAGTGTGTAAATATGGTCTAATAAAGAATGCAGAGCTACAAACAAAGATGGAATACATTGGCGACATTATTTTGGATGCATGTAAGTAAGTATTTTATGCAAATGAGGCCAAGAGAATAGTGGCCGCCCAAGGGTCCTAAGACGAAGTTGCATAGTAATGTAGATATTGTTCAAGTGACAAGCTAATTTTTTTTGTTTGTCCATCAAATTGTTGTTGGTACACCAACGACCAGAAGGGTTTGTTTTAACGTTTTTTGCAGAGAGTCCCAGAACTTGAAGTAAATTGAGACCCTCTGTCACTTTTCATTACTTGTGGTACTCTAAACGTAGTGAAAACTTGGGATAAAATAACTAAGCAAATTATTAACCATGTTTTTCATCAAGCACTAAACCGTGGGCGTATTTTTTAAACCTATCTATGCCCTACATATTTGCGTCAAAGCCCTATGAGTTGGACAGAATAACGATGTAGTTCAAAGTTTATAATATCCAATCACTAATGCCTGTTGAAGTGGGTGTCAAAATACGAGTATTGCTTTCTTGTTTTTTATTATCCTGCACGTCTATTTGGGCCAAAGTCTCAATAATGGATCCTTGATAGTGCCTGTAGTTTACGGTATTTGGACTGTTCAAAAACTCACTAGGTCTACTAAATATGCCTCGACTCTTCCAGCCAATTTTGGGCATATTTTTCCCTTTGTGTTTGGGAACTTCTTCTGAGGCAGGTGGATATACAAGCTGTGGATTAAGCGCATCCAGCTTGTCAACACTTTTATCCAAAGAAAGGATTCAGGGAGTAAACCAGGAAAGAGATATAATAAATAAAACTTTTATTAGAAGCTATATATTAGATAATGGTCATTAAGCCAGGCGCTAGTATTTATACCCCTAAGGCATCTCCTTGCCACATTCCAGCACAAAATTTCAACAGATATTTTATCACCTCAGTTCAGCCCTTTTAACTGATATTACTGAAACCATCTCTTAGGTTTATTGTCAAAATACTCTCAAACTAGGGAGGATTTTAGGTACAAAAATTGCAATAAAAGCATGCAAAATTGACCTAGGATCTTCTGGATTTCAGTTTCATCATACTGATGACAAAATACACCTTCTGTAAATTTTGGCATCAATTGAAGTATATGTGCCCCTAATCAGGACATTGGCAGACCTCTTTCTCGATAGCACAAGGTAACCCCTTTTGAGAAAACCATGCAAGTGCTATCATGCCAATTATGCATATCAACATACAAATTTCGCCCTAAGGTGGAAAATTGATTACGTTTTTCATTCATATGAAGTCCTTGGGATTTTCAGATGTTAACTTTGGGGCGTCCCCAAATAATTTTGTATACAATTAAGTTGAATGTGTTCCCAAATCATTGGGACCAATTGCCAAGATTTGATGCATAGAAAAATTGGCCATAATATGCAAGTGTATTCATGACAAGCACTCTGCTAAAATACTTGATTAAAATATCACTGAGATATTTGGCCCAGATTTGTATGATTTTAATAGGCTTTGAGGTAAGAATATATGTGTTAGCTCAAGCGTTGAAAAGGTATTTAGCTCAATCTGATGGTTGTCAAAGGTTTATTTTCGAGTCAACATCCAGAATCTGACATTTCCCTCTTCTAGACTCAAACATAAGCCCTAAGATTCCCATTTAGCCTATGTTGGTCTTTTCTCATTGGCCCAAACGCCCAATGAGAATGGAGTTGGTTTTTCTATTTGGAAACTTTGGTCCAAATGGCTGATGAGTCTGAAGTATGACGGCCCAAATGCCTGTCAAATCTGAAGTTGGATCCTCTCCCCAACCTCAAGTGTGAACTAAAATATTAATTAGAAAGCTATTATATTTATAAGTATTTTCTGGTTTTTTTTTGGTTTTGTTTTTATGTTTTTACGTCTTCTTTTAAACTTTTTCTTTTCTTAATTGGCCGCTTATTAAACCTTCTTAAGGTTTTTTCATGGACGTGGTTTTATATCTGGCTGGTCCTAATATCCTTGATGGTGTGTATGAACTTATAATTTTTCCCAATCACATTGAATGGCCTAACCCAGATGTGAAATAACTTTTGCAATCTGCCTGATCCATGAGTGTTGCAAAATAGGACTTCGCCGTTAACTTCAAATTTGGCCAGTGGGTAGTGATTCTTTAAGTCCTTTTGATTTCAGGCTTTTTTTTGCCAAAACTGTTGTCAAAGGCTTGAGCTTGCAGTTTGATTAAGGCATCTGCAAGCTTCTCAACATACTGAGGGTAAGTGTTTTTTCCGAAAATCTTCGTGGGCCAAATATAGCAGTGTTGGTAGGGCTGGGTTCCTACCATATAATACTTGAAATGGAGACATCCTGGTTGATGAATGGTAGGAGATATTGTTGGCGAAGACCGCCAAACTTAAATAAGTACTCCATTTGGATGGTTTGGTCAAGGTTAATTTATGGATAATGTTCACCAATGTCCCTTTTGCGCGCTAAAGAGTACCATTAGTTTCTGGATGATAGGGAGCATAAAGAAAACCTCATACTCCCATGAATTGGTTGAGCTTGGAAAGGAAATTGGCGGTAAAGTTGGTTCTATATCATTCAGAATAAATTGGGGACATCCATGTTTGTGGATGATGTTTATTAAGTACAAACTTGGCGGTGGTTGCTGCTCTAGCTCCCTGAATGGCCTTTGCCTCGACCCATTTGGTCAAGTGGTTGATGGCTATGACTATGTACTTGGCCTTTGTATTGTTTGTTGGAAGTGGGCCAACAACGTTGATAGTTACAATGTGCCAGGTAAAGTTGAGCCAAATAAGCTGGTAAGATGTGCTTTTTTGGAATGGTTTTTCGCCTTGGCACTCTGCACAGCATTTTAGTATTTCTTGGATGTCAAAATGCATTGACTCCCAGTAGTATATTTTCTTTCAGGTGTTCTTTCATCTTCTTGAATCCACAATGCCCGATAGCCTTATGCATTGCCATTATTAAGTCATTTTTGGGCCAATGGTCTTGGGAAAATAAACCTTTTGTCTTTGACGACCTTGTAAAGCGTCCCATTTTCAATGGTTGTATTTTTTGTAGATCCAAAAATATTTTTGGATGCATTTGGGCTCATCCTGATACTCTCCACTGATCATTTTCATAAACAACTCCTTGGTGGGTTTGACTAAGTGTTGTGATGGCTAGTCAGGATAGAGAGTCCTTGTTTTGGTGTTTTGCCCCAGCTTGATGCCTTATGGTGTAGTCATAAGCTTGAAGATTTAATGCCCAGCAGACTGATTGGCCCTCATGATTTCTTAAGTTGTTTAACCATCTTAGGGAAGCATGGTCAGTAACAATCTTGAAATAAGTGCCATGAAGATAGACCCAGAATTGCTTGCAAGCTTATATGACGGCCAAGCATTCTCATTCCATCATCGTGTAGTTCCTTTAATGAAAGTTTAAGGTCTGACTAGCAAAGGCAACTGGATGTCTTTCACTATCTTCTCCAACTTGGGATAAAACAGCCTCCACTGCTGTTTGAGTGCATCGCTTTGGATGATAAATTTGCAATCAAAGTCCAGTTATTGAAGAACAGGTGCGCTTAATAGGTTCCAATCAGAGTTTGTTCAAATGCATCCTGGAAAGCTGGAGTCCAGTCAAATGGGACCTTATCTTTGAGCAGATGTAAAAGTGTTTCTCCAATTTGTGTGAAGTTGGCAATAAATTGGCAATAGTACTCAATCATGCTTAGGAATACTTGAACATTGCACTTGGATTCAGGCCATTTAATTTTGGAGATAGCATCCAGCTTAGAGGGTTGGGGCCTGTCACAATTCCAATATGACTGGATGATAAGCTCTAAGTCAATATATGGGGGAACGGATGGAATCTGCTGGAATTGAACTGGTACTGGGAATTAAAGCACTTTAAAATGAGGCATTCGGAGAATCAAGAGGATTTATGCCTAGATTTGATACAAAATGAGAGTAAGTCAAAATGGGAAGCAGAAGAGAAGAGTACCAAGTCGAGGATGCATCCAGCTGGGGAACTGAAGTATAAAGAATCTGATGGAAGATAAAAGGTTGAGAGGTTTTAGAGGAGAAAAGGAGAGCATGCAGATAAGTCTGCAATTTATAGTAAAATAAGGTTGTAATAAAGGGCAATAGCTCCATACATAATTTGTTAAAGTTAATTATAAATCAGCGATCCTCATATCATCCAATTTTGTTGCTCAGTGGCTCATACCCTATGCAAAACCAGCTCAGCGAAATCAAGCCACAAATGCTGAGAATCGACAGTGGTGCTCACTACAGGGGGCCAACTAAGCAACTATAGTTGAAAACAACCAGAAAGCCTATTACTCTACAATGAGGGGTCCTCCTCCTTTCCAACAGCAAACCTGCTTGCAATATATAATTGAAGAAGTTCTTTTATGAATACAAGCTGTGGAAAAGCAACTGAACAAAGAAAGGGGAGTCCACTAGAAATTGCAACAACAATATGAAATGCTGCAGCAGTTGATCAACAAACAGTTCGCGGAGCAAAGCAAATTCATTCATATTGAGAAATTACCTCCTTTCAGTCATGATGGGAATCTACACGGTTACTTTAAGCGGTTCAAATTCACTGTGGAAGGAGCTACAGATCGACAAAAAGTGAAATTGTTGCTGTCCGCTTTAGATGTGGAAAGCACTGATCAGGTGACCTGCTATCTTCCTAACAGCTCAGTATCATATTCACAAGTAAAAGCGATTATCATCTGGCTGTTTGGGGGTGCTACCAGGATGTGTCAACAAAAAGCCAACTTTATGAATATACAGTTTGACCAAAATTAAACTCTGTCAGACTTTGCTGAGCAGTTTTCAGCGGAAGCACACATTCTGCTTGGGGCCAATATCTTAACCACTGAAGATGTAAGCTTAGCGATGACGGTGGATGTCAAACCATATTGGGAACTACATAACGCTATGGCCTATGTGTTGGATGGGGATACTGGACTTATTTGGATCATGAACGCCTTATGACGGCTCTCTGCCACGAACAGCGGCCCCAATGTAGCCCAAAAATTGCTGTTGCCCCCGCTCCAACCCTTGCAGGATATAGGTCACCGTGATTGGGCTATCAGCTGCTGGAATGTAGTCATCCCTCACATGAGTCAATATACCCTTTCCAGCCCAGATGCGTACCATTTATGAACACTTGCTTCCAGTGTGGACAAAAGGCATTATGCAGCCAATTGCCCTAGTCAACCACATGTGTATGCAATGCCAACTAGGATAATTGAGCAGGGAAAAGCTCGAGCGGAGTAGAGATGGGACGTTCTTGCCCCACTAAGTCCATATCACTTGTCTTTAACAATCCCCAAACATCTTTTTGGGTAAAAATTAACCCTCAATTGGATGATGTGTTATATCATCAGCTTTCCTTGGATACCCTTGCTTCTGCTTCCATGAGTAAAGGCTTACCCCATCAGGCCAAGCTTCGCCAGGATGTGCAGAAGCTATATGCATGGCAGCTCCTGGAACATACTGGCATTAGCAAACTGGATCCTTCACTAACATCACTCCTTTAGTAGGGATTACCATAGCCATTCCGGTAAAGAAAATTGCTAGGGAGTATCCTCAAGTTGGCAAGGCCTTTCTTTTTTTGAGTAGCACAAAGCCCTTGAACATACAAGCAATACACACCAATGATTCTTCTTACTCAGAATGTAAATATTGCGATATATTCGTTCAAAACATGAAATACGCGCTATCATAGACATGAGAGCACCTGTGAACATATTCTCCACTTGGTTGGTGGCTAAACCTATGTTGAAACCAGATGTGGACCATCTTGTAGTATATGGGACCATGGGAACGCACAGCACTGTGTCAAAAGGAGCATATAGCGCGTTGCCTCACCAATTTGGGTCAGTTCAGGTGTCTGCTTAAGTGGTGTTCTAGCCAAATAACCACTATGATATGTTAATTGGCGCGGCTTTCATGAGGAAATTTGGCGTTGTGATAGATATAGTGGAAGAAACCCTTATCATATTTGGTCAACAAGTTCCAGCATATTTTTCCTCTGGTGGAATCCCAAAGGATCCAGTTCACTCCAATAGATCAATATAGCATACAGTGATGGAGTAATCCCTGTTCGCTATCAGTGACTGAGTTGGTGGACTGAGATCCTTCCCAACCAGATATATGATTATAAGGGAATCCTGCTTCGAGCAACGCGCCCTTTAAGCTTACCATCTGGACACCAGGGCTTAATAGGGACTGGGCTCAAAATCGAAGTCCCTAAGGGGCTTTATGGAGAAATCCTGGCGCCTCATCAGCACTCGCAGATTGAACCACACATGGCTCCAGGGTTATTGTTTCCTGGGAATGGGGAGGTGAAGGTGCTGCTTGTGAACCTACAGAAGGATACAATAACAATCAGGCGGCACCAAGTGGTGGCTTACCTACACTTCGTTCCTATTGGGGAAGTTTGTTGTATTTATGACTTTGGCTCATGGGAAGATCTCAGATTACTGGCTCGTTCCTCATTCAGCGTACTGACTGTAGTACCATGGGAAGCGCTCATGGGATTATTGCCGGAATAACAAGATAAGGCTATGGCCTTATTTGAAAATTATCAGGATATTTTTACTAATAATGATCATGACCTGGGGTATGCTCAAGGGGTGGTACATCGGATAGACATGGGGGATCACCCTCCCATTCGTTCATGACACATTAGACATTCAAAAGCAGTGGAAGAGGTTGTCTCCAATGAAGTAGATAAACTTATTGAGCAAGGAATGCTAGAGCCATCAAACAGTCTGTGGGTGTCGCCTGTGCTCATCATAAAGATGAAGGATGGCACAAATCAAGTGGTTATTGACTATTGTAAACTCAATAACGTAACAAAGGAGGATTCTTACCCTCTTCCACGGATTGATGATGCGTTAGACCAATTGGGCAGGGCGAACTATTTTTCCACCATAGATCTGATCTTGGGGAATTGGCAGATTGAATTGCTATTAACAAAACAGGAGATATGTGCAATCATCACCTTGAGAGGATTGTTCCAGCTGACATGTATGCCGCAAGGGTTGTGTAACTCTCCAGCTACGTTTCAGCATGCCATGGATATGATTTTAGGTGATTTAAAGATGTCCTGTGTCTTAGTTTACCTTGAAGACATCAATGTGTTTTTGTGGACATTTACAGAGCACTTAGACCACTTGGAGCAAGTGTTTCAGTGCCTCACCGCTGCTAATACAAAATTAAGCCTTGAAAGTGCCATTTCTTTAAGGAGCAATTAGAATACCTCAGGTTTGTCATGGATTCACATGGGCTTAAACCACAGCTGGATAAAGTGGAAGTGATAAGCAGGATGACTCGCCCAGTAGATAAGCGGGACATTCAAGTATTTCTGGGAATTGTTGGGTATTACTGACAGTTCATTCCCAATTTCAGCTGCATTGGGGCCCCGCTTTTCGATCTATTAAAGAAAAACACTTCTTTCAATTGGATGGAACGATGTCAGAACGCTTTCAATGTATTGCATACCATATTAGCAAGTTCACCCATTTTGCAATACCCCTAACTTCAATAAGCCATTCATAGTGCAAATGGATGCCTCGCTCTCTGCTATAGGGGCAGTATTATCTCAGAAGGACGGTGATGGCGTGGAGCATCCTGTTGCCTTCTGTAGTCAAAGTTTGAACTGTCATGAACGGAACTACACTGTTACTGAGTGAGAATGTTTAGCAGTAATTTACACTAACAAACAGTTTTGAGTATACCTACATGGGGTACGATTGCAAGTCATAAGGGACCATGCTTCCTTGCGTTGGTTGCAGAATCTGCGCAAACCGGAAGGGAGGCTCACACGTTGGGTGTTGAAGCTGCAAGCATATGATTTTGAGATCTTGCATCGACCAGGAGCGAAACATTATAATGCAGGTTGTATCTTTAGGCTGCCAACAGTCAAAAGCACGGCGGATCTAGCTGACATAATGTATGAGAGGATGGTGGTAAATAAATACCAGGATGAGCCGCCGCATGTGATCAAGGTACTAGATGGTCTTAGGGCGGATACCTTTCTATGTGAAGGAGAACTATATAAGCGAATTGGCGACCAGACCTTAAGTTTCCTTAAGCCTTTAACCCAACCTGCAATAATTATGGATGCTCATCGGGCTGTAGGCCACGGAGGGTTGTGGAAAACACTGGAGATGTTGCGATCCTGATACTACTGGGAGAGCATGCATTATGATGTATTGGAAACAATTAGTTGTTGTCATCAGTATCAAGTGGAAAAACCATTCCGTAAGAGAACCACATATCAGCTGTTCAAACCCCAGTTTGCTTGGCATACCGTTTCTATTGATGTAGTAGGACCTCTGCCAACTAGTACTAATTGGTCCAAATATATTATCATCACCATAGATCATTTGACTCAATGGTTGGAGGCTAGGGCCATCAACGATTTGGGCGCAGTTACTACTGCTAAATTCATCATGGAGTGTGCTATACAGTAACACAGCTGCCCGCAATTCTTTTTAATGGATAATGGAACCAATTTCACCTCACACATTCTGCCAAAGTTGAACGAGCTGATGGCGATCCATGGGGTTTTGACCACCCCATATCATCCAAATCTAATGGGATGGTGGAGCGGGATAATGGAACTTTGGTGAACATTCTCCATAAACTGGTAAATGATCGACCCTCACAATGGAGCACCCTCCTACCCACTTTGGTATTTGCATATAATATCAGTTATCATTCAGCCACTGGTAAGAGCCCATTTCAACTGCTGTATGGTCGACATCCAGCTCTGCCTGCCTTGCTATATTTGTGTGTAGAGGACACTGGTGGAATGAATCCTCAGCGATATCAAATCAACTCATGGATACTTAATCATGTTGCAAACAGAAGCTTACTCCACAAGTCTAGCAAAGAAAATCCGTGACCAGGCAGCTGACCAGAAGCGCTGGAGTGGTCTTCCATTTTTCGCTGTAGGGGATTACGTTTTACTCCATGACCAGCATGGATTTGGATGAAAAATAAGCTCTCTGACATTTGGTTTGGCCCATTTGAGATTATTAAGAAGACTGGTATGTATGTCTACACAATTAAGGAACTTGCAGGGGGTTGGGTTATCAACAGAGTCCACGCAAAGTTCCTTTGAGCATGTGAACAGTAAGCATTTATCATCCAGTCAAGGAGGGGTAATCTCGAGATTCCAATATGACTGGATGATAAGCTCTAAGTCAATATATGGCGGAACAGATGGAATCCGCTGGAATTGAACTGGTACTGAGAATTTAAGTGCTTCAAAATGAGGCATTTGGTGAATCAAGAGGATTTATGCCAGAATTAATATAGAATGAGAGTAAGTCAAAATGGGAAGCAGAAGAGAAGAGTACCAAGTCGAGGATGCATCTGGCTGGGGAACCGAAGTATAAAGAGTCTGTTGGAAGATAAAAGGTTGAGAGGTTTTTTAGAGAAAAGGAGAGCGCGCAGATAATTCTGCAATTTATAGTAAAATAAAGGCCGTAATAAGAGGCAATAGCTCCATACATAATTTATTTAAGTTTTATTATAAATTGGCAATCCTTATATCATCTGATTTGGATGCTCAGTGGCTCATACCCTGTGAAAAACCAACTCGGCGGAATTGAGCCACGAACACCAAGAATCAACAGGGCCAAAGACCCACTTTATCAATCACAAATCTGAGGCATTTTAGTTGGCCTTTGAAAACCTGACATTTTCTGGGATTGATTTTTAAGTTTACAGCAGCTAGCCTTTAAAACTCCTCTGAATGTTCCAGGTGGTCATCAAAAGTTCGGCTGAAAACATTGATATTGTCAAGGTACACTAGTACACATGAAAATGTCAAGTCTCCCAGAATTGTTTCCATTTCCCGTTGGAATGTAGCTGGGGCATTGCAGAGCCCTTGAGGCATCCTTGTCAGCTGAAATAGGCCCTCTTGGGTTATTTGCACATTTCTCACGCTCCTCTTCAAGCAGATCTATCTGGCATTATCCGCTGATAAGGTCCATTTGTTGAGAAGAACTTTGCGCCCCCTAGCCTATACAAAGCGTTGTCAATTCGTAGCAGTGGGTACAAGTCCTTCTTTGTGATTTTTTAACTTCTGATAGTCAATGTCTTCTTGGCTGCTTCCATCCTTCTTCACTATTAGAATTGGGCTGCCCATGGACTTTTTGAAGGGACTAGCAGCCAAAATCGAGGAGTTTATATCTCCTTAGATACTGCTTCCTCTGATGATTTCAAGTCTAATCAAGTGTAATCAAATAGGTTTAAGATCTCCAGTATCGATTTTATGGGTGAAACCATTAGCACATCACAAGTCAAAATTGTCTTGTGCAAATATTTCCTGATATTTTAAGCGAATAAATCCTGAGCTTGGCCTTTCTTGGAGTTGGTCAGGCTGCTTAAATCAGCCATAGGGACAACATTATTTATGCTGAGTTGGTCATTATTGGGGAGCCCTAATTTGACAAAAGTTTCAAACTCATGGAATGAGTGAATTTCCATGGTAGGGAGCAGATGTAGTAAAGTGATTGTTTAATGTCGCCTGTTGGAGATGGGGCAGTTTTGCAGGTTTGCACATAAGATATTATTTCTCCATGGCCAGAATGATAATACTAGGGGCAATGTTTGGTTCAAATTGAGACTTAGACCATGATTGATATACTCTACCATAAAGTTCTTCCTTTATATTAATTGTTAGTCCCATCGGGACAATTACTTGTTCTTCAGATGGTTCTATTGATGGTCAGATTTAATCAAAGTGGAATGCCATTTGACTTATCAATCTGAGTGGGGAGTAGATTTATCTTTGACCGAGCTTTGGAATACTCAATTAGGATGACCCCATCTTTGTAGGCCAGATTTATGAACAGGCTGGGTTTCTTTTTCTCAACTGCCTTATCACAGTTATAGTAAAGTGGAAAAGCATGACATAGAATGGTGAGAGTATCATCCTTATGCTTGGTAAAAACTTCATATCTTCTTAGGAAATCAGTCCCAATTAGGATATCATAGTTTGCATTTGGCAACACTATGGCAGGTTCTGTTACTACAATGGATCCAAATCTGAGTGGTAGAGTACTGTAGGCGCTCAGCGATTTGGTTGTATGTGCTCCAGCTGTTCCATATTCCTGACCGTGGGCAACATTGGGTGCAATTTTCATTTTTTTAACCAACTTTGTGCTGAATATATTGATAGGAGCACCACTAAAAATACCGAAATTGCATCTTGTTTACTTCCATGTCCACATAAGTACATCAGAGTAGTTTTCAGAGTATTCATTGTATGAATGCTGTGATTGCTGCCCAATTCCAGGTGTGATTCAGGCTTGAGCAAATATCTGGGAAGTTATCTGCTAAGGTTTTCAAGGGAATGTCTACTTGAACGTTGTTAAATTTAGGTAGGTCAGTCAAACATCTGGTCTGGAGGTCTAAACTCTGATCAATAATCTTCTTTGCGTAGGAGTTTTTATACTTCAGCTTGGGCTAATCCATTTATTTTCAAGGGTTTAGTTGCTTTTGCTGTAGCCCGAGTAGTGACCTTCAAGACATCATTAGCCACAATATGGTGAAAATTATCTTTAGCAACATCTTCGGCCCTAAAGAGCTCATCAGGTCAGGTGGAATGGTTTGAAAATCGGTGGAGTTAGAGCATTCTGCCTCTACTCCACCTGCTCTTTTCCCGCCTCAATGTCACTGTGTATTTCTAGTACAAAGTTGACCCAATGCTTTTTGTTGGACCGTCTGAAGCATTGTCTAGCAAATTGCCCTTGTTGACCACAAATGTGGCAAGTAAATGGCCCTGTTTGCTGTTTTTGCTTAAATTTTGGTTCATATTTTGGAAATTTTTCCACTTGTTAAACAACATGTTTCTTTTTGGGCCCAAAAAATCGAGATTTTTGCTGATCTTTTTGCCCGATTAGGAGTATTAAAATTATGGGAACAGCTTATTAAGTAATAGGTAGGCTCTTGAATTTCCAAGCTTCCATTGAATTTAGACAGCATAACATTGTGTAGTTCACGGAAGGGCATAATTGCATGCTATATTGCAATCTTGGTGTCAAACTTATCTATTGCATTGCACTCACACAGAACTTGTGCTTCATGGAAGAATCTGTATGCAAAGTCCTTAATGGTCTCATTCTGTCTGAATTTGATATTGAGAAGCTCTCTTTTTTGGTTCTAGTTTCTCAGGCCCTCCAAACTGATTTGTTATTGCAATTTTGGCATCCATATAGGACCAATCATCGCCCAAATAGGGCATAATGAGGTCACAGCTATTGGCATTGAGTGAGTTAATCAGTTCTAATCCTTTCACATAGTCTGATGCTCCTCTCAATGCTTTTTCAAATAATTTATGGAAAGAGTGAACGTTCCCATCCTATTGAACTTTGGTAAATTCAGTGGTTTGAAGTCATCACGCCCTATTTTAGACATAGGAGTTGTACTTCTTCTGGAACATCTTGGTGTATCATCACCCATAATTTTCCCTGTCAGAAAATTGACTTTGCTCTGCTAGTTGGCAGGCTAACCAGTATGAAGACTGGTCAGCCCCTGATATTTTGCCTTAGGCGTCAGGGCTAGCAGCGCCGGCTAACCCCTTGGCATGTCACCCGTGCCATTTTGGGGATCCCCTTTAACCTAAACTATAACCAACAAAATAAATAATAACTGATAAACAAAGGTAGAATCTACAAAGGGAGATATTTATTGAAAGTGAAGCGCCAGGTATTTATACTATTTACAAAAGGGCTACTGCACCCATCGCTGACCTATTGGCTCTTCCACTGGTTCTTCCAGCCAACCACTTCTTTTCTTCTTCTTCTTCTTTATTTACATTATCTCTTCCCTGGCGTCGCACTCTCACTCCATCCTTCCCGATGTCCAATTTAGTTTTGGTTCATCCTCAGCCTTACGTCATCAGTGAACCATATAAATAAATAAACTAAATAGACATTAAATTTGGATTTGACCTTAAAATTAATAATAATGCGCCAGAAACTACTTCAGTCGCTCACTTTGACACAGAATATCTCGGCATCTTGCCAACATCTATCCTCGCCTTATCTTGATAATAAATGAGGCACTGGAAATAGCCTCAGCTGCCTCAAACTCATAATTGTTGGATCCACCTACATTGGATCAATACAGGCAGCAAATGTCTGAAGTGATACATTGACTTTCTGCCAGAAATCCCACAACGGACCACAAATGGCCATTGACGTTGACTACTGATCCTGCTGATGGATTGGATCATCCTTGGCTATTAGTTGCCAGTGATCCTTTTAACTAATTTAGGGCCACCAATTGGTCCCACTTTAACCTAAATACCACACTCGGTGGAATACTAATTTCAGCTCAACCCAAATTGGGGAGCAACTAACCAGAAATCAAACTAAATACCACGAAATTCAGTCAATAAACCATTACACCGGGATTGGCTATATCATTCCAAATAATGCTAAATCATTGGAGGATTCCATCTTATTAAAATCACGACAGGCCCTCTTTCCCATTTGAAAGTATCTGGATTTGGGATTGATTCTAGGACTCTAAATATAGAATGGATGTTCAAAATATCCATTTCTGAATTGGTGTCAACTTCCAATGATTTGGTTTTATGGTATTACTCTGAACTACTGGATTTTGATGCCTGATTCAGCCCTTAGTTACTTTCACATTTTATTTTTTGCTAGAAAAGTAGGGCTTTTTCCTATTTCTTTTTTATAAAGTTGGGCGAGCACTGGCAGCCTTGCTTTTTAAAGGATTCAAAATATTTTTTAAAGTTTAATACTCCTTTTTGAATGCAGCTTGGTTGGTTGTTATGATTTTTATATCTTTGTCCTTACTATATCCTCAAGAATTTGCAGCTGATAGCTGCATTTTGAGTTCACAATTTTCCTGAGTAATTTTAGTGTTTTTAGCCTGAAATCTTGACACTACATTCCAAAGTTTAGAAAATTCCTCTTTGATCTGGGAATCCTCTTCATCCCTATCCAGAACAGCTGGCCTTGCTGCAAGGTCCTTAAATTTTTTGTTGATAGTATCCAGTTCAGCAAACATACTCTTCAAAGTCATCAACTTTTGCATTTAACTCCAGGTGATTTCAATGGCCAAAAATGTCATGTATGGTAAGTCGTTCTGATTGGGTTAATAGGGAGTTTTAATGGCTTTCCAGTTTTTGACAGTGGTTATTCATAGTTTGTACCCTTTATTGTAATAGCCCATGGTGGGCCAGAACTTCTGCGGCTATCTTTTGGACTCCTTCATTCAGAAGCTCCTCGAGGGTATTCAATCTCCATGAGCTTCATTATCATTTCCCATATTATCAACAATTGCCTTTCATACTTCAGCAAAACTGGAATTTAGCTTTTCTAGTAAGGAATTTTGCGAAGATTGTCCCCCCTTTGCACATGGTAGATTTCCATAATTTCCAGATTTTGTCTAACAATTATTCACTGGGTATGCTTAATTTAGGGTTGGACAAAGTTAACCAGGAATTTGTTAGTTGCTTGACTATCTGTGAGACGTCTGGAAAGAGATGCCATGGTTGCGTCACAATACTTCATATATATTTCCATCTTGAGTGCCTGATCCTTGAGGTAGTAGAACAGGCTGAAGGAGGCATCAATTCGTGAAGTACCAATCCTAAGACCTTGATATAGGGTTTACAGGATAGGTTTTATGCATGAAGATGTAAGATTAATTGGGCTGGTTGTATCTTCATGAGCTCCTCCCACTGATAAGATCCAAGGAGTAGGAAATACCCGCTTCAGAGCTGTGGTGGCTGGTATTAAAATAATCCAAGATTTCTTTGTTGCTGGTTTCCATCTCATTGTTGCTTTTTAATCTGGCTGATTCTTCCAGGAATTGGTCATTGGAATCCATTTAGGAGAATGTAACTGGTTTTGAGTGAGCACCAATTGTCAAAATCTAAGAATCACTCGCTTGTTTTTGTTATCCTGCACGTCTATTTGGGCTGAAGCTACAATAATAGATCCTTGATAGTGCCTGTAGTTTACAGTGTTTGGATTGTTTAAAAACTCACCATGTCTACTAAATTCGCCTCAACTCTTCCAGCTGATATTGGGCATAATTTTCCCTTTGTGTTTGGGAACTTCTTCTGAGGCAGGTGGATATACAAGCTGTGGATTAGGCGCATCCAGCTTGTCAACACTTTTATCCAAAGAAAGGTTTCAGGAAGAAAACCAGGAAAGAGATATAATAAATAAAACTTTTATTAGAAGCTATTATTTAGATAATGATCATTAGGCCAGGCGCTGGTATTTATACCTCTAAGGCATCTCCTTGCCACATTCCATCACAAAATTTTAACAGATACTTTATCACCTCAGTTCAGCCCTTGACTGATATGACTGAAACCATTTCTTAGGTTTATTAGTGGCAATATACTCTCAAAATTTGGAGTAATTCAGGTACAAAAATTTCGATAAAAGCATGAAAAATTGACCTAGGATTTTCTGGATTTCAGTTTCGTCATACTGATGACAAAATAGACCTTCTGTGAAAATTTTAGCATCAATTGAAGTAAATGACGCACCCCTAATTGGGACATCAGCAGGCCTCTTCCTCAATAGCACTAGGTAATCCTTTTTAGGCAGTCCATGCAAGTGCTATCATGCCAATTACGCAGATCAACATATGAATTTCCCCCTATGGTGGAAAATGATTACGTTTTTCATTCATATGAAGTCCGTGGGATTTTCAGACGTTAATTTGGGTTATCCCCAAATAGTTTTATATACGATAAAGTTGATTGTGTTCCTGATAATTGAGACCAATTGCTGAGAGTTGATGCATAGGAAATCAGCTTAATATGCAAGCGTATTTGGGCTGAGCGCTTTGCTAAAATACTTGATTGAATTATCATTGAGATATTTGTCCCAAATTTTATGATTGCAATAGGCTTTGAGGTGAGAATATAGGTTTAGCTCAAGCGTTGAAAGGGTAGTTGACCCAATTTGATGTTTGTCAAAGGTTTAACTTAGAGTCAACCACCAGAGCTGACAGTGCGTTCAAAAGTCTATTATGGCCCATTCTGTATGACTTTGATTTAGTGTATAAAAGGTAGAGTTCCACCAAGGCAGGCACAATATTTTTAGAATGTTTATTTATAAACTCTCTTTATCAAATTAATGATCTTCTTGGTTCTAGGGATCTTCATGGGCAGCAGATCGTGATGTTACCTTATAAACCATAAACATAGAGTTTCCAGTATCCCTTATTTGATTGTGAAATTAAATCACCCTATCCTTTTAAGAGAGCCATCTGGATGTGCTTTTCCTAACTATATCTTATCCCTTAGGGCCTGCCCTTCAGGTTTTCAGATTGAGCACCTAGTATGGCATCTAGGAGGGAATATTTGGTGTTGACAGTTGCATATTGTTTCATGGTTATGAGGCTAAGTTGGAGCTATGAGGTTTGTGGTAGGTTCAACTGTGACCTTAATGGTCTTGTTTTTAGATGTTAAAGGGCTGTGCATTGGCAAGGGCAGATGCATCCATTAATGGTTTAGCCTAGAATTGTTCCAGAGGAATAACCTTTACCAATCTCTCATCCTCCACAGGATTATATTTGGCAGACAGGCTTTTAGTCAATATATTCTGTAATAGTTGTAGCCTTACGAACTTATATTTTAAAATTGGAGTTGAGGGGTCTAGGTGCATCCAGGTTTGACGGTGAATTAGTTACTGCGGTTTGTGTTATTAAGAGTGACTTGTGGTCTGTGCGCATGGTCACTATTTACTTCTCTCTTTGCATCAGATATCACCAGTGCATCATTGACCAGGAAATGAGGCTAGTTCCTTGTCATATATTTCCCATGATTGTTCAGCACCATTAATTTCCTGTAAAAACACAATGATTGGTGTTTGCAACCATTGTGCTAGTGTTCTAGTAATGTCACCACAGTTGTTCCAAAGGCATCACATGTTAGTATGAATGGTTTATCTACTTTAGCATGGAGCAGGACAGGTGCAGAGATAAAACTTACTTGATGGCGTTATGAGCTGATTGAAATTCTTCTGACCAGATGAACAGCGCATTCTTGCCCATTAGATGGTGGAGGGGGTGTCCAGTTCTGAGATTGCTAGGAAGATTTTTTACAAGAATGTGACTGACATAGGAAAATGCGAAGCTGTTTCTAGGTGGTGGAAGTTACCCACTCCTCTATAACTTCTAGTTTTGATGAGGTGATGCCGCGTCCATCCTTAAGTACAAGGTTACCTAGGAATTGGACTTCATTTTTAAAAACTCACATTTAGATTGTTTTTTTGAAGACCCAATCTATGTAAGGCGGTGCCAAAGATACCATGTACTTTTTGTGTTGTTTGGCATGAGGGAGCTAACCAAGACGTTGTCAATGCATGACATTGCACATGTGAAATAAAAATAACCTAGCACGTTGTTTGACCCTCTGTAATACAGTGGGAACGTTTTTGAGACCAAAAGGCATTACTTTAAACTGGTATATGTCAGGAATGATTGAATCTCTGGTAGCTATTCTTGCCCTTCTTTCACTTAACTTGGTGGAACACAATTTACCAGATCCAGTTTTAGAAATACTTAAAATTTGCAATCAGTTATAAGATTGCAGCCTCTATTTGAAGTGGGTAAGGGTCAAGAATGGTAACGTTGTTTATGTATCCATAGTCTACACATGGCTTCAGAGTGCTATCTGATTTCTTAAACACCATTAAAGATGATACAGTTGACATTTTATTATTAAACACTCCTTAGCTAGAATCTCGTTGATTTAGGTTTTCAGGGCTTGGTTCTTAGCTGCAGTGTAGGGATTGATTAAGAAATTAATTTTGATAAGGTCCACCATCAATTAGAACTCATTATAAACTTGGAGGGGGTGGCAGACGTTTGGCCTTGTTTTTTTTTCAAAGATCTCAACTGTAGGGCTCAAGTATCTGGGGCTTTGTGAGCAATTCAGCTATTGCTTTGGAGGTGGAGTACTCCACGTTGGCTGCTAAATTGTTCCCTTTTGCCAAGGTGGGGAGCAGAGAAATTTTAGCATTTGATAAAATGACTTGAAGAATAGAAAAATTCATTTCAGGCTAATGCTTACCAATTGTTGGCGTCAACATCCTACGCCAAGGATTATGTGTAAAGTAGGTCAGGATTCACAGAAAGGTTGCCAAGGTTTTAATGTCCATGAGCCAGGAAGTGAAACATCTCGCATAGGGAGGAGTGACCATTGGATTTGTGAGGCTCCTAAAACTGTGGCCCCTATAGTAACCAACAGATTAAGGCCTGGCCACCCTTGAGAGAAAAAAGTCTCTGGAAACACCGGTATAACCAAGGCTTTAACGGAAACACGTCTAGAACTGACTGTGATTTCCAAGTAACTTTGAAAAAGCACGAACAGATCTATAAAAACCTTTCATGATGGATACTCAGGCAACATTATCTAATTTTTTAAAACTTGTAATGATCCCAAGGTTTGTCGAGGAATTGGGAGGGCATTGCTGCTTCTTGGGCGGAGGAGAATGAGCTAAAGAATGATCAAAAAAATAAGTTGATTGATGTATGTGGCTGAGATCGTTAATCATTAGCTTTTAATGATAGTCATCTTTACCTTGTTCCATCATCTTGGATTGATAGGGGACATCATTGGGGGCTCTAGGTTCATGGGGATAGAAATGGTGCCTGAGAGGCTATCTGCTATCTTTCCCAAGATATTTACAAGTCTGGTTCTGTCATGTATATGGCTAAGAAGAATTAGACTGGGCTCCCAGCTGGGGTGCGCGAGCACCATTGAAGGCCCCAGAATGCCAGAGGCATAGCAGTCCAGGTGACTAATAGAAGTGGGGATTTACAGGATACGTGAGGGAAGCAAACGTTCAGTAACATACTGAAGGCCCCCAAGCAAACCAGATGGTTGCATTGGGGGCAACCGCAAGTCTTGCGGGGGCAACACTTAAGGGCTGGAGAGGCAGGGAGAACAACTCCTCCAGGGTTCATGGTTAATGGCCCTCAGATCCTGATAGGGGGATTTCGTGCAAGCGGTAGATGGCACAGAGGCCACCACATTTTTTGGAAATATGGGTAGAAGTATTGTAAACCCCATGAGATGGGCTGAGACTGAGTTTCCCCTTGAGGAGACGCTCTAGGTCCCTCTGGTGAGCTGGACCCATAGTGGCAGGGGCGGCTATGGAAGCTGAACCCATGCATGGCGGGCCAGGGACGCCTTGGGGCTGCTCCAACTGGGGAGCAGTTTCAGAGGACTTGGCGCCCAAACAAATGGAAATGCCTTCATTTAACGTATGCATGGAAATGAATGGAGCAGCGGGTTTGCCACTGGGGGTGGGATGGATTATCACATTTGTGATCTGCTGACACGTGCAGGATTGGGTAACTGGATAATTCAATTGGCGAACATTGGAAAGAGGACTTGGGCAATAGCACGCTTCGTTGGATCAATTGATGGAATCATTTTATAATTGTTTTAAAGGCAGATTGAATCCATGGCAACTAGGTGGATTTATTAGATTTATTTCAATGAAAGGAAAAAAGAATGAACCAATAACTGCCCTGGTGGGGCCACTAAACTTTTAAACTGGGCGATAGGCATGGGGAAGTATCAAGGGATTGGTCATTTGAAGGATGGGAAAGGGATTCTGTTGGCTGTCTCAGAGTAAGGGTAGAAGGCAGCTTCTAATTCAGGTAAAAGATTTAAAAATCTTTGCAAATTTTCCCAAATTCTTGGGGCCAAGCCAAATTGATACTGCCAATCTGGGTCCTGATGACTTGAATCGGCCTGTTCACATGGATGGGGCGGTCTGGATTTGTCTCAGGAGGCAGGGGTCCATGGATCAGGTTTGTTGCAATTTGGGCCAATCCCAAAATTGGGCTGCTCATATGATCGGAACTTCCTGGATCTGTTTCAGAGCATAGGGCCTGATGATCAAAGCTATTTGGAACTGGGTTTGCGATCCAAGCTGTGTTCTGATCTGGCTTCTGAAGCAGGCCAGCCCAGACTGGCTCCCCCATTCCAGAATTTACTGGCTGGGCTCCAATGTTGGAAATTGCCATTTTCCCAATTTTTGGCCATGGCTTGCCTGGGGAGTGGGTGGCCTCAGGGCCCTATCCATGCCCCCTGATGTAAGCCATCTCACTGTAGCCCCTTCTATCAATCTTACCATGATTGAAGCGGGGGAAAAGGGTGGGAGTGGGATGGCTTTGTGTAGGAAAGCTGTCACCAAGCGCTCATCTATCACATGGGCGAGGTCGCCCAGCTGTGACAGAAGGTCCACTGGAGCCTTGGGGCCCCTCTTCGTCTGTAATGGATGCTGAACCCTATCCATTTACAAGGGCTGTTCCCCAAGACTTACGGGGTCCCTGCGGGTTGGGCTGCAGACCCAAGGTTCCAGGAGTATCCCATTTTTGATCAATGGAGTCAATTGTTTGTGTTGAAAGATAGTTTTGGTTTGTGATGTCAAAGATTGGTATTAAGGTCGCAGGAGGTGGGAAAGCTCACTCATAAATTCCACTACCTTGGGGCATAGTGGGGCTCTGGGGGGGAAGCAAGATTTTTGGTGTGCATATGGAGATATCAATGATTCTCTTCTGAAGTAGTGACATAGCTGCGCCATCAGTTGATTGATCTTGTTTCATATTCGTAGTGTTGTCTGTTTCTTCCTCATTGTCAAAAATAAAATCATGAATCGTGAGAGAAAATGGGGATAGTTTGGTATTGTAAATGGTGAGGTTTATGGTGGGTTTGGCTTCTGCTATCTCTGAGTCTGAGAAAGGCCTCAAATTGCTATGCCAGAAAATAAAGCTCCCTATAAGGCCTGATGTCCATTATACCAATGCTTGTGGGAACACGCCTCCTGGTTGATCCCAGAAAGTGACAATGGCAATCTCCTGTGGGAGTTGGAGGAGATTAAATAGCTGTTGGAAAGCCTTTATGTGGTCATCCAGACTCAGGACGAGACCTCTCCATTAAACTAGTCGTAATAGGGGTTGAGGTCTCAACACTGTGGTGGCTACCATTGATGATACAATTGAGAAAAGCAAAGGATGCGCCTCCCTTTGGTGAGAGCTCTGATAGAGTAGGGCGCGGCCCTGGTTTCCAGATTCTTCTTGAAAGACGTCATGTAGTGCCATATTTTGATGCTCTTTATTTTTTTATTTAACCGAGTCAAGCTTCCCTGGGGATGGGCATTACTGATATGTGTGTGGAAATGGTGGGGGAGGGAAAAAACAATGACTATATACGATTGGCCACCCCAGGTTACACAGGTTACCCCTGTTGCCAGCTGGGACCTCCAGGTGTGGGGTGGAATGGTGCTCTATTCCAGGGGGGTTGCCCCCACTATAGAGCAGTTGTGAAGGAAGGTGTCCATGAGAAGGAACCAGAGAGGGAACCATGATTTTATGAGTCTCTGCTGTCTTGGTCTCATATGCCCATAGAGCCAGGCTTGGAAATTCTCCGGTAAATGGACGTGGAACCCATTGACAACCTCATGGATGGTAGGGATCATGCCCTTGAATGCATCCAAGGCAATAGTGTGGATCGTCCACATTGCAATGGGTATCAATAGGGTGCGCAGGGTGTATGGGATTGGGGATGAAAGTCATATCGTGAGGAGGCTCTTTGAGATAGAGAAATCCTGGCCGCCTTGGATCTTGAGCAGGCGTGTGACTTCTCGCCATATGGCTTTGGATGGGGGCAGGTTTCTAGGCGGTGGTGTAGGGAGCTCTCTTCTCCACATACTGCGCAGGTTGCATGGAGTGAGTGTGAGCGGTCCTCCGTTCTGTGGGTTCTTCTTAGGCAGTGACAGGTGTTGGCCCTTACACTTGGCTGGAGGAGTAAATGGTGCGTCATCCTCCATATTGCCTTTTGTGTGGTTAGGTTGTAGGGGATATCCAAAGCATCTAGGTAGTCAACTCTAGCAATGGATAGGGTCGATATGAGTATATCTCTGTGGGGGTGGTCTTCTGGCTTTCATAACGCAAAGTGGGGTCTGGGTCATCCCCATCCCTGCACTGTACCGGTGGTAGCAATGGTCCACCCCATGCAGCAGATGGTTTGGAGGAGGCGCTTAAAGTGAGGGGGGTTCCGTGTGGGCCTATTGCATTTGGGCGGTTAGTGAGGTACGTTAGTAAGCTGGAAGAATGGTACAGGTTGGGTATTTTGAGTGCCTGCGCAAAGTTGGCCCTCGCTGCCCTGGACAAGTGCTGTTGTGGGGGGTCAGGGGTTAGCACTTCCTCTATCCAGATGCCTAGGATGCAGTTGGTGTGGTGCTTGAAATCTATCAGTCCCATGCCCCCACTGGAGCGTGGGCCATACAGCATCTCAACCCAGACTGGTGGGCGGGATCCAGGCCACAGCCAACCCTGGATGAGTGCATGGATCGACGTTATAAAGGTGGGGGAGAAGGGGATTGTATGAGTGGGGAACCACAGCATTGGGAGGATGAGCGAGTTGGCAACTGCCACTCGCCCCATTAACCTGGGGGATCTACCCTTGAGGGAGGCGATTCTCTTGGATATCTGTTGTAGCAGGTTATTTTTGTCATCTCACCTGCATACCCCCTGTTCTCTAACCATATCCCAAGGTGGCGGACAGGGGTGGTGCGGGTAATGCAAAGGGTAGAGCGAGCGAGTTTTTGCGTCTTGGGTTGTGTGTGGTGGAGGATGTGGTCCAGTTGATGGTGTACTTGCCAAGGAGGATAATTTCGGTTTTCTGTTTATTAAGCGATGTGCTGCTCACCATGAATTATTCCTCTAGGGTGCACTCCAGCTGTCAGGCATCGCTATTGTCAGCTATACCTGTTGCATAGTCAAACAAAAAGGCTAGTATCTTGACAGGGGGCTGGCCTGGCGCAGTTATTCCCCAGAGGCATGAGTCAGCAACGTGGAGAAGTGGGTCAAAGCTGAAATTGTACAGTAGCAGGATGAGGAGGTCCCCTTGCTTGAGCCCTCTGCGCGGGGTGATCCTGTTGGTCAGGAAAACAGGGCCACATACCGCCATTGATGCGGATTCCCTGAGGAGCATTGCCCAGTTGATGAACCTGGATGGGAGGTTGAAGGCATGTAGGCACACTTTTAGGTATGGCTAGCAGACGCAGTCGTACGCCTTTTCCTGGTTGAGGAATACCAGGGCACCCATCACTTTGGATTGGCATACATTAGTGATGGAGTGTATGTTAGACCAGATGGAGCGCCCTGTTGTAAAACCAAATTGGATGGGTGATAGGGCTTTTGAGGCTAGTGATCCCAGTCTGTTGGCTAGAATTTTTGTGAGTAGTTTAGTGTCAGCATTAGAGAGTGCTATTGGGCGCCAGTTGGCCAGTCCAGTATGTCGCCCTTTTTAAATAGGGTAATGACATAGGAGTCCTGGCCTCCTGGGAGGAGACGGGTCTCCAGCAAGCACTGGTTCATAGATGCTAGGAGGAGGGGGCGATCTATTTAAAGTATGTTTTGAAAAATTTGTAGGGTATCCCATCAAGGCCTGGGCATTTCCTACATGGTGCACCGTGGACTGTATTCCAGAGCTCCTCCTGCATTATCAGTTTTAGGATACTATAGTCCGGCTGTGCCCTTTGTATTCCAGCAGAGTGCATTTTTTTATTTTTTGGGTGTCAGGTGGGATGTCGCAGTAGAGTTTGGTGTAGTAGTGGTGGATTTCCGCCTTGACCTCTTTTGGGTCAGTTACCACAGTTCTGTCATCTTTGCAGACCTTCGTGCACTGAGGCAGGTTGCCTTGGGAGTGGTATTGGTGGAAGAAGAACGCCGAGCAAGTCTCTCCTTCTCTTATGTGCTTACCTTTCCATGGTACTTTGATTATGTGTTGGTGTTCGTGGATGAGGGCGTTGAGGCGGGCAGAAATTGCTTCCCATTTGCGCCCACAGTTTGAGCTGTATCCAGTTTTTGGGGTGTTTAGTTCAAGGTGGTTGAGTTCCGCCAGGGTGCATCTGATCATGGCAGTATCCGCAGTATATTTGCGTGAAGCAATATGGCAGCTATTATTTATTAGTCCAGATTTGAATTTTTCCCAAGACTTGATGGGATCCAATGTGAATGGGGTAGTGAATTTTGGGTTTGAAGCTTCATGCTCGACCCATTTGGAAATTTTGGGGAGCTTTATATTCTCTGGGTATAGCTTTCTACATGGCGTCATCTGCGTTTGAGTCCTGGTTGGTGTGAACTGCACTGAAACTAGAAGATGGTCAGAGAAATTAATTTTTTTGGTGAAGTTAGATATGAACAAACAACCTGATTTTAGTGCAAGGATGTAGTTGATGCAGCTCATCAAGATGAGCGTACCCTCATGTATGTTGGGGCAGGTCATTTGGGGGGAGTGGAGCCCTGTGGGGAGGGTGTTATACAGACCAAGGGATGCCTTCATCACCAGGAACTCGGAGTTTCCTGGTGGGTATTCCCTGGGTTGGGCCATCGGCCCATATTGGGATTGTCCCAACAGTTGAAATCACACAACATGATAGTGTCCAGCGGGAGGTTGATCATTGGGATGGATTCAAGGAATTGTTTTTCTCAGATTTGGTGCACAGTGCGTAGGTACAGGTTATTGATAGTGTAGCCTCTTGATTTGCAATCCTTGCAATTAGGATGCAGCTGTCTAAGTGTGATGAAGGTTTGAGGATTTTTAATCTTTTGTTATTACTATGGATGACAAACCCACAGTGGGACATCCATATCAACTGGGACGGTGAGACCCTGGCTGCCCAGGATCCCTCTTCCTCCTGTAGACAGTGGGTCTCTTGGATGGCCAAGATGTCTACTGGGGGTTTGCGCAGGAAGTCCAGTTTTTTGGCTCAGGATGCTTGAGCCCTGGCTCCTGTGATGTTTAGCGTCCCTATTAACACTGAGGTGCCTGCGGCGCCTCAGGAGCAGTTGGGCGGGCCTTCTTACCCTAGTCCTCGCTCATTGCCTTGGACTTTCTCCATGTGATTGGGCCAGTCCTCTCCAAGGCTTCTGGCTCCTTACCTTGTGATGATTTTGTGCGGATATTGTTAGAATTGGGGATTATATTAAGCTTTTCTGCACGTGATTTTGGTTGATTCAAGTTGGTGCTCTGATTAGCTCCCAATGTTTCAGGGTTTATTTTTGGAGCTCTGGGCCCTGTTGGCGCATCCATAGTGGATTCATAATGTCCTGGTAGGTTTATTTTATTGGGATCACGTGGTGATTCTGTCAGCTTGAGTAAATTTTCATTATGGGTTATCCAATCCAACTGTTCGGTTCAGATTGCATTCTCCACGGTTGCTCCAGCTTAGGAATTAGTTTCTGATTGGCTGGTTCAGCCAATTTCCTATTTGTCCATCTGTATTTTGTTTGGGTCAATGGAGGAGGTCATGAGAGATGCAGCCTTGGCCGCTTCCCACTTGCGGGCCTTCTGTACCTGTTTGCATATTTTGGGTGAGATTGGGTCAAAGAGGACGTAGTGTCTGTGCTCTCCCCAGAGGAAAGCGTGGTTGGCGTCAATCATTCTTCCAAAGGACTCTTTGTCTTTGTCCATGGCGTCATTGCAAAAGTCTGGAGCCATGATGCCCTCTTTCATGGGGCACGCACGCTCCTTGTGCCCCAGTGTGGTGCAATGGTTGCAGATGGGGGGTGCACATTCCAGTGTGACACGGAAGGGTTTTACACTATCCCATCTGGGAGGTGGAATACCACAGTGCGTGGGATTTTAGTTAAATTTTTGGCCACATTGGGGACCAGGTCAATTACAGCAATTGCCTTTCCAGTGCACAGTTCTGGCATCAGGTGGAAACGCTGTAGTTTGAGTTGTTTTATTTCTCCATAGCTTTGGAGTCCAAATCAGAGTTTGCCTTCAATTAGCTTATGGGGGAGGTTAGTGGGAAGCGAGTCAAAAGAGATGAACAAAGTGTTTGCTTTGTTCCATCTGGTGTGTGCAGTGTGCACAATTTGTTTGCCCTTGGTGAGGGCTATTTTGACAAAGACTTTTGCTGCGGAATCTGCATCATCTTTGGTCTCAAAACCCATATTGATCCAGCCGCGGTAGATGGTGTGGGTGGTAACATATACTGCGTGGGGAAAGAGGGAGGCCTGTGCCTCACTTACATTCTCCCACAGAGTTGGGGAATCGACCCTTAAGAAAAGTTGAAGCCCGTGTTCCACTTTTGATAAGGCTGCGCATATTATATCTCCATGTATTGGTTTAGTTTTGTTATAAATTCCACAAACCTGTGCGGTGTTTGGGTTTGGGGTTTCTTGGTGGCGTTGGCTCCCAGTCCCCCTCCAGGGCGTTTTTTGCCTCTGGGTGCACCATCTTGGCCATTTCCTGATATGACTTTAGCCAGTTTGTTGGGCTTTATTAAATTAGCTCATCTAACCTGTGTGATTATCAAAATCTATCTGCTCAAATTGAATCTCAGTAACTGTTTTTACCTTTATGGGAAAGAAAATCTTTTGATGCTTTTTAGAAATGTCAAATGTTCCTAATAAAAATAGCTCACATCTTAAATTTAGCCAGAACTTTCTGCACCTGGCAGGATACTTCATCTGATGGACAGGGGATAGGTTATATTACCATATCATTGCGAGCTTGAGTTTCTAAGGGGGTTGATTGAATTGCTCCCCAAGCAAGCTGTACTTTTTTAATGGCTCTGATCAATAGTACCCATGATCGCATGTCAGAAAAGTGCGCATGAGGCTGTATAATTTTTAGCTTTAGACAAACCCAAGTTGAATAGGACTTAGGCCATCAACACACTGCATTTTTGAAACTGGTTTATTGTGTCAGAAATTTTACATGCCAAGTAAAGCCTTAAAATCCATTAAGGGTACTCCAATATACACAATAGCATCCATAGACCGCAAGTCTCCATTCTGATTATTTTTGAGTAGTATCCATGTGGATTAGGTGCAGGAATTACTAGTCGCCAAACATCAGCCCTGTTCCAACTAGTAAACTGAGGACAGTTAGTAGTCTAAACCATGTTTTTCACACTGATGGGAGGCTTTTTAGGATGGATGGATGCAGCTGGCTGGACCATAGATGTGTGGGTTAGAATAAAAGTTGAGGTTTGTTAGATTTTAATGGTTGACTTAAATAAAAAACCAAATGAGAAAACCATTAATGCTGATAGATTACTCCTATTGATGAATCTTTGATCCTTTCTTTTTTTCTGCATAATATGATATATCAGTTTACCTAAAAAACGCCTTAAGTGCTTAATAGTATCCAATTATCATAGCCAATTTAGCTATGACATAATTATAGTATGCCCAATTATGGAACCAACTTGGGTGCAACAAGAGAGGTTTACAGGATTAAATTAATTGTACCTCATTGTTCATTACAACACTGATAATGAACATAAATAATTTTGTATGTTGATCTTTTTAATTGGCAAAATAGCACCAAAACATGGACATCCTGAATAAGGACTGACTAGTGCTATTGAGAGCTGCTGATGTCCTGATTTGGGTTACATTATTTTTCAAAATCAATTTTTGTTTTCCCCATTATCCATATTTCATCAGCTGTAAGCCAAAAATCTAATCAGGATAATTTTAAAGCAAATGTACACATCTGAGGTGCCATTACTATACCTAAAATCCTCCTGACTATGAGAGTAGAAATTCTTTAATAAGGCTGAAACAATTGTTTAAGTTAATTCAAGGGCAAAATCAACTTGAAAGAAACTAAATAACAAATGCCATGATCTGTATATAATTGGTATGGTATGGCTGAACTCATCTAATAGTGAGTGTGGCCAAGAGATGCCTGAGAGTTATATGATACCAGCGCCAGGCCAACTAGTAAAGTATCTAATAACAACTAATTATGGTCTATTTACCGATCTAACTTTTTATTTCTTAAATTTTATAAATTTCTGGTGGCACTATTAAAGTTCCTATCAGGAGTGTCAACAAGCGTTAAAAAAGCTTATATATTTAGCTGCTCTAGGAGAAGTTCCTGAATTAATAGGGAAATATTCCCATATAAAACCTGAAGAGTTAGGTATTGAATTTAAAGCCTTGTGAGCTTCCAAATAGTTTAAAATACTGCGAGATACTTGGTGAGAATTGAGGATATATTAGCCAGATTTTCTTCTAACTACTAAAGCAGGATATCTATTAATAAGCGAGTTTCTCCTAAAAATTAACAGGGTTGTACAGGACTTGCACATGGTAGCGAGGAGCAGCAACTAAAAATAGTTTAATATTCTGTTGGTATTTTTTGATATCTTAATCCATTGTTTTTTAATTACATCCTGATTTTGGCAGATCAAATTAACTAATCAAATATTCAGTTCATGAGTGGAATACGCTAAAAACATTTTTTAAAACAAATGGTTGTTGCAATAATTCCTGGGGGGTGGTTTCCTTCTTTTCTTTACCAAAAGATGCTAACATAGAAAACTATGGAATCTACCCTGCCATTACAGAGATCAATGAGTAAAGGCCCTCCTTAGGTTGTGGCAGTTTCTTTAATGAGGTCAGATCCTTTACAAATTAATTAAATATATAAGTTATCATAGTGGACATTAATTCTTTTTAAGGTAAGACAAAATGACCCAGCACCCTGTATTAAGCAGAGTTCAGGGCTTTTATACTTTCAAGAGAGTGAAGAGAGACCATCTAGTACTAAAAAAGAGAGTGAAGAGGGGGCTTGAGAACATTAAGACAACTGGATGAGAGAATGTTCTCAAGAATGCTGGTATCTCGCTTAGGTCAAGGCTTAGTCTTCTGTTTCTTCAAAAAAGGTGTGTTTTCTGCAGTTTGATCAGGCATTCTTGCCAATATTGCAGATGCTGGAATTTTAGCTTCCTCCTTAAAGATTGTGTCATTTATTTAATAAATTAATTTATATTCTTGGGTATTTTAGATGATTCAAATGTAATGTATTTGTCCTTTTGGGGGATTCGATATTGATCTTCTAACTTTCTCGTGGATTTCGCTGAATACATTTTCATTTTTATAAGTAGGATTCAGCAAAATTAATAAATATCAATGAAAGGGATTTTCGTCAGTTTGGGAAGGGTAAACTCAATTTGGGAAGAGAGATGTACAACCAGCGTTTGTCCAGGGTATGTCCTAAGTCCATTATATTCACTAGCGGTATTGGACAGGGTTTTTTCTTTTTTTGATTGAATATGATGTATTTTCACTATCCAATTTAATGGTTATGGCGAGGACCCTTGCATATTTGGAAGTCTAACACAAAGGTGTAAAAGTTTATTCTTTTGATGCATCATCTGCAACCTTATGTGCATAGTCTTCAGGGCCAATAATTCTACTTGCATGTTTTCTGACATCATGCTGACTGGCTATCAAGTTTTTTTTGACAATCAGGGGGTATATAACAGCCTTTGACATCAAGAATTTTAAGCCTTTGTAGCCTATTAAAGGGGCTTTGTGTTTGTAAAAAACATATTAATCACTGACCATTTTAGTTTAGTACAAGCCCTCATTCTAGACAGATTAATCACTAGTAGCTTCATTAAATATTTTAGTTTGGGGGTTTTCAGGAGGGTTTTTCCGTAGGTCAAAAATTACCACCTAGAGTTTAGCATTTCTTAACACTTCCCATATCTAGTTTAAGACAAACTTTAACCGCCCTAGTTGTTGATAAGTTAATTTTCTATCAATACTTATATCTTTAGCTTAAAAAGTTATATAGACATCTATCTCAGCCTACCCTTAACTTAGCTTTTTTATTTACTGTAGAAACTATCATTTAGCTTTCATATTTCAAGTGCACATATTATTCTGCTCGAACTATAAGGTACTATTAGAGTACAGTAACCTTAGAAAATTTGAAAAAGGTCACTTTGAAGAAAAGTTTATTCAAAAGAAAGAGCATAGTTTAGTATATTCTACTGCCAAAGGCTCTGGGGCTCATCATATTTACTCTTTCTTTATGATAGGTTTTTTAGCAACGTAGTAAAATAAGATCCCAAACCAATGGAACTCACTGAGATATGACCCTTTCGCTAGCTTCCACTGGTGAATTTTATGTATACTAAACAGAACTCATAAGTTGTAGACTAGAGATTAAATTATCTACATTAACTAAGGGAGAAAATCACTAGGTCTCAGGGTATTTCTATTTTGTCACAATCAACTGATTGCGTCAGGTACTGGTAGATGATCATAATAAAAATAGAATCCTCATACCAAATTTTTATGCTGGGAACTGTGAACAAAATAATATTTATAAGCATAAATAAATTGTAGTGTATATGAATCCAGGCCATGAGCTAAGGAGATCATAAAACCAAGAAAGCAATTATTGCACCATAGGGGTTAGGGATTGGAGCCTCTATATTAATATCTTTCATATCTAAAGCGCTTATGAAAAATAATTACTAGTAATCTTATTACTATCTTACCAACTTCATATGAAGTTAGGGGCCACACGCTAGAGTACTCCATAAGCATTAAAATTCTATATCTAATTATTAATTTAAGGTAAAATTATTAAATATTATATAGGGTGATGGTTGGTCAAATTAATTGCAACAATCCCCCACTTGACTAAGCATCGGGTAACAATGATGAGTGGGGGGTTATATGAGCTATTGAGAACTTAGGGCCAAGAGGCCAGAATATGGGATGTACTTCATAAGGAACTTACCATGCACTCGATCTGATAAGATGGCTTTTAGTGGGATCCTTCAGACTGTATACATCTATAGTTGTCTTTTTTATGATCTCAAAGGTCCCTTTCCAGTTATGTGCTAGTTCACTTAGGTTTTCCAGAGCCGTGGTTGTGATAATACCAGACTAGTTCCCCTGTGCAAATAAACATAAAGTCTGGTGATATATATTATCACATGCTTTAGACTTGACTTTCTGAGTCAGTGCGTTGGAGTAGGCAGAAAATTGCAGCTGAATTAAGGTTTGTGCATAATTATTGAGGTCTCTTCTAGGTCTCCTTTTTACTCTGTAAAACATGAATTTAGAAGTTTAGGCAGCATGGGTTGCTTTTTATGGAGTAAGGCAAATTGGGAGAGCCACATGGCTGTTTGTCATGTAATGTTGTTTGAAAGTAGGCAGAAGGTAAGAAATGATTCAATTGGATGCTTTGCCCATATTTAACTTACATAATACTAAACAAGAATACTGTTCACACTTAATGTTGCCGTCAGTCTTAGGTTGATAGGGCGTAGATAGTATTTATCCTATACCCATTAAATCGTTAAGCTTAGAGATAATTTGTGACTTGAAATTGGTCTCATTATCTGTCCACAAAAACTGAACATCCATACTGATCAAAAACATATTACAGAATAGCTTTAGCTATATTGTGGCCATAAGTCTCTGACAGGCTTGGCCTCCACTCATTTGATGAGGTGATTGATGGCCTAAGATAATAAAGTTTAATTTGACCATAAGTAATAGCCAATTTCCACAACGTCCATAGAGATGGTGTGCCAGGCAAAATTGGGTTAAACAACTGATATGAAGTATCCTTCTGGTAGGGTGCTTCAGTTTGGCATTCTTTCCAGCAGATGAAAGTCTTGTGACATCATAAAACATATAATTTTAATAATAATGCAACTAATAATGGATCATTATTGTATAAGAATTTTCTTATAAAGTCTGTGCCCCATCACCTTATGAGTTGTGATAGTTAAATCTTTTCACTTGGTGAGATTAAGAAATAAAAAAAATTTGTTTTTTAATACCTCATACAGTTCTTTGTTCTCCACAAAACTATTCTGAATTGATTTTGTCCAACATGCGTTGAGCCTCAACAGGTTCATTGCCATATTACTGAGTGATCATCTTATCAAAATTTGTTAGCTGAATCATTCAATAGGGCTACAATGTGCTAATGTAAAAGTCCGTCAGCGTTATGATGCTTAGTGCCAGATTTATGCTGAATTTCTAATTTTTTAGCTTGTAATTTTAAGTCCCAAAAAGCAAACATCTTTTAGAATTTGTAAGTTTTTAAAAAGCGTAAAGAGGAATGGTCAATTACCATGGAAAAATTTATTCCAGGGATTAAACCAAAAATTTTTTTTAATCATAAATGACAGCTAGACAATCTTTTTCAGTAACGCTATAATTCCGTTTATGTATATTCAGAGTCTGGCTGAAGTAAGCATGGAGTGTTCTACTCCCTCATTATATACTAAAACCTCGCCAATATAGCAGTAAGAGATGCGTTCATCTAACAAAAAGCTTATTTAAATTGGTTTAGATCAATATTGGCGCTAGGATTAGACAAATCTTTAGCTGGTCAAAGACCAGCTGACAGTTTCCCGTCCATTTAAATGATACCCCAGTCTTAAGCAGGAGGAACAGCGGCTAACGTACCTTACTAAAGCTCTTTATGAACTGGCAGTGTATCTTACCTTTCCCTGAATAGCATATATATTACTCTTGCTACTAGGCCATGACACTTGTTGGAGTTTTTAATTAACTTTGGATGGCTGGTTCTTCTTCTGCATTATTTTGGAGTTTTAAATGTCTATTGTATGGCGACAATAGACCAGATGGTGACTATAGTTAAGATATAACTCCTTGGTAATAACACTTTGAAGTCAAAATTTTCTGTCGTTACTTGGATGATGACACACTGCCATGATCTTTATGATCCCAAGTAATTTTTTGACTTAGTACAACGTAAAATACTAGATACATAAAAGCTTATAGATTAAGCTATGAACTTGTGGTAATAGTTGATTACACTTTATTAGTATCAACTTGGAGATAATTTATAGGGTTTTATGTTCACCACATCTTACTCATGACGCCTCAGTTTCAATGGCACTTGGTCAGAGGAACACATATAATGTTCATTTGAGGTTCTACAATCCTTTTGACTCAGGGCATCTTTCACGGCCTCAGGATCAGTGTCAATTTTGTCAATATTCTCAAGACAGCATTTCTGATGAATCTGCAAATAGCTGAACCAATGCTCTTTTCAAGCAGTCAGTAGCACATATCAAAGGCGTTTCATACCACTAATTAGTAATTTAATTTGATTGAAATCTTGATCAAATTAATTACTAATTTTTGACATAGACCAACAAAGCTCACATACCCAAGGCATCAAGTTAAATAATATAATTAAGTCCAATCTAACCAACAAAGCCCTTGGGCCCATGTCATCATAGTTGAATTTTATTAAGTGGAATCGCAAGGCTATGGATCCCAAGCTTCTCTTAAACGTAGGATATTCCTGATCCATAATCACTCATATCCAAAATGAACCAAAACAAATTAGGCATTTTAACTTTATTATGTCACTATCAAATATCTGACGATAAGGTCCAGTCAACTACTCAGCACTTCAACCACCTTTACTGCATATAAATGGCGAGTACCCTTCTTTCTGGGTCACAAAGTCTAACTTTTTATGCTTATTAAAATATATAAATGTTTCTTGATAACCTTTTTGATTTAAACAGACGAATCTCTTAAAAACTGAGCAAGTACATGCCGTGTGCTATGGTCAACTAGGCGTGTTGCCCACAATTTCTCAAACTGGATCAACAAGCTACGCTTTCATGGTACCAGAGAATTCAGCTTTGCATACCGCTCTAACTCCACCAATTGATGAACCTGAGCAGCCGCCTTGGCTTCAAGTATTGTCCATTGAACATCCCAATGGGTTGAGTGGGATCCTCTTTTGACTTATTCTTTAACTCTACGGGCTTCTAAAAGCTGGCTAGCCCCAAGAAACCCTTACTGGAATCTTTTCGCTTTGTATGGGGATCACTTTCCTGATTTCTTGTTTTCCTTTTTTTCATCTTCAGTCAACAATCTTGCATTCTCCTTATGCATAGGCAGTGTGGCTTTGTTGGGTCTTGAGCTCAATTTTATGTTGGAGCTCATAAATGCCTACTTGTTGTCAGCACTTACTATTAGCCCAGAGGTTGCCACATACGATGTTTTGAAGCCAACCAGGCTCTTATTTTTTACTAACTCAGTTTCTAGGCTTTGGTGCAACCTCGCTTTGGTACATACCAAATTTATACGTCACATTGGGCCTCAAGACTCAAATTTTAAAAAGATTGGCGCATCCTGGTGTTATACTGAGCCCTTTGCAAAAGCTTAGTGAAATGGTTTTCCAAAAAAATATGTCACACAGATGGCTCTTCTGGGCGCATGCATTTGCTTCCCTCCTTCCTAGCTCCCCACTGATACCATGCCTGACATGTGCAGAGTATCAGATAAGGTCTGCTCATAGATGTTTTGTGTGAAATTGGTTCCCCCCAGTTTACCCATGGCTTGGGAGCCTTCTTGCTGACTATATCTTTCTTTCTGCGGCATTTCCTCCTAAGTTAAACCTTTCTCACGTGTAAATAAGTCCCTTCCAATGGTCTTTCCCTATAGTTAGATGGCCTTTCTTAAGCTGACAGGGCCAGCGTGCCTGGTGCTAAGCTTTCTTGGGTTTAGCGCATCTCCAACAGGTTTGGATAGTTAAGATTTGTATGAGATTTGCATTTCTTTAATTCTGCTACAGGCCTCCTGGTTTGATCACACTCTCCTCCCCTCCCAAAAAGGGTTAACTGTTTCAGTGACAATAAGGCATCAATTCTCCAAATGAAATCTTTACTTTTTTTTATTATTATATAATTATCTATATTTTATTAATTCATTATATATATATTCTTTTTGTATTATTATTATTCTCTATGATACAGGTGAAGGAACTTAGCAAGTACTTGATTTACAACCCAACCATCTAGATCCTTAATGGTATATACATCTTTGGACGTTTTCTCTAATATAACAAACGGGCCTTTTTCAAAGCAAGGCCAGCTTATGCACGCGGCCTGTACTATGAGTGTCACAATAAACTACTAAGTCTCCTTCTTTGAACTTAGTCACCATAGCTTGTTTAGCGTCCCCATATCTCTTTAGAATGATTTTTTGATTAATAATGTTAGATGTACTTCAGACTACAACTTAATTAGGGTCTTCGTTAGTTACTCAACACATTTATTTGGGCTAATTGTTTCAGTTGAACTAAGTATTGAATAAAATAATGGAGGCAGAGCGGGCTGTCTACCATACAGAAGTCAAACGGAGAGTGACCTGTGCTGCTGTGGTGTATGATATTGTACACAAAGATGGTAGCACTAATTAAAGTAGCCCATTGTAAAGGCGCCGAGGTTGTTTATTTGTGTAATATGCTGACTAAAGTGCCATTCACTTCTACCATACCATTAGTCTCAGGAAGGTACGGTGTTGACAACAAACCTTTCATAGACATTAACTCATTTAACCATTGCACCATCTGGGCAGTATAATTTGTGCCGTTATCCATCAAGATCTTCTAGGGTCATCAGTGCTTATAAATAATACATTCCATAATAACCTTAGAAGTAGTCAAGACCTGACATCTCAAGTTGCTTTCGCTTCCATCAATTTTGTCAGATGGTTGATAGCAACAATTATGTAATTGTTGACTAGGCTACTCACAAGAAAAGGGCCAACTACATCAATTGACACAGTATGCCAGGGCCAGTTGGGTTTGATCAAACAATATTTCACATCCTACTTCATAGGCTTTGCAATTTAGCATGAATGATATTTATTGAGTATTTTTTGGATATCAAATTACATGAAATCTCAATAATAACTAGATCAAAAATAATTCTAGCGTTTTGGTCAATTTTCTGTTCCTGACGCCCTAGTGAGCTTGTGTAATAATCTACATTCAGTCTGAAGGTTTTGGGAAAATGGACGTTGCCCCTTAGGCTTGTGCTTGTATAAAACTCCATTATGATATTTGGTGTCAGTTAATGTTTTTTATCGCCTTTTATAATTCAGGTGGCTCATCTTCATACTTTTGAGTAATAATTTTTTTTAATGAAGCTGGTCAGCCAAACTTATCAGGATAGCTACAATAAGAAGTCGTTATAGTCTGTCTGCATTTTGATGGGCTGCTCCAGCTCTATAAATGATTTCATAATTGTATGCTTATAATTCCAGAGCCCAGCTGGCTAATCGTCCCTCAGGTTCCTTAAGATTGTGGAGCCATTGTAATGAGCTGTGATCTGTCACTACTTGAAACTTAGTGCCATGAATATAAACCCAAAATTGTTTACAGGTGTAGATGACAGCCAAACATTCTTGCTCGGTCACCATGTAATTACACTCATGCTTATTAAGCATAATGTTGAAATAAATGACTGGATGCTCCTTGCCATCATCCCCACTCTGGGATAGCGCACCATCAATCACAGTCAACGAGGTATCAGTTTGTATGATAAAAGCCTGCTGAAGTCTGTTATTGTAGGTAAGCGCCATGCTCATTTTGGTTATTAAAGCCTCAAAGGCTTGTTGGCACTCCTCTGCCCAGCAAAAAAGAACTTCTCCTTGTAGTAAAGTGGAATAGGGGCTCAGCAATCCTCACAAACCCTTCTACGAATCTTTGATAGTATCCTACCATGCCTAATAATACTTGAATATCCCTCATACTCCTCTGAGGTTGCATTTTTTTAATCGTCTCCACTTTTTAAGGTTGAGGCCGCAAGCCCTTGGAATCAATGATGAATCCAAGGCATTCCTTTTGTGTTTTAAAAAATTGACATTTTCTAGGTTTTATCTTCATATTGGCCTTCAACAGCCATTTGAACACTTTTTCAAGGTGCTCCAAATGTTGGAAAATGTTTGCAAAAAGACATTGATATCATCCAGGTACGCCAGTAAGCAGTGTAATTTAAGGTCCCCCAAAATTGTGTCCATTGCGCTCTGAAAGGTTTCTGGAGCATTGCACAGCCTCTGTGGCATGCGCGTCAATTGGAACATTCTTGAGCATCAATCATTGCACACTTTTCCTGCTCCTCTTGAGGCAGTTCAATTTTTTTAATATATTGAGATAAAGTCCATTGCAGTAAGATACTTCGCGCCTCTTAGACAGTCCAGAGCATCATCAATTCTGGGCAATGGATACCAATTTTTTTAGTAATAGCATTGAGGTGTCAATAATCAATCACAACTCTATTGCTGCCATCTTTTTTATTTAATTGAGGCAAGCTGACCAGGGGATGGACATTACCAAAATAGAGAAAGAAAGTATCGACATGAAACCTGAGCAGGGTCAACTCTGTCATAGAAAGTTTTTTTCATCTCCAGATTGGGACTCATATTTTTCTGGTTACGTCACTGGTAAGGTTTTCGTGTTGTTATACCTACTAACTTCCAATAGCTTCCTTCAGCTGGCACCCTGATTGATGTGCGAAGGGCGGGAATCAAACCTGCAACCTTCAGGTTGGTAGCCATACGCCCTACCGACTCGCCTTCCACCCCCTTGCTGCCATCTTTTTTCTTTATTATTAAAACAGGGCTGCTCACGGGCTTTTAGTGGACACAGTCAATCCACTTTTCAGCAATTTTTCTTGCTCTTCTCCGACTATTTTTTACTAGCCCTGGGGCTCTGAATTAGCATCATTATAATAGGCACATGGTCTTTGGTGTCAACTAAATGCTGCGCTCCTTTTGCACAACCTAAGCCTTGTCATCTATGTCAAAAATTTTAAAATATCGTTTAAACAACTCAGATGCTTAATCATTCTGTTGTTCTAATAATCTGTTAAATGATTCTCAAGGTTTTACAGTATGTGCCTTATGTGTTTTGGTTGGTAAGCCAACCACATTTAAGTCACCAGATTCAACAGCTGCTGTTATCTCATTCCTTGGAAACAGATGCATAAATGCGACTAATTGATATTCCTTGATCTTAATAATTCTGCTGGTCAAATTTGCTAATAGGACAACAATTTCCCCGTGCCCTGGTATAAGTATTTCAGGCATCACATTAGGTTCCATTTGAGAATGATGCCACGGGGAAACAACCTACCTGTATAGCCCTTCTGGAATATCCAGCGTGATCCCAGTCCTCATAACCAGTTGATGGCCTGGAGCTATTGTCTCGCCCTTACTTGCACGCAGAGGTATTTCTCAATTTTGGTTTATGGTGGTTGACATGGGCAGCTTCAATTTCCCCACTGAATAATTCCTACTGGTATTATACCATCAGCATAAGATATATTGTAAAAGTTTCTGCAATGGCTCGTGGGCTTTGTATTGCCATGAGAGTAATAAATTGGAAGTGATTAACCTATTATTGTCAATATGTTCTCTTAAAAATCGCATGAGATCTCATATTTCTTTAAGAAACTAGTGAAATAATATGTCATAATTGAAATTTGTAAGCACTATTGCGGTGTGGCTACTATCAAAGCTCCAAATCTCAGGGGAAGGAGCTATAAGTTCCTTTCACTATTAGTGCTGTTAAGGCCTGCGGTCCCATTTTACTGATGGTGGTCATTGTCTGGAGCTATTATTAATTTCACTACCAACTTCGTGGAAACAATGTTTACATGTGCTCTGCTATCAACAATAGCTACAACTTTAGTTTTGTTGACCATAAAATTCACGTAGTGCACTCATAGTAGTAAGAATCAATAGAGTTTACTAAGTGAATATGGGAATAATTTAGGGAGTTAAGAGTGTGCTTCAGAGTATTTCCAATACTGGAACATTCATTGTAAAATGTTTTGATTGGTATAGCTATATTCACCTCTTTAAAGCTTGGGGTATCTGTTGCATTGCTCAGCCCTTTGGTTTAAAATATTCTCAAGTATTTGTTGCACATACGTTTTAGTGACTAATTCTGATGCTTCAGGTATGACAACCTTAATCTGAGAGAGAGTTACCACATGTATATATGTAGATCTTCATAAGATACTAAAAATAGAATTCGTTTCATTGCTAAACGAGGCTCTGTGGCCTGTGTGTGTGTTAGTAAATCAGGTGGGACTGGTGTTACAGGCACAATAGAGTGCTCCGCATCTATTGTGCTTGTTCTTTTCCCTCCTCTTGTGCATTATTGGGAAGAACTCCATTGACATTACGCTGATGGCATTGGGAAGCAAAGTGTCCTTTACAGCTGCAGTTATAGCAAGTTATCTCATTCATTGGGTGTGGGGCCCTTATATTTAAGTTTTCTCAGCTTTCAAAGGCGGATCACTGTCAATCTTCTTATTAGTTTTGAAAGGTTTTCCAGCAGAGGCAGCAGGTCCTGATCTGTACCAAGAATTAGGAGGGCCATATTTTTGTAAAAATCTGCACAGATAAACAACCAATTTAGCTGTTGCAAAGTTTTGCATAAAAGCAGGCAATGAAGTGTTCAACAAATTTTGGTAAGTTTGTACTGCATGTTCTAGTGCAATATTAGCGTCAAAATTGACCATAGCCTTTACACCTAAAAGAACTTGAGCTTCGCAATAGAATTGATCCACAAATTTGTCAATTGCTTTATCTTTCTTAAATCGAATGTTCATAAACATAGATTTTCTAGTAAACATTCGTTCTGGACATCCAAAATTCATGAAGCACAGCCTATTTGACTTCGGGGTAGGGTGGGTTTTTGTCAACGTGAGGCATGATAAACTCAATGCTCCACTCATCCAAGCAGTTGATTATAGTGGCTGCTTTGTTATGGTCACTGGCCCCATATATGGCCATTTCAAAGCGTTTGACAAATGTGGTTATACTTTCATTCTTGTCAAAAGCAGGCAGGTTTGCTAGTTTGTAATCATCGCCTTCCCATCCATAAGATATCACGACTAATTCTTTGTTGACTTGAGCCAGGTGTACTAGGGCGCTGAGGCACTGCACTATGGGTTGAGGTGTTGGGGTTGGCCAAAGCAACCATATTGCTGGGCATTTGTTGACGTGGTCCAGCGTCCATTTCAGTAGCTACTTCCAAATCTTCGTCCTCATAATATTTGAAAGAGTTATCAGTTGAGTGGTTTGTAGCACACTGACAATGCCTGTCATCCAGAGCTCAAATTTGATTGTTGATCTGATTTTCCCAATTGACACTATTTCGATTTTTTAACTTTAACTTCGCAAAGTCCTCATTCAAGATAGTAATTATAGTCGCATGGTGTAAATCACTTGGTCATTTTCCTTAATTGCCTTCTTTTACTGGTTTACTTCTCCATGAAGAATATTGCTCAACTCATTAATAGCAGTAACATCCTTATTAAGATTATTGATCTGTCTATTAAGATAATCAATAGAGTCTTAAAATTTCCATTCTCTGCCCTTTGTCCTTCAAATTGTGTGTTCCAGTAGTTGGTTTTTCAGTTTATTCATCCTTCATCTGCGATATTTGGGCGCTCAGTCGTTGATACTGGTCACGAAATTCATTGTTATGGTTTAATTGCGCCTCTTGAGCTTCATGATTAAGCCTCATGAACTCCAAAGCATAAATGGAGGTCTAAGTGATGTTGCTTACCCAAGATTTGGAAGCTCCTCTTTCCTCTAAGAAATTGTCAAAGATGGGATGCAATCTTTCATTTAGCTCTTGTGCTAATTCTGCTACTCAGTCATTAGCCCAAGTGGTTAGATTATAAATTGCCTCCAAACTATAACGGACCTCAGCAAAGTTGGCTTCCAATCACTCATTCAAGATTTGGACCACCTGTATTGAGTTGCGTGAGAAGTTTACCAACTCATTAATAGCTGCATGGATGCAGGCAATTGTCCTCTGAGAATTTCTGAAGGTGGGATGTACGAATTAAATTAAGTACCGGGCGATATTTTCTATACTAATTAATTTTTTGAATTTGAGCTACAATCAATTGATGATGAGCTAAATATCTCATCCACAACATATCTTGCTGTTGTTAGCGATAAAAAGATTGCTACTATTGTTTGCGGGCCCTTGTCCCATTTAAGACCCTCTTAACAAATGATGTTCAAGACGTTCCAGCTCTTTAAGTGAAATAGGTTCTTCATGGTAGTAAATAATGGGTACATCATTCCAATTAATATGTGACAAAGTCATTTCAGTATTCCCATTGGGCCTAGTAATGATTCTGAGTAATTGATTGGGATAGCTCCCCTGTTCAACATGGTCTTTATCTGCGTTCCCAGCCATGAGAGCCACTTGTTGGTGTTTTTGGCCTACTTTGGTTGGATAATTCTTCTTCTACGGTAAGGTGGAGTTTTGAGCATCTATTGTATGGTGGCAATAGACCAGATGGCGACTATAGTTAAGACATAACTCCTTGGTAATAACACTTTGAAGTCATATTTTTCTGTCTTTACTTGGAGGATGACACACTGCCATGATCTTTATGATCCCAAGTAATTTTTTGACTTAGTACAATGTAAAATACTAGATATAAAAAATCTTATAGATTAAACTATGAGCTTGTGGTAATAGTTGATTACACTTTATTAGTATCAACTTGGAGATAATTTATAGGGTTTGATGTTCACCACATCTTACCCATGACGCCTCAGTTTCATTGGCACTTGGACAGAGGAACACATATAATGTTCATTTGAGGTTCTACAATCCTTTTGACTCAGGGTATCTTTCACGGCCTCAGGATTAGTGTCAATTTTGTCAATATTCTCAAGACAGCATTTCTGATGAATCTGAAAATAGCTGAACCAATGCTCTTTTCAAGCAGTCAGCTGCACATATCAAAGGCGTTTCATACCACTAATTAGTGATTAATTCAGTCAAAAGCTCAATAAACATTAAAAACTAAATTTTGACATAAACCAACAAAGCCCACGTGCCCAAGTCATTAAGTCAACTATTATAATTAAGACTGACCTATTAACAAAGCATTTGGGGCCATTTTATCATAGTTGAATATTATTAAGTGGAATTGCTAAGCCGCAGATCTCAAGCTTTGCACAAGTGTAGGATATTCCTGATCCATAATCACTTATATCTGATATGATCCATAATAAATTAAGCATGTTAACAATAGAATGTCCCTATTAAATATCTGAAAATTAGTTCCAGTCAACTAATCAACAACACTTCTAATCAATAGTCTCACCCTTAGTGGTATGGGGCCATAAGCCTTGTTTTCAATGAAAACCCCAGATACTCAAGTTGTTCATGATATTTTGCACTTACTGGGTTTTTCATATTGGTCTTGGCCAGGTAGCGGAAGTCTTCCTCTAGTGCTTTAAAAAGTTTGTAAACAAACTGAAAAAAAACAATTATACCATCCAAATACACTAAAACACAAGGTATCTTTAATCCCTCGCATGCTATCCATAGCATGCTGGAATGTCACTGGGGCTTTACGCAGCCCTTGCGACATCCTAGTGGGCTGGTATAGACCCTGAGCAGTAATCATAGCGCACTTCTACAGTTCCTCTTTTGGCAGCTCAATCTTCCAATGTTCAGAGATCAAAGCCATAGTGTAAAAACTTTGTACTGCTCATGCCGTGTAGTGCATCATTGATCATTGGGTAAAGGGAAGGAATCTTTTTTGGTAATCTTTTTAGTCTTTCAATAAACTATTAAAAAAAATTGCTACATCCCTCTACTTAGTAACTAAAACTGGTGGTGGCCCAAAGACTATTGGGGAATACTAACATCCCCTGCTGCACGATTTGGTTGATCTCATGGTTGACAACTTCATATGCCACCTTTGAGCGGCTAATTAGATGAAGACAAATTGGCGGATTTTTACTAGTAACTTTTTGGTGTAACACATCATGTGATATTACAAATCTTAGTTGTCTTTAGTGAAACTATTTTTTTGAAAAAGGGCTAGCGCTTGGTCCTTTTAATCTTCCACAACCCATAAAGGCGTTCTTGAGGTATCAGAAAACATATTGATTAAAGCTTAATTCTTTGAGACCAAGTTCATCCAGTTTTCAAAATCATGGAAAACTTGATACTTATTCAATGGCTAAAATATAAACAAAAGTGACTATCTGTTATTTCTTAATTTGTTCAGAATAATGATACAGGTTGGCAAAATACCTGGATTTTGCCATGGTCTGTAAGAATAAACCTGACAGCAGCAACAGGTCATAAGCTTTATCGTTCTAATGGGCGACTAACTCACCATTTAATCTTTATGGAATTGTTAAAGTAATTAAAGTTTTCACTATTACTTGACGACCTGACAGGATGGTAAGGGTACAGTAGCATGTCCAGGAATAACCTTTAATTCTACAATCATATTTTGTAATTACTGGTTACAGCCACATATCCACTGATAACCAATTACACTATAACATTCTTGAATACTAGGTTAACAAACAGTTCTTTTGATCCATTGTAGCCTTATAATATCGGTGTATCCCCCTTTAGGTTGGGACCATCTAGTGCTAAAAAAAGATCCATTGTAGCCTTATCCTTCCAGTCATAAGAGAGAAGAATAGTTTGTAACAGTATCTCCAGTGTGTTTTTAAAAATTGACTTTAACTCCATATTCCTCATGAATGAGTTACAAAAAGAAAGGCATAATTTTGATAAGAGAACTTGATTAAAGGAGTGGATATCAATAAGAAAATTAAATGTAGAAGTAATGCACTCTACGCTCCTTATAAGTTTTTGGTCTGATGGCTGGAAGTACCACATATTTTCGATGATCTATGTCTGGAGAAAGCCATAGTTTTTTTAGCTTGAATAACATAATATTAAAAGATGCTCCATTGTCTACAATAGCTTGGACTTTAAATTTATTCTCAGTTATATCAATATAGTACACTAAGAAAATTTAGAGTTAGTAGGATTTATTTAGGGATATCCAATCTGTCCCCTTGCTTTAAAAATCTATATTTTAGTGCATATCTGAGTGCTAGCTTCTTTCAAGGCTTTGATAAGTATGTCCACTTGGACCCCAGTCAACTTGGTGTCTCACTAGAAGAGATTGGGAGCTTGCTAGGTTCTAGAAGGTGAACATAACACTTCAATACTATGTCTTCTGCCATCTCAGTGTCATGTTTTTCTTTTAGGTGGGTAGTAAATGCTACTCTTTCAATTATTGTAACTTGAACCTCCTAAGGCGTCCCAGAATCATCATCTTTAAATCTCAAGGAATGAAATTTTAGAAGTTTATTCTTGCCTGGTATATTGTTGGAAGAGAAAGACTTAGAAAATACCAATTTAATCCGCCCTTTTCCGATTTCCCCATCATCCACAGGGCTCACATGATAAACCTTTGGTTTAGAACTTATATTAGGACAATGGTTGACATAATGTGCCAATTTTTGCATTAATTGCAAGAGATCTGACTAACATCAGGCTTATCTTAATAAGGGCCATACAAAAGAGGTAAATCATCCTTCAGGGTGAGACTTCAAGGTCGCAGTTAATGAGACTCCCAATAATTCTTGTTTGGAACCTCAAAAGCGATGGCATAACTTTGTAGATAATTTACTATATGGGTGATATCATACTCCTTGTTTAAAGTGGGAATCATACTTAATACAAATATTTTTAAGGCTCACATGCATAGCGTAGATAGTATCTGCACAACAAAATCAATAATAACATAAGCGCTAGATAATTTCTGTGACTCCAAATAAGAGCACTCTGAAAATGCTTTACCACTTACAGCTTTTCCAAAAAATATGTTAAGGAACTCTACTTTCCAGTAATTATCTATTCTGCCCCACTAAACTCCTTGATAATAAATCCTTGGTGTTGTGGTAGGTCATGCTGCCCTACTGTATCTTGGCATAGATAACTTTTGGCTTTAAAAGTCCAGATAGTTAATTACCATTGCCAACTTAGCGTTCTCAAGTGCTCCGACCATTTCATAATCTCAAAGGACTGCTGAAAAAGTGCACGTTTACCTTATTATCAAACTATGGTAAGTTGATATAGTTGGCATGGGTTTGAATTAAGGGATGAAGGGCCTAAAGGCTGAGTCGATCCTAGATGACTCCTTGAGTGGCACAGATGAGACAAAGGGTAATATGACTTATCCGCAGGAGTGGCTCATGTCAAAGAGCTTAACAGAGCCTGCTTTGGATTACCAGCACTATTGAATGCAGGTTTGACCAGAGTCTACAAACAATCAAGTCCAAATGCTCAGGGGGAGGAGTCACTGTCAGACAATTGCAAGTCCAAAATTGTGAGAGGAGTATTTTGGATGAAAATAAAAATAAAATTAGCCAAACGACCTCGCTGATTCTTGGTGGAACCCCTCAAATTGGGTTACTATCTTTATTGATATTCTTGGGCAAATAGCACAAGTTTGGGTAGCATGGTTACTCCAAATTGTCATTGGAATCAAAGTAGCCATTTGGAGGTCCCTCCCCATCTTACACCTAATTTAGTTTAACATCACTGCGGAGACCAGCCCCTTTTATAGGGTTAGAGAGGTCCCGCAAGGTGCAAATATATTCCCGCCTAATGATTGGTTAAAATATAAAAAACCTTAATTAACAGATTTGTCATATCCGTCATTGCCCTCCATTGGCTGTTCCATCAAAGCGAGGCGAGTCTCAAGACTCTGATAGGTTGAATCCACATATTCCCTAATTCAGACATTCATAGCCTAATATGAACTTTGAGCCTCAAAACAATTAAATACAAGATACTGATATGTTGATAGGGTTTGCTTTTAATCCCCTTGCAGAAACTTAATATAAACTGATAAATATTGATACTTTGGTTTCTTATAATTTTAGTTTTTTTATAAGCGGTCTATAAACTTCCCTAAAATTAATTCAGCAGTAGAGAGTGAAATTTTCCTGAAAATTATTGTTGAACTTCAGGGCAGAATAGCACCTGCGAGCATCCAAATTCCCTGAATCCCTTAATTGTTCTCACTACATGGGATTCTGTACACCACAAACCTTTGTTTAAAATGGAGGCAGTTGGGGTAAGTTACCCTTACAACCTCCCCACAAATTTTGAACCTAGGATAGCCGCTGTAGAACAACAGCTAGCCAATGCTCTGTCTTGACTAAAAATCTTGTAAAGCACCCTTTTCATGAGGCCCCTCCAGTGATTAAAAACCCCTTTAGGAGACAAGTTTACCCCAGGTGAGGGTACATTGCCTCGTTCCTCTATGTATATGAATCTATTATAAGAAGGAACCCCTGATTATCAAAAAATTAAGTACTTCCTCCCTTGCATGAGTCGCCTGGCCCAAGAGATAATGGCTCCAAATATGACCACGCTCAGCACCTGGGCGGTGGTGAAGGAAGCTCTTGTTGAATATTTGGTTCAACCCAAAGTTTACGTCAGAGGAAACAGGCCTGCATGTGCCTTACCATGCATAAGGGAAAATTGATCTCCTCTGTTGTTGAATGGCTCTTTAGGGAAGATAAGCATTATTACTTGTGAAAATGCTACTTTTATTGATGCTCTTGCGGCCATTCTAACTGACTTGCTTCTCATCACCTATAGCTCGGCATGTTATCTCTGATAAATGTCACCTTTGGACTATCCATGATATCAAGGAGGCTCTGCTGGAGGTTGCAAATATTTATAACGATGGTGTTACTTCAAAAAACTCAACCGTAGCTCTCCTGAAGGAGGCTGGGATGATACTTATGAGCCCCCCTATGCTGGTTACTACTCTGAGACTAACACCTGTGGTGAAGCTCAACCCTGATCTTCCTCCACCCAGCCAACCTGAGGTTCTCAAGCTAGTAAGTCAGAGCGCATCATCATCTTTGGGTCAGTGCTACCTGCCAAATCTTGCCACCAAGATCATCTTTTGTCAGCCACTGAGCCTCTTCAATTGGTTCCAAAGCCTGCTCCTAAGCCTAACTCCCTCTCTCAGGTGCCATCCACCACCACTAACAATGGGTTAAATGACCAGGTCAAAAAGCTAAACCGCCTGTTTCCCAAAGGCACACAGCCGCTGATTGACCCAAAGCTGGCATAGGAAAGGCATCCACCTCCACGACTTTATCTCCCTTGATTTCTCATCCAGCCATCTCTAGTCTGAAAGCTGTAGCCATGAGTCAGCACAAACTCCCTACTTTGAAGGTCAAAATTTAAGCCGTTACAATTGCAACGCCTCTACAAAAAATTAATAAGGAGGAGCAACCCCAGGATCTATCCCGCCATAAGAGAAGCCCTGAACCTACCTCACACCCTATGGTCTCCCAAAATGCATTGATATTCCCTCTGGTGGCGAATCTGAAGGGGTTATGAAGATGTGGGTCATTATGTTTTAGGAGCCCCAGGTGAAGTGAAGGTGTCTGACAGGTTGAACCCAAAGAGAGTAGACTTGGCTAGGATACACCTCAGAACTTATCTTCATCAAGTGCTTAAGGGTCTGGAGGTTCTTGACGTTGCTATTCACGCCGCCCAGCTCATTGCCTTGCTGATTTAATCCCCCAGAGTGCTCACACCCTGAAGTCCATCCAGGAGAAACACCCTGAGACTACCAAAATACTAGCTTCCACTCTCTGGCTAAAGGAGGTCCTAGCTCGTTTTCCTAACTTGGGTGGAACAATAACAAAAGTGGAGGTTTTCATTAACATAGTACGTGTCACAGCTATCCTTGACATTGGATCCACGGTGAATGTTGTGTCATCAAAACTTATCAAAAAGATTAAGCTGGACCCTGACCTCAACTACACCCAGGAGCTTGGTACGGCTGGTCCCTCCAACACATGTGCTATTAGGCATACTCTTCTTTGTCCATTCAATTTGGGGAACACATCTTGTCAACCCCTACGGTGGCCTTGGCTAACAATACCTATGATCTACTCAATGGTACACAGTTTATACTGTAATATGAAGGGATCATTAACTTGAAGCAGGGCTATCTTTCCCTTCTTAACTACAAGGTCTCTCTGATTCTGACAAACAATCAGCTTAACAAAAAGGAGTGCGCTTGCACTTTGGAATACCCTCCTCTGCCTTATCCCTGCACTAAATCGCAGCGTGAAGAAATAAAAAATGTTGCCTCCATCAGTGGATGCTCTAGAGAATATTCCTTTCTATACTTCTGAAGAAGTAGTAATTAAAGCGAGTTAACAAAGGGTAGTTGACACGAAGAGTTCCATGAAAATATCAATACTGTTTATTTCACTTAATCAGCATTGACAGCGTTAGTCCTTTTAATCCCAGTGTTTTGCCAGGTGTGCTAGACCCAGCTTATCAGTGATCAATAAATCTCCTGTTTGGGAATCTCCACTTAAAGGATATATTCGTCAAGAAGCATCAGGAGATTGGGAGAGGCCTGCTTGTCCCTATTGAAGACATTAAACAAATTCACTTTATCAAGTCAATGGCAGATATGGGCTTAACCACAGACCAATCACTATGCACTCTACCTATTGTTCATATTTCTGATGACTAACCTTCACTGAGATTAACAAGGTCCACACTTTACTAGAGTCCTATAGCAATATCTTCACTAACTCTGATTCTGATTATGTGCACATGAAGGGTTGGATGCATACCATTGACATTGGGGATGTTCGTCCCATTTAATCTAAACCCTAGCATAAATCAAAAGTTGAGGGGTTGTAGATGTGGATTGAGCCAAAACAGTTATTGGACGCTGGGTTGCAGGTGCCACCTCAAAGACCTTAATCATTCCCGCTTCTACTAATAAAGAAGAAAAACAGAGGTCATCGTGTAGTTATGGTCTACTATAAACTGAACAACCTCACCAAGAAGGATAGTTATCTATCCCCCGCATTGATGATTCTCTATCCCAACTATTCAGCTCTAATTTTTTTTCCTCCATGAACCTGGCTAGCGGTTATTGGCAAATGGACCTCTCTCCTCAAGATCATGAAAAATGCGCTTTTACTTGCAGTGAAGGTCTCTTCCAGCCTATCCAACCACCGCAAAGGTTATGCAAAGCCTCTGCAACTTTCCAGTGAGCCATTAGCATAACTTGAAGGAAATGAAGTTAAATTGTGTCATCGTTTATCTCAATGACATCACAGTGTTCTCAAAGACCTTTAAAGAACATCTTGCTCACCTGAAGTAAGTGTTTCAGCGCCTACGTGAGGCCAACATCAAGTTAAAGCCCTCCAAGTGCTCATTTTTACAGAGGAAATTAAATTTACTGGGACAAATTTTTTCACAGGATGGGATTCAACCCCTTCAAGGCAAGGTTGAAGCGATATTCAAAATTTCTGCGCCCAAAGCTTTTCATGAAATATATGTATTCTTATGCATGATGGGAAATTACCATCAAACTATCACCAAGTTCGCCCAGCTCAGTGAGTCCTCCATACGTCTCTTGGCTAAGAACACTCCATTCCATTTTTGCTCAACAAAAGGCCGCGTTTGAGACACAGAAAGAGTTATTACAACAACGGTCAATCCTCCATCACCCTTGACTATGGAAAACTCTTCAATTTGTTCACAGATGCCTCCAACTATGCCGTTAGAGCTACCTTAGCTCAATTGGATGAGAATGGGGTCAATCACCCCGTGTCCTACTTCAACAAAATGCTCTTAAAAGCTGAACAAAACTACAGATTCACTGAGAAGGAGTCCCTGGCCGTCTTGCTTGCAGTTAAGTAATTCTATCCTTATTATATGAACTCCCTTCAAAGTGATCACAGACCACGCCTCTCTAAAGTGGCTGCAAAATATGAAGGACCCCGCTAGACGGCTGTCTCGCTGGGCTCTGAAGCTCCAGCAATATGACATGACCATTGAGCACTGGTCAGGTACTCGCCATATGAATGTAAACAGGTTAACGCGGCTGCCTGTTCTTCACTTAGACAACAATAAAGCTGAGAGGTTACATGACCTTCTTATGAACCCTAACACGTGGGATGATGAACACAAACTGGTACAGAAGATGTTAGCTCAGCACTCCTGTAACACCAAGGTGGAAAGTGGGAAGTTATACAAGAAAGGAGGAGTAAACTGGTTGCCCTATCTCCGTCCATCAGAGCGAGTACCTGTGATCCTGGAGGCTCACACTATCATGGGCCATGGTGGAATCCAAAAAACCTATGAGTGGTTTAAAGAGAAGTATTACTGGGTGGGCATCATGGAGACCATAGCGAAGTCCTGGATACCTGTCTGACCTGTAAAAAACAATCCATTTTCAAGACCCGTTATCAGTACCAACCTACGACACCCTTCAACCCTTCCACACCATAAGAAAGGATGTGCTAGGTCCTCTCCCTCAGACTACTGGGGGCAATCATTATACCTTGGTAAAGATTGATCATTTTACCAAAAAGATTGAATCTGTGACTCTCCCCGCTCTGACTGCCAAAGCCTGGCTACCTTCTGTGAGAATTTTAAGACTATCTCTCTTATTAATGTATTCCTGTAACCATAGTTGGGAAGATTTTTGGCCAATAAATCCTCAATTATGCTATGTGTCTTACAGTATTTCCTGACCGGTCAGAAGCTCACAAAGTAAACAATAATAAATGACTCTTCTGGTTTTATTTTGGGTTTTTTCATCCCTAATCTAGAGCTCTCCAGACACAGATATGTATCACATGCTCCCCTGAATGCTTGTCTACACTTCTTAATATGAAAGTCGAATCAAGGTAAGACATTATAAGATGAAAATATGAATATATTAAAATTATGATTATTTTTTAGTGCCAGGTGCTGGTATTTTATACTTCTAGGTCATCTCCTGGCCATACTCATCTATTAGATGATTTCATTAAAACCATTTCAATCTACTATGGATTATGGCAGTGGTAACTAAAATATCTCTAAGCTAATTTGGACCTTAAATTAACTAAAATATAATCATTTTAGCCCAATTGGAGGCACTACTACTCTCATAATCAGGAAGGTTATTAGGCTTAATATTAGCACCTCAGTGGGGATAATTCGCCTCTCAATAAGCCCAATTACGTTTCATCATACAACTGACGAAATACTTTTTAATGGGAGAATAAAAATAAGAATTTAATTTATGACACACCCCTAATTGGGACGTTGGCAGGCCTCTCAATAGTACTAGATACTCCCTATTTTTAGTCATCCATGTACAATTATTATTGTGCTGATTATAATGATTGACATACATTAAAATAGAACTCATTATTTGTTTTTGCATTAAAATTGTAAATTCAATTAGTTTTGTGCCATAGATTCACTTGGTTCACCCAAGTGGATCCAATAATTGGCCATAATGTAACTAGATCATAGCTATTATTAGCTATGATAATTTGGAAAATTTTGGTACAATTGGGGCATTTGGGAATGAATTTAGTTATGCGGATAAATTGGGAAGGTTCAAGGATCCATCAATGGGAGTAATCTATTAGCATTGATAGTTTTCTTGAAGGGTTTATTTTCGAGTCAACCATCAAAATCTAACACCTTCTTTCATCGATATATCTTCAGGCGGCATTGTTGCCTCAGGTCCACCTTTGTGACAATGGGAAAGCTTCACGTTCAGAGTGGTAAAGCTCCTTGCAACCTCCATGAGAACATAACAACTCTTCTTAGCCCCCTATAACCCATCCACAAATGGTGCCATTGAAATAGTTAATGGAACCCTAGTCTCAATACTCTGGAAAAAGGCCAGTCCAGACCATCTCCACTATATCTACTTACCCAGCGCTCATGGCCTATTGTATTAGTTACCATCGTATCCTTAAATGTCCCTTTCCATATGTTATATGGGCAAGGACCTGGGGTTCCAGCTTTATTAGCCAAAGATATCTTCTCTGACAGTACTGACCCTGAACAAGCCATGAAGAATTTGGCCCAGCACATCATCCAATTACAGTCTGAGGCTATGACTAATTTGGCAAAGACTGTCACTAAATAAGGTCATGCTGCTAATGAGAGAGGGGCCCCACTTCAATCCTTCCAAGTATCTTACTTGGTACTGTATTAACAAAATAGGATCACCCCTCATAGTGAGAAGCTCAGGTCTATCAGGGATGGACCAAGTGTAGTCATATATAAGTGAGGGGAAGAATACTCCATCAGATCCTTTTTTCTGGAGTTACCATCAACTGGGTCCATGAGCCAGTTCTTACGCCTTTTTTACCCTCTAACACCCTTGAAGAAGTTTTAGACAATTGCAAGTCTAGTATTGTGCAAAGAGCTTTTTGGATGAAAATATTGATAAAATCAGCCAAAAGACTTTGGTCAATTCTCTGTGGAACCCCTCAAATTAGGCAATAGCTTTATTAATACTTCTTGGACAAATAGCACAAGTTTGGGTAGCAGGGTTACTCCAAAATGTCATTAGAATCAAGGTAGCCATTTGGAGGTCCCTCCCCATCTTACACCTAATTTAGTTCAACATCACTGCGGAGACTGGCCCCTTTTATAGTGATTAAGGGGGTGCTGCAAGGTGAAAATATTTTCCTGCCCAATGATTAGTTAAAATATATTAAAGACCTTATTTAACAGTTTTGTCATATATACCATCGCCCTCCATTGGCTGTTCCATCAAAGCGAGGCGAGTCTCAAGAGCTCTGATAGGTTGAATCCATATATATTCCCTAATTCAGACATTCATAGCCTAACCTGAACTTTGAGTTTTAACACAATTAAATAAAAATTACTGAGATGTTGATAGGGTTTGCTTTTAATCCCTTCGCAGCAACTTAATAAAAACTGATAAATTTTATACTAAAATTTATTTATAATATTAGTTTTTAATATAAGTGGTCATTAAACTCATTTCAAATTATATAATTCAGAAGTAGAGAGTAACCTTCTCCTGCAAAAATATCTTGGAAATCAAGGGCAGAATAGTACCTGCAAGCATCCAAGTCCCCTGGATCCCATAGTCGTCAGCATGTATGGATGAGCAAAAGCTTCAATGCCCAGAGCGGAGTAAAGATCAAATATAGTTCATGCATAACCATTGTCTCGTTACCCTCAATATTTGATTCTAATGGAAAAGGTTTTTGATCATTTCTAATAATATCAGCAATTTTTGCATCAGAATGATAATTAAAATAGTCCAACATAATAGTGACACACCGGCGTTCTGCCTGAAACATAGCTTCCATATTATCAACTTTATATGTATCAGTTAGAAAATCTGCTTTCATGTTGATTTTCTCATTCACCAGGGACTTTACCTTCTGGTTCTGGGTATTTCCTTCATTATGAAGAGCCTTGATGGCCTGGTACAAGTAAGTATCAGAATGAACAACTTATTCATATCTGCATCTAGCCCATTAAGGTAGCATTGATGCATTTAAGTAATTTTAATATAATATTTTACTTGATTTTTATGACCAAGTATAATATCAGAGATTTACCCAAAGTATGAATTTAAAGCAGCACGTACTTGGTGAACTTCAATAATATTTTTCTTCTGGGCTTTAGGGGAGGTCACTTCAACTTCAGAAATTCGTTCAAATTACCAGAACAAAGCCTTCAATAGATTTAATGGATTATTCTTATTAAAATGGACTACAGGGAACCAAAGTGTGATCCCCCTGTAGTAAGCACCACAATGCTAGGATTGTCAACTTAGTTACAGCTTTAGATTTCACGGGCTATTATGCATAAAAAATATAAGGTACTGTTAGATTACATCAAATTTAGAGAATTTCAAAAAGAATGCTTATTGAAAGAGGTATGTTTATTATAAACAAAAAAGCGCAATGTAGTATCTACTAATGCCAAAGGCTCTGAGGCTTGGTTAGATATACTTTCTTTGTTAAGTCTTCTCAAGAAAGGTAGGAAAAAAGACTATTTATCATTAGAATACTACCAAGGTACGCCCCTTTTGCTAGAATTCTATTGGTGTGTTTTATGTTTACTAAGAAACACTTAAAGTGGTAGACAAGAGAAGTAACTATCTAGATTATGCTAAGGGAGCAAATTACTAGGTCTCAGGGTATTTCCAGTTATAGTTTCAATCAACTGATTCAATTGAGGTTCTGGTGGATGGTCATAAGATAAACAGGAATCCTCATACTGAATATCTGTATGATGGCGCAGGGGACAAAATAGAATATATTAACATAATTAATTTTATTGGATATGAACTCCAAGGCCATGATCCAAGACAATAATTAAATTTAGACATTGGAAATTGCATCAGTGGGGTTAAGAATTCAATCCGCCATAATAATATATATAACTAAGGTGCAGAGGTGAAATCACCAAAAGTAATTTAATACAACTTTAGCAACTCACTAAAGTAGTGGACCTCATGCAAAAGTACTCCTTAAGTAATCAAATTCTACTTATATTTTTCAGTTATTTTATAATTATTATATTATATATTCTAAGGGCTAGTCAAACAAATTGCAATGAAGACTCTAACAAAATTCTGATAAGTTTAGAAACAATCTAAGAGAAATGGTAGCATAGAGGGGTGGTGTCAGATTCTGGTGGTTGACTCAAAAATAAACCTTCAACAACCATCAGATTGGGCCAATTATCCTTTCAACGCTTGAGCTAACGCCTATTGCAATTATACAACTCAGGCTGATTATCTCAATGAAAATTCAATTGAGTAATATATCAGGCGCTCGGCCTGAATACACTTGCATATTATAGCCAATTACAATGCATCAAATCTTGGAAATTGGTCCCAATTATCAAATCACAAACCATTCAATTGTATACAAAATAATTTGGGGATGACCCAAAGTTACATTTAAAAGTCCCATGGACAATTAAATGAACAAACAGTGTTATCAATTTTCTTCCTGAGGGCAAAATTTGTATGTCAATACATGTAATTGGCATGATAGCACTTATGTGGACCGCCCAAAAGGGGTTACTTAGTGCTATCAAGGAATAGGCTTGCTGGCGTCCTGATTAGGGATGCATCATCTTCTTCAATTGAGGCCAAAATTTCACAGAAGGTGTGTTTCATCAGCAGTATGACAAAACTGAAACCTGAAGATCTTAGGACAACTTTGCATGCTTTTATTGCAATTTTTGTACCTGAAATCCTCCCGATTTAGAGAGTATTTTGCCACCATTGAACCTAAGAAAAGGCTTTAGTCATAGGCCAAGCTGAGTGGCAAAATAGCTGTTGAAATTTTGTGCTGGATGTGGCCAGGAGATGCCCTAGAGGTATAAATACTGGCGCCTGGCCTAATGACCATTATCTAATAAATAGCTTGCAATAAAAAGTTTGTTTATTTTATCCTATTACTGGTTTATCTGAATCTTAACTTTGGAGAAGTGTCGACAAACTGGAAGAACCAAATCCCCAGTTTGTAGTTAATCCTGCCTCAAAAGAAGTTCCTGAATATGAAGGGAAAGAAACGCCTGAAATCAGCCAGAAGAGTCAAGGAGATTTTAATAGGCCTAGTGAGTTAGTAGATGGTTCAAATCCCATAACCCATAGGCACTATCAATGATCAAATATCAGAACTTTGGGCCAAATAGATGTGCAGGATACCAATTTCCAAGCGAGCGATCCTCAGAATTTGACAGGTGGCTCCTGCTCCACTCTGGGTCAGGTTTTGATTGAACCAGGTTAGAAACCAGCACAAGCTAAAAAACTTGGCGTGGTATATTTTGCCCCAAGGTTGACCTGCCTTTCTTAATTTTTAGAAATATTTTAATTTTTGCGTTAGACAAGACTACAGTTTGCTATTTATTTCTATAAAATTGATATGGTAAAAAAATACCTGTTTGATGGTAGCACCCCAAGTTTTCCCATGGAGAAGCTTATATAGAGGCTAATATTTAATTTTTAAAATAACGGTTTTTGCTCTTGACCCTGCCTGTTAATAATTGAAATAATTACCCTTCCACACCTAAACTATTGCATTGCTTTGTTAAATTAGTTTTTTGCATTATGGTTTCTCTAATTCTGGGACCTTAAAAAACTTCCATCAAAGTAAATTTTGCTCTCTAGTTTCTGTTTGGAAAATACTGAATTCATCATTTAAATCTTGGTTTAACTATTTTTTAGTTCTAATCTAGTTCACAGCCAGCCATTGTTGGTAGGACCAATTAGGCATTTACGCCCAGCCTTGTACACTAACTTAACTTTTTGGATTTCTTTAAGTGTTAAAATGGCAATTTCATCAAACCAATTCTGGAATTGTATCTGCCATGTCAGCCCAAAAATAAAGTGCCTTTTTTGTCTAATTATATATTTTACGTTATAAATGCAATATTTTTAAGTTTATTTATTAGTGTCCACAAGGACAAAGGATCCCCTCAACTCTGTTGCTTACTTAATAGTAGGTAAGTAACTCCAAAGACCCAAAAGGCAACAGATTGTCTTGGTTAATGTATTTATGCTGAGTGTGTCATCCAATTCAGTTGTGCAATGCTAGGGTTAAACTTGCGTTTTTATTGAGATCGATCTTTTAATTTGGGAACTATTAAATTACTATTTTATTGTAGAAACTCTCTTTTTGCATAGGGTATATCTGCTTATGGAACTAATTGGAACTTGTGAAACCCAAGTGCTACATAATTTACTTCAACTTAGGTTATCTGTATAGATGTAGCTCCATTCAAGATAGATTGTAAGTATCATGAGCACATAGTTAATATAAAATAAACGGACATTATACTTTTAGTTAATCTATTTTAAATTTGTTAAGGTTCAACTTTAAATATATAAAAAGTTGATATAACCACTTATTAACCCCTTGGCACCTATTCCCAGTTTTTATCAACACCAGGGAACTGTGCACACAGTGAGGATTCCATAGGGGACAAAAGGCTAGTCTGGGCTTACAGGTCCCTCCCATACCTCAATATGATATCATACTTAGAATGAAATGCCTGGATGAGCATGCTCCTCATGGTGCACAGGTGACAAGAGGGTGGATTAGGATATTGCTGCACATCACATCTGGACTATGATGTTCATCATTTTTAGGTTAGGAAGTATCATGCCAATGGAAGAAATGGGCTTTATGTGAAGATTCCTGAAAATTTACACTAACAGTCTTAGACCACATTGTGATGATCTACTTTGTGGGTTAGTAAAAAAATAGAAGTGAAAATTTGGGTTTTTTTGAAAAGATTAGAGTGAGGTAAAGTGTTGCTAGTAATATTAAAATCTTTAGATTTATAAGAAGGAACCAAAATTTTCCACTAGATTTTCTCCTTCAATTGGCTTGTAACAGGTGAGCCTTTTCCATTGCCTTACCCTTCAGCAATGAAGTATCCTTCATCATAATCAATAAATTAGAACTAGAAGTCCTTGGACAAAAGGTTTTTAGGAAACAAAAGAGTTAAAATTAGCTCAGCGCGAACCATTATCATTGTACTGGGTTTTAGGTTTGGACAAGAATGTGTGGGACTAGACAAACAACAATTTCCAAAATTGGATTAATCGCTATTCTTCAAGAATCCAAATGGGGTTCTAAATAGCTCATTTTAATATTATATCTTAACAATTAATTGAGCAATTGCTCTATCTATTAAGGGTCAAATCCTTATAATGGATATCAGCTTTTGTTTCAAAACATCTGAACTTGCTAGCTCAATTGATTACCAATGTTGACCATTTTTATCTGACTTAGGCTTTATTTATGGTTAATTTGATATATTAATTTCATGAGGGGTTGCCTCAGGTAACATATTTCTTTAAACTGAGGTGTTCCTATTTGAGTCCGCTTTTTGAAAGGGGAGTTTATGCCTGTTGTGCTACCTTCAAACAAGTATATAGATTAACACAAAGGTGTCTGATTATTTTTAAATAATGCTCTGCTGATTCATAGATAACAAAAGGTTTTAAGTTGAAATTTGGGTGTAAATGGGATAAGACAAACAGGAAGGAGCATCATCTACACAACGCTTATCCACAGTTTGTCCTAGATCCTCTAATTGGGACAATGGCAGTGCCCTAAAAAGTTGGTGTCTATTTTAGTTCTATAGGGCTTAAACTTTCTCTGTAAGTTTAATGCACAGTTTCATACTTGGTTGTAAATTTAATGAGTTTGCTAAATGTATAGAGATTACTAGCCAGTCAAGTCTTCTTTATAAAGAGGTCTCATCCCTACTCAGGTATACTCTTAAAGATTGCTTGAGAAATTAAACAAGCGCAACTATTCCCTTCAACTCTTCAATTGAAGTACGTATATAGAGAAATGTTTACCAGCCTAGAATTCTGTTTTTTAGAATCACTAAGGGTTTATCTATGGTAAGTGGTGCTCAACTTTTCAGCTGGCACAATAAATTGGCATTAATTTTTAATGTTGAAATTTCATTCAAAGCTCAGCTCAGCCTTATCTAGGACTGAGCTTAGCATCAACATCTATGTTTAAGTATCATCAATATGTTTTATTTTATCTAGGTTTTATGTATATGTGATGCTTTGAGATTTCCAGCAGATCATTATTAATACACTTGGTTTGCCAAATATAGGAGATTAACAAAGCACTGTTTAAATGAAGAGATATACTAACTCAAACATAATATTACTTAAATTATGATAAATTAACCAATGAGATTGATACTAAAAACTGTGACATGAACTAAATTGAATGGATAATACTTGATCTATGATGAATCGCCTAATGAGAACACAACACCACCCAAATGGCAAAAAGGACAACTTATTCTAAAACATTCAAACGTAAAAACATACATTGAGGAGAAATCAGTTGCATTGATCAAAGTCCAATGCTGACAAGGCCTAACATTATAATTTGTGAGTGGTATAATAAAATTCTTTTTGGTGAAAGTGGTCTGATTCACAGGATTTTTTATCCCATGAACTGGATAACGTTTTTATTTATATCCATATAAATCGTTTACAACCAAAATTGTCCACACATGTTTATCTAAACTATGAAATTCATGATGTATTGCTGCATCAATGCACTGCTGTGCTAGAGCAACATTATTTGCTGTTCCTCAAACTCTAGTTGCTTTGTTATATGTTATCAGTTTACTCAAATTTTTACCTCTGATTATACCTGTCCACCTTATATATAGGGTTATCCTTATATTCAAGAAAATAATTTATTTGCAATTCTGATATGACTGGACAATAATATTGGGAAAGTTAGGGCGGTTTGAGAAGAATCCACCAAGATGATATCAGTTATGATTATTTGAGCGCCTCAAGATGAGGTGATATTGGGATATAACGGGTTTATTATTGGATCACCTATAAATAAGATAATAGGGCGATGTTGACATTTGACAAATATGAATTAAGTCACTTACTATTTAGGCGATAAAGAATTAAAGAATAACAAGCCAAAACGAGGAGAATTGGTGGAACCAAATAGTCCAAGCTATGGGAGTGGTATCATACAAAGCCACTGTATATAAGCGAGATGGGCGATTAAGAAGGAGGAGGTTGTTAAGAGGATAGAGCAAGCGAAGCAGTAAGGATCCACTGTGTTTATTATATTAAATAATATATTGTAATGGGAGCAGGTGCCCCATATTTATTAAATTAATTTTATTCTGTTGTTACCAAGGGCCATGATCATCATATCGTTGGTACTATTGCTCAGTGGGCTAGAAACTGTGCAAAAACCCTTTATGGCATATCTCAGGATTCTTCCCCATTTAACAGTGGTGTTCACTACAGGGGGCCCAGTGATAAGTTATAAAATAATAAAACTCAGTCACCTGAGATGTTGCATCCAGGTTGCTTTGAAAAAGGAATCTGCACAAGATGATGGGCCCGTTGCATAAGAGGAGTTGAAACTTGCATTGGACACTGTGCTCAAAAGACAAGATGAGCTGCTCCAGGAAGTTTGCTGTGATAAGCTGCTGCCATCTGATCATGAAGGAAATATTTATGGGTTCTTTCAACAATTTCAGTTTGCAACTGATGGAGCCTTGGACTGGCGAAGGGCAAAACTGTTGATCTCCACCTTGGATGTTGGAAGTGCTGATCAAGTTGTTTTTTACCTTCCAGATAGTTCCATTACATACCAAGAAGTCAAGGAGATGGTGCTGCAATTGTTTAGAGGAACTGCAAAAATGTTGCAGCAGAAAGCCACGTTCTTGACCATCAGGTTTCAGCGAAATGAGCCCCTCACCGCATTCACTGAGTGACTTATGGTGGAAGCTCATGTGTTGGTAGGGGCAGGGATTTTATCTGAAGCTGATGTATGCATCGCAATGTCCTTTGCAGTGAAGCCATACCCTGAGCTCTATAATATCAAAGCCCCATTGTTGTAGGACGACGTACCTCTTCTTAAACTTGGTCAGCTTGTACACTGCTTAGCTGATACTTTCCCTCCACCCAATATTAAACAGATTCACACTGTTGCCATGCCAACTCTAACCATGTGGGGGGAATCAACCAACTGCTGCAGATTCCACCAGGTTACTCACCACAGTCCAGTATCTGTCCCATAACTGCTGAGCGACAACTGACCAACTACCGCTTTGGCCCTAACTACGCTGATCAACAGCAGGTATTCTACTAATATGGGTCTGGTTGCGCTGATCATCTTTGGAATAACCTTTTGAGTGGGCCAACTTATATTAAACACAGACGTAGGCCCTATGGAGAAAGATTCTTTTAATTGCAGTCGCACTGGGCACATGGAACGATGGTGCCCCAATAGACAGATCCCTTACGCACAACAGGATCAAAGTTATCAGGAAAAGTCATAGTGGAATAAAGATAGGATTCTCTAATTCCTCTATCTCAAATTCATAAGTCCCATCAGAATCTACTATATTGATTGCATCAGAAGCCTCCCAGTATGACGATACATTCCTCTACCAACAGCTGGTTGTGGAGTAAATATGTTGACTCAAGCACAAGTCAAATTAATGGCTGACATAGGGTTTCCGGAGCAACCAAAGCCTTACACGTGTCAAATGTTTGAACATAATCCGTCATACCAGCTAGAACCGTTTGCAGATGCGTTGTCTCTAAGAGGAGTAGAGGTCGCCTTTCCAGTGGACGCTATTATAACAGGATACCCTAAAGTCAGTGTGGGTATTATAGGTTTCCTGGGAAAAAGTGAACCGCTGAATGTACACATAGTATATAGCCGGCATTCATCTTACTCAGGGTGCACTTACTGTGATGTCATGGTAGCCAAAACCCGATTATGAGCTATAATTGATATGGGCGCTCTAGTTAACATTGTCTCCACTAAGTTGGTGGCAAAATTGTCTTTAAAACCTGACATAGACCACTGGATGGTGTATGGGACTGCTGGAGTGGAAACCACGGTCTCTGAGGGAGCGTATAGCATGCTTCCCTTGCAGTTTGGATCCGTTGTTGTTGTAGCTCTGGCGGTAGTATTACCAAATAACAACTATTATCTGTTGATTGGGACTGCTTTTATGTGACACTATGAGGCTATTGTTGACATGATGGAAGAGACCCTAGCCATTCTGGGACAAGGGATCACCATCTATTTTACTTCTAGCGGAGTCCCAGATAACACAATCCGCTTGAGTCAAATTAATCTCGCCTATAGCGATGGTGTGATTCTGTAAGATATCAACATATGAAGCGGAAGACCTGAACAACCCCAAACCAGACTTACAATTACAAAGGGATTCTGCTACAAGCTACAAATGCTTTTACTATCCCTTCTGGGCATCAAGTCATAACTGGGACAGATCTTGAAATTGATACACCGGGAGGTCTGTACAGAGAGATTGGTGGGCCCTATCAACAATTGCGGCTTAAACCTCATGTGGCTCCTGGGTACTGTTACCAGGGTAGGGGGAAGTGAAGGTGTTGGTAGCAAATCTGCAGAAGGAGGTGATGAAGGTTCAGTGACACCAAGTAGTGGCTTACCTGCACCTGATCCTTATTGATGAAGTTCACCAGATACATGACTTTGGTTCTTGGGAAGATCTCAGCTTGCCTTTAAAAACCATCTTCAGCGTAATAACTGTGGTTCCGCAGGAGGCGCTAACTGGTCTATTGTAGAATCAGAAGGACAGGGTGATGGATCTGTTTGAGAAGTATCACAGTATTTTTGCAACTGATGATCACGACTTGGGTTGCACTCATGGGGTTATGCATCTAGTGGAAATGGGAGACCACCCTCTATCAGGTCACGACCTATCTATCACTCAAAGGCAGCGGAAGAAGTTGTATCTGCAAAAATAGATACATTGGTGGAACAGGGAATGTTTGAGCGGTCAAAGAGTCCCTGGGCATCCCCAGTACTAATTGTCAAAAAGAAAGATGGCTCCAATTGAGTAGTAATTGATTACTGGAAGCTTAACCACATTACAAAAAAGGATTGTTACTTGCTTTTGCAAATTGATGACACTTTAGATCGATTAGGTGGGGCCAAGTATTTACCTGGTATGGACTTGATATTGAGGTAATGAAAAATCGAGTTGCCAGTGGCAGAACAAGAAAAGTACGCTATAATCATCTCAAAAGGATTGTTTCAGCCTACACGTATGCCACAGGGTTTGTGAAATTTCCCCGCTACGTCCCAACGGGCTATGGACGATAGTTTTGGTGACCTAAAGCTTCCTTGCGTTCTTGTCTACCTTGACAATATCAACGTGTTTTCATTGATGTTCACGTAGCATCTTGGACACCTGGAGCAAGTGTTCCGCCACCTTTCTGATGATAATATCAAGATTAAGCCCCAAAATGCCACTTTTCAAGGAACTGTTGGAATACCTCAGCTTTGTGGTAGACTCCAAAGGGCTTAGTCCTCAGCTGTCCAAGGTGGAAGCCATCCGCATGATGACTCAGCCAAGCAATAAGCGGGATATCCAGGTGTTCTTGGGGATTGTTGGTTACTACCGGCAGTATATACCCAACTTCAGCTGTATTGGAGCTCCACTCTTTGAGATACTTAAGAAAAACGCTGCCTTCAGCTGCATGGATTGATGTCAAACCGCTTTTGATGTATTACGAACTGTTCTGACTAGCACGCCTATTTTGCAATACCCCAATTTCGAAAAAGAGTTTATTATGAAAATGGACAAATCACTTTCCATTGTGGGTCTGTATTATCCTAAAAAGATGATGATGGTGTGGAGCACCCAATTGCATATTGTAGCTGCAGTTTTTTTAGTACTAGATGGTCCATTGTGGCTGCAGTTTAACCAGCCCTGAACAGAACTACACCGTGACCAAGCGGGAGTGTTTATCAGTAATCTATGCATATAAACAATTCCAGGTCTACCTCCGCAGGGTGAAATTCAAAATGGTAATGGAACATGCCTCCTTGCGCTGACTACAGAATCTGCGGGAACCTGAAGGGTGGCTCGCATGATGGGCTTTGAAGCTCCAAGCGTATGATTTTGAGATTAAGCATTGGCTAGTGGCAAAGCATCAGAATGCAGACTGTCTTTCCCAATTACTCACGGTTGCTATTACAGCAGATGTGGTGGACATAATGTATGAAAAGATGATTGTGGGCAAATATCACTATGAGCCGCTGCTCATGATCAAAGTATTAGATGGCATAGGCAGGATACCTTCTTGTGCAATGGGGAAATATATAGGCTGACTGGGGAATTGACGCTGAGTTTCCCAAAACCCTCTGTCAGGCCTTCAATAATTATAGATGCTCATAGAGCGGTAGGTCATGGAGGGTTGAATAAGACGCTGGAGTTCTTGTGACCCCGCTACTATTGGGAGATTATGCACTACAATGTGCTTGAAATGGTTGGTTGTTGCCATCAGTGCCAAGTGGAGAAACCATTCCACCAAAAGACCAAATACTAGCTAGTCAAGACTCAGTTCACGTGGCATACTGTTTCGCAATATGTGGTAGGGCCTCTGCCAACTGGTGTAAACCGCTCCAAATATATAATAGTTGCCATCGACAATTTGACTAAATGGGTGGAAGCAAGGGCTATCAAAGATCAAGGGCGCTGTCACTACTGCCAAGTTCATCCTGGACTGTGTCATAAAGCGCCATGGTTGTCCACAATATATTTTAATGGACAACAGGACCAATTTCACATCATATATATTGGTCAAGCTGAATGAGCTCATGGCAATCCATGGGGCCTTAACTACCCCTACCACCCTGAATCCAACGGTATGGTAGAACGGTTCAATGGGACCTTGATAAATATTCTACGAAAGCTTGTAAATGGGCGGCTGTCAGATTGGAGCACCCTTTTATCCAACGCTGTCTTTGAGTACAATATTAGCTGCCACTCAGCAGCTGGTAAGAGTCCATTCCAATTGCTCTATGGTTGACATCCACCGCTGCTTTCATTGCTTTACTCCTGTGTTGAGGATACTGGCGGAGTCAAGCCCCACCACTACTTGTCTACTTAACAGACACGCTGATTAAACTCCAATCCGGAGGCTTATTCCACTAGTCTTGCCAAGAGAATTCAAGATCATGCAGTTGACCAAGGTAGACGCAGCAGCCTTCCACAGTTCAGGGTATGGGAATTGGTCCTGTTTCACGACTTAACATGGGTTTGGAAGAAGGAATAAGCTAGCCAGCATATGGTGCGGACCATTTGAGACCATTGAGAAGACCGTGGCTGATGCCTACACCATTAGGAACCCACAGGGGGTCAAATCATTAATCGAGTACATGCAAGGTTCCTCCAACCATACAAGCAATAGGAGCCTTATTGTCAAGTCAAGGAGGGGGTTTTGTCACGATTCTAATATGACTGGACGATAATCTTGGGACAGTTAAGGCATTTTGAGAAGAATCCACCGAGATGATATCAGTTACAATTATATGAGTGCCTCAAGATGAGGTGGTATTGGAATATAATGGGTTTATTATTGGATCGCCCCTAAATAAGGCAATAGGGTGATGTCAACATTTGACAAATGAGAATTAAATCGCTTAATATTTAGGTGATAGAGAATTAAAGAATAACAAGCCAAAACAAGGATATTTGATGGAACCAAATAGTCTAAGCTATGAGAGTGGTATCATCCAAAGCTGCTGTATATAAGCGAGATGGGCAATTAAGAAGGAGGAGGTTGTTAAGAGGATAGAGCGAGTGAAGCAGTGATGATCCGCTGTTCATTATATTAAATAAAATATTAAAGTGGGAGAAGGTGCCCGTATTTATTAATTTAGTTTATTCTGTTGTTACCAAGGGCCATGATCATCATATCGTTGGTCCTATTGCTCAGTGGGCTAAAAACAATGCAAAAACCCCTTATGGCGTATCTCAGGATTCCGCCCCATTTGACAAATTTCTTCCACTCTATATTATTTTATTATTTAGGTATAACGACCCTAGCTGGCTTTTATTTTTAAATAAAAATTTCCCCAGGATGTGGGCATCCATTGGTGATTAAGATTCCTTTAGTGGCCTTCCCAGCTCCGCATACACCTTTCTAATGCAAGGAACCTTTGTGAGAGTACTAACCTAGGCCAGGCCCTCAATTGGCGCAGAGTTGCTAGATGGTAAGTAAAGGATGCGAAATAATACCAGATGGACTTGGAATCAGTTAGGACAGATACTGAGCTCTCAGGCTGAGATATAGATTTTGTTAGAGCTCTCAGGTTAAGATGGCTAAATATGGTGAAGGTGTCTAATATGGGTGCTAATGATGCCATTGTTTTATTGCATGGTGAATGTGCTCTAGAGGCGGCCCACAGTTGAGGGGTTGCGCTGCTCAATAACTTTCAGTAAGGAAAGGTGAGCCTGCTAGTAATTCTATGCATAGGGATGGCAATCTTTCATATTGTCTATTGGCACATCAATGGCGTTATGACCTTTGCAAAAAGTAAATTTTGCAATGCCCCCACGAAAACTTAACCCTTATGGGACGACTGATAGTATAACAAACAAATTCTGTTCATTGGTTACTATAGTTTGAGATATAAGGAATGGTGGTAGCAAACTGATGGCTTAAATTGATCCTGCTTCAGTTTTACCTAAAATTATTTTCTCCTAAAAAAGGGAATTAGGACTTAAACACAATGGGATGAACAGAAAACATCTGAATTTCACGCTTAAACTATTTTGTAGTTTTGGCTCGTCAGTCAGGTTTATATTCCAGTATATCCTAATCCAATCCTCCCAAGGTGGAATATATTTCATTTCTGGTTACCCCATCCCAGGTTCCCACCTTTTGTGAGTGCCCTCACCAGAAGGGCAATCTCAAATGAACAGCCATTTTGTTTTTTTGTTTAAAATTATAGAGATTTTTGGGTGAGTTTAGTTGAATTCTCAGATTGGTCAGCAAAATCATTAAAAGTCATTCTGACTTTGATCCTTCATCCACTGGGTGCCATAAGTGGTGAACTCATGGCTTGGAAGGCGTAGAGACATTCTGAGGTGTCAATGGGCTTACCAATCTCACCTCACCTCAACCTGGGTGTAGTCCCCAGTGGATATGACTTTAAGTGTGTATTTTTAGTAAATGCGTACTTACTGGTTCCAGACAGATGGCTAGAGACTGGCGGAGTATTGGCTTTCACATCAGACCTCCGATGAGTTTGGGAAATTACTGAGTCGCCACCAGGCCCTTCCATTGAAGTGTAGGGCAATTGATTGACTTTAATAAATGAAAACCTGATACTCATTTATTCCGCCATTTGATCAAGGAAACTCTTTTTATTGCATGGTCACATGTATTGGGATGGACAAACCAAGGGCTTTGGAACCTGGTTTGTTACATTATTTCAACTTTATACTTCTGTAGTGAGCTGTGGTTTACCAACTCGCAAGATAGAGGAACGACCTTTGTCCCAAGCAAATCTAACCCTATTGCTGCCGTCATCAGTCCCTGCAGACCCCTGATGGTAAAGGGGGTTGTTGGGGGTGCCAATTGGATCACTAGAGGTTGAGGCCTCTTGCGCCCACCAGCAGACCTCTAAGGGGAGCGTTGACGCTTTCTGTGGCCCTTAAATTACAGACAGATTTCACCTCCCTCCCAGTGCAAGAAAGTTCACTCATTGGCATATTTCCTTTTAAATCGCCTAAGCTCAGAGAAACTTGGGAGTTTTCCCTCTGTAAGGGTAATGTAACAGACGAATTCCATTCACTGATTCCTATAAGATGAGATAATATGAATGAAAGAAGCAAACTGATAATTAAGTTTATTACGCCACAGTTTTTTAAAATTTATATCTTCCTAAGTTATAAGATTTAGGCCTTGACCATACTGGAATGACCAGAAATTGCCCAGGTTACACGCCTAATTTATTCCATAATTTTGGCAATCAGTCAAGTTTATAATCTGGCGTATCCTATTCCAACCCTCCAAGTTTGAATTCTATCTCATTTCTGCTTACCCCATCCCAGGTTCTCGCAGTTTTGTAGGTTCCCTTGCCAGATAGGCAATCTTGAATAAACGGCCACTTTTTTAGTTTTTAATTATAAAGTATTATGGGATGAGTTTAGTTGATTTCTCAGGTTGGTCAGAGAAACTGTTCAGAGAATGTAGATGTTGAACCCTCACTCATCAGGTGCTGTAAATGGAGAACTCATGACCTCAGAAGGCGTGGGACCATTCTGAGGTGCTGATGGGCCTGCAAATTTTGCCACAACTCACCCTGGTCGTTGCCCCAGTAGAGATGCCTGTAAGTGTGTATCATTGGTAAGCGCATAATCCCTGGGTCCAGACGGTTGTCTAGAGGCTGGCGGAGAATCAGCTGCCACATTGGACCTCCGCCCAGTTTGGGCAATTCACTTAATCGTCACTAGGCTTTTCATTAAATTGTAGGGTAATTGTCTGACTTTTGATGGCTAGCCTGATACCAACCTATTCCACCGTTTGATTGAGGAAACTCTCCTCTAGTGCAAGGTTACATGTATTGGTATGGACAAACCAAGTTCTGGGAACCTGGTTTGTTATAAATAGCAGGTTCCAACACCTTAGTCAACCCTATATGTTAATCTTTTCAGACTAGTGGCCATCCATTGGTATTAGGAACTATTAACAATTTTCTATAGGCTACATTAACTATTTTAAGCTATTATGTATCATCTATGTAAGCTTTAATTTTTTGGCAGCTCCAAAAACCCCTAATTGCTCTGCGCCTCAGCAGAAATGATCTACATAGGAATTTAATTCCTGGATAATCAGCTAACAACCTTATAAATTAACAATTGTTATCAGCTATAATCCCCAAATAATCATTAATCATAACTAGCATCTGATTTGCATCTTTTATGAGTCACAATCTAAAATTAAATTGATAACTAACACTAATCAATAGACTGTAATTTAACAATCTAAAAAACTTAGACTATATTCTTAATTATAAAAGAATGAATTATTACAATATAAATTTAAGCTTAGTCTAGTCCAAGCTGGATAATGTGGTCATATAAAATTTTTAAACCCTGGCCGCCCTGGCTGCTAATAAAATTTTGCTTTATATTAACTAAAATATATTTGCCCTTTAAATGTTATACATAATTCTCTAATCAAACCCTAATTTAACTTCTCCCTTTAAGACTCCAACTGGTAGTTGTTATAACTTTTTTATTTACCAGTGACAAAACATTAGTTTGCCCATTTTTATTACCTATAAAATTAAGATAGAAAGGATTTCTGCCTGCTTTGATGATAGCACCACAAGTCTCCCAATGGAAAATCTTATATAGAGAAAAATAGAATAAGAACTTAAGATCTTAATGCTTTGTCCCTTGCCCTATATGATGAATGTTAAAAGGATTAGCCTTCCACGCCTAAACTAATGCACCATCTTAGCATTTTATTTTAGGCTTTTTTAGGTGTACTTTAATTACTCCAATTTGTAATTTTATGTCCACATAGTTGATATAAAAATAAACAGCTTCTCAGGTTAAATTTTATCTATATTAATTTAAATTTAGTATGATTCCAAATCTATTTAAGTTGTTAAGATCCACCTGAGAACCCCTTGGCACTGATAATAAATTCAATAAAACCTGAGAGCAGTGCACTCTATGAGTTTACCATAGTTGACAAAAGGCCAGTCTATGCTTGTTCTTCCCTCCTGTTAGGACCACAGGTGTAATACCTCATTTTCCTCAATTTTCGAGGCCTGGGACCTGAAATTTCAGGGTGTTGGGTTACTTTTTTTCTTCTCTTTGTCGACTAGCATTTTTCCAGATTACCCGTCTGGATATAAAATTCCTAATAAAAATATAGTTATTTTTAACAAAGATATTGAAGATGAGAAAAAGCGTAAATTTTATTAGCTTAACACCAGCTATTTATGGGTAATTGTGGAGGCATTTCAGAGAAAACCTAAGCAGCTCAAACCTAGATCAAATTAATTGAAAAATCAGGGAAATGGTAAAAGCCCAATTTATTGAATTTCTTGTGCTCGCCTCATGGCTCAGTTTTGTAACCCCAGTTTGGGTAGCTCAGAGGAAGCATGATCTGACTGTTTTAATTGGGGTTGAGCTATGACTTTAATAATTATCAACTTTTGGTGGGGATTATTCCAGACAGAAGTTTGGGCTTTTTGATCAAATTGGGGTTTGATCTCTGACTTTGACAATTGTCACCTTAACATTGGGGATTGTCTCAAAAAAAGTTTGGGCTTTTTGGTCAGATCAAGATCAATTACCATGATCTGACGCATCTAAATCTGCCATTTGGGTAGGGATCCCAACAATACCCCCCTCTAGATCTTGGTACAGGGGTGAAAATGGACGGAGAAAGTGGCTATATATGTGGTTTACAACTGTGCCCTGAACAACCTCTACGATTGAGTGTTCATTTCCCCATCTATATATGACTTGCTAAGGCTCTGACCAGTTGGTTCTCAGTTTGTGATCATGACCTCCAAGCCGGTGATGGTAGAATAGGACAAGGTCACCTGGTTGGAAGGTGTGTAGGGGATCATGCTTATCATTTAATTGAGAAGTCTCTATTTGTGGTGACGCACAGGTTTTTGGCAGCTAGGGCCTGAAGTCTTATGATTTCATTTGCAATACTTCATATACTGACTTCAGGTGCTTCAGGAGAAGCATGGTCAAGCATCACCTGGATATTGGAAGGCAGATGTGGATTTCTGCCATACAATGCCTAGAATGGTGACATTTTAGTAACTTAATGGAATTAATACAATAGACCAAAATTGCACTAGGCTTTATTGGGGCCAATGAAGGGGCCAGTCATAGCCATTTTCTGGATGGTTGCAGTTAGAGTACCATTTACCCACTCTACCATTACATTCATTGCAGGAAGATAGGGATGGATATTAGTTGTGTGGTTCCCATCATGTCGACTAAATCTTTCATTAGCATTGAGCAAAAATTTGTCCATTATTAAAAAGAATATTATTAGGACACCCATGCTGAGTGATAATTTAATTATACAAAAAGATGGCGGTAGCCTTTGCCAAAGCGGTGAGGAACAATAAAGCTTCTTACACTTAGTTAGATGATCCACATCTAGTAATAGGAACTGATGTCCATTGAAGGCTTGAGGAAGAGGTCCCACAACATCGATATTAATAGTATGGAATGGTCTACAGGGGGGACCACTGGATGTTGAGATCGGGATTAGGTCCAGCTTATCTTTTACATACCAGACAGGTCTCCAATAGATTATCAATAGAAACAAGCATTCCCTTTCATTAACATCAGTTTTAAGCCACTGGTAGGTTTTCTGAATTCCCCCAAGGCTGAATTTCCAATATCCCTCTGATATGATGTTGGTTCAAGCTGATGGTCTTACATAAGGCACCCATTGTTTAGACACCAGTTTGCACAACTGACTGTTCTTGACTTGTAGATTATCTGATCTTTTTGCTAATCCTTTTTGGAGGGTCAGAATCCGTCCTATCATAACTTTGGTTGAGTTAGGATGTTGTATAGTTGATCCTCTTCAGGGTCAGTTATAGTTAAGATGGGAAGCCGAGATAGTCAATCCACATTTTGATGGATTGGCCCAGGTCGGCAGATAATGAAAAAGTCATAATCTTGAAGCTTTAACGCTCACAGTGCTAACCTCCCATCAGGGTCCTTCATGTGCTGTGGCCATTGCAGGGAAGCATGGTCAGTGATTATAGTTAGATGTTTCCCATATAGATAAGGTCAGAAATGCTTAATAGCCAATAATACTTCCAAGCATTCGCATTCTGTAACTCTATAATTACCTTAAGCTTTGGATAAGTCTTTCTGTATTAAGCGATGGGATGGCCCACTGGTCTCATCATGCTGAGATAGTATGGCTCTGATGACAATATCATTAGCATCAATAAAGAGGAGGAAGGGTTTATCAAAATTCAGATAAATAAATTCTGGAAAGTGGGAGAGAGAGACGCATAGCAGGCAAAGGCCTGCTGTTGCTCTTCTTTCCACTGAAAGGGTATTCCTTTCTTCATTAGATACACCAGAGGCTCGGAGGTGTCTAAAAAATGGGGTATAAATTGGCGGTAATAACCCACCATCCCTAGGAAAACTTGTACATCCCATAGGGATTTAGAGGGTCATCTTAGCAATAGCTAAGACCTTGTCTTTACCAGTGATTTTAACTTTACTGACCTTATGACTCAAAAAAATCCATCTCACTCTTGAAGAAAGAGCATTTTGATGGCTTTAGTTATAATGACAATTACCATAACCGCTGAAAGTCTTGCCTGAGGGTATCTAGATATCCAGTAGTGATTCTCAAAAAGAGGGTAATATCAAGATAAACTAGTATGCAGGAGCGTTTTAAATCGCCTAGTAGTCCGTCCATAGCGCGATGGAAGGTAGCAGGGGCATTAAAAATCCCTGAGGTATTTGAGTGGGCTCAAATAGTCCTTCACTTGTGATGAGAGTGCTTTTTGCCCAATCTTCTGGTAACAAATTTACTTGCCAGTATCCACTGGCAATATTCATAGATGAGAAATAGTGGGGCCCTGACATTAAGCGTAAAGAGTCATCTTTATGTGGTAGGGGTAAAAATCATTGTAAGTGATAGAGTTGAGGCGGCAATAATCCATAACAACACGGTTACCACAATCCTTTTTCCAAATTAATAAGAGTGGGAAAGCCACGAGCTTTTAAGTGGCAATAATAAACCAGCCTTCGACATTTGCTGTAACTCTAAGGTCACTTGAGCTTCCTCCCCTTTGGATTTTTGATATGGTAAGGATTTAAAAGGATGGTGATCCCTTAGTATTGATTTGATGTATTACTTCGGACATTTTCCCATAGTCACTTGGTCCCAAGGTAAAAATATCGCTATATTCCTCAAGGAAAGTTTTAGAATCTTAGTGTTTGTTTGGGGTAAGATTACCCTTAATTATACTGTCAACCAAAGCTTTGGCGGGTGGGGGATCAAGTCCTAAATCCTGCAATGAGCCAAAAATTTACATTGAAATACTCTCAATGGGACATAGTTTTATATAAGCGATAGGGGCATGTTAAGGGACCCAGAGAGTTTTAGTGGTTAAATTTTCTAATAAATAGAGATAGTTTTCACATAGATAGGATCCAAAATCCCCGGGCAGGTCAGCACTTCCTTGATGGAAGGGTTTGGGTGTCCACTAAACTCCAAGATTTAAATAAAAGCGGTGAGAATCTAGATCCTCATATCCACAATGGCTTGTGAGAACAGAGGGTATAGTGATAGGATGAGGGCATACAGAGGTATCCCCTCTTCAGCATCCACAGCTTCCTGGGATTATTTAGTTTATCCCTAAGACTTTGTAATTAACTTTGCAGATAGAGGACGGGTATTCAAGGAGGCATGTCCATTATTTGGGGGCTCCTTTACTTTTGATGGGGAGTTCAAATATTAATGGGATCTGATACCCTTATTAGGGTAGGTACTTTTCCTTATGGTTGATGATGCAATTGAATACCTGCATTATTTGGACCCCAATTAGCAACCCATAAGTATTGTTTTCTAATGAAAAGGCGAGGGCAGTATTCAACAGTCTTCTGAGTTGAAGAGTAAGGCAGAATGCGCTATAATCGCCTTAGTAGACTGATATCCTGCTGTCCCATATTCAGCATCATGGATCAAGTCTGGAGCCATTTTTTCTCTTTTAAATAAGTTGGAGTAAATTACGTTAACTGAAAAACATGTGTTAATTATTGCCAGGGCTTTAACCTTATTTACAATTACTTTGACTCAAACCACCAAAGATTATAAATAGAATTAACAGCTAGTAGACTGTCACTAGAAATTTCCTGCAAATCAAGCAGAGGATTCTGCCCCTGCCAAGCTCAGAGCATTTCAATGCATTTGAAAGTTTAGTCTGCCAGTGCTTGGCTTTCCATAGAAGAGTTGACTGCTAAAATTTGTTTGGGTAACTGACCAACATAAAAGTAAAGAAAGCTGGAGATTTTTATTTCCTTGAATAGAAAGAGGTACGTCAACTTCTGCAGGACAGCTAACACAAAAGAGTCTGAAGTGCTGGAGATAGAGCTAGAGCTAGAACAAGAATCATGAGTCACTTGATTTATTCAGCATAGTGAGCCTCTTTCCCTATACCAACTAATCTTTTGCTGGCTTACGTTGAAAAATTCGGCAGTCAGCTACAGTGTTCTTGTTTAGTCTGCAATGAGTACAGTATAATTCAGTTGTAGCGAATTGGGGTTTGTAACGGCAAATACTTGGGACTGGGGTTTATTGGTGTTAAAACAAGGTGGCCTGGTGGGTTTATGTATTTTGGTTTGAATTTTCAATATAGCTACTATAATATAGAGGATGTACGTTAAGTTTGACTTCTCTGCTTTAAGATAAAGTACAATATTAGGCACATTTTCAAACGCTGACAATGCAGTGGTGAAGTCATCATCTAACGTAAGATAATTCTCTGCAACAAGAGTTCATATTTTGATGTAAAAAATGTGGCAAATTTGCTTATAATTTTCTTCCAATTAAGGCTGATACCCATAAAGGTCTGTTTTTGGTTGTTTAAGGTTAAGTCGCTCCAATATTCCCAAAGCAAGGCAGTCTTGGCATCAGTCCAAGTATGGCAATGCATCAGATGGTGGATAATATGATCTTGAGCCATGTGACTCAAGACAATTAGTTAAATGTTTGAGTCGCTGGGTGTCAGTGGCTTCTTCCATAGCATTTTCATAACAAAATAAGAAAGATAAGATGCTTCCTTCGCCTGGTATATACTTCTCTTTGAACGACGGTTTAAACATGCCACTGGGGGGTTAATGGTCAAACAATGTTTATTGACACGGGAGGACCATTTTCACCTAAGGGGGAACTTTTATGCTGGATGTTTCATAATAATGTATGTCGTCCACTTTATTTTGTAAGGTGTAGATATCCTCAATTATTGAGTCTTTTTGAACTTGGGCAGCACAAAGGGCTAACTTGGTGTTAAGAGGGATAACTGCTGAATTTCGCTTTTGAGATCAGTAGTTGCATCTCGAAGTTCAAGTTGGTGTTTCTCAAGGGTGATGGTTCATTGCTTCATCCCGTTCATCATAGCAGGGAAATTAACTAAGAGTTTAAGGTGTTCCTGATCAAACATAAGAACATATTCTGTATTTTTATTATTCATAGTTGGGTTTTTAATTATTTTTCACTGTAGAATCAGGGTGTACCTGGAAGGGAGCATTAATTTTGTCAGGACCATGGGTGTAATACCTTGTATCCCTCAATTTTTGAGGCCTGGGAACCCAAAGTTTCAGAGTGTTGGATTGATTATTTTGGCTTCCCTTTGTCAAGAATTCTTTTTCCAGATACTACGTCTTGATAGGCAATTTTTAATAAAAAATATATCACTTTTAAACTTAAATTTGTGAAAAGAAGAAAAAGCGTAAATTTTATTAGCTTAATACCAGCTATCTAAGGGGAATTTGGGAGGCGTTTCAGGGAAAATATAAGCATCCCAAGCCTAGATCTAGTAAATGATACAAATCAGGGATTTGGTAAAAGCCCAATTATCTTGGTTAAATTGCTTGTGTTCGCTCATGGCTCAGGTTTGTACTCCCAGGTTGGGTAGCTCAGAGGAAGCATGATCTGACTGTGTCATTTGGGGTTGAGCTCCAACTTCCTTAATTGTCAACTTTCATTGTGGATTATCCCTGAAAGAAGTTTGGGCTTTTTGATCAAATTGGGATTGATCTCTGACTTTGATTATTGTCAACTTTCGTTGCAGATTGTCCCCAGTGGAAGTTTGGGCTTTTTGGTTAAATTGAGATCAATTCCCGTGATATGACACATCTGAATCTTCCATTTGGGTAGGAATCCTGACACCTCCCACACACCAATATGATTCCAGACACTGAATGAGCTGTGAGCAAGATCACGTTCATGGTGCATAGGTGGCTAAAATCCAGGTTGGGCTTTTACTGCATCATAACACCTTAAATGATGTTAGGTCTGTATGAGTCACTGACCAGGCAAGCATTTGATATTTCTCTACCTGACGAATAGAAACTATATTGAGTATCAGGAGCCCACTGTACCTTGGCTGATAAGACACAACCTACCATTACAAAAACTAGATTCCATGCGCAACAATTACCTTTCCATCAATTTTCAATGATACTATACTTTTTTACAAGTTTTGTCCTTTAGATAGCTAATGGATCCTTGGTAGACCCACGCATTAAATGCCTTAATATCATTCTGTGAGTTTTTAGTTATCATAAAAACTTTATCCACCCAACTTAAAAGTACAGGCATATGTGTTAGAATATCTATCTTATCATTCTCTACCACATAACTCTAAATTAGATGCTTATCTTAAAGTCTCTAATAAGTTTGGTCCCTTGGTCAAAATCAAAGTCTAAACGATCCTCAAAGCTGTCTCAGGACGTTGATATTAGAATTCATTATCTAGATAGATGGCTTATATCATATACCTGAAGTATGGCTTTCATATCTGATAAGCCCAATCATACTTCACTTTACTTAAGATTGAGTTTCCCTACTTTTTGGTGCATATATCATGGTTCTTAACTATACAAATTTATAAATCATTGTCATAGACACTTTCTAAAACATCTTATTAATAGATAAATCATATCCTGAGACCATTTTTAAGTGGATAAAGAAACCATAAGCTTAATTTAAACCTCCCAATCTCTTTGCTTCTAATGGATCATCTTTTACATGATTTAAATTTAAGTTTACTTGAGGTATACCAACCAGTGGGATGGACATTATTGATACTCATTATGAAAAAACCAAATGAACGGAATAACAAAACAAAGCAAAACCTCCAACCAGGAGGGGAGCAGAATACCGCTAACCCACCATGGCAGAGGGGGAGGGGGTTGTGCAGCTCTGCTACAGGCTTGTTGCTAATGATAGAATCACAAAAGTTGTAGTAGTGGACAAAAGCGAGGGCCAGGGCGTTGGGGCATCAGCGTGGTGGGGTGGATGTGGGTGAAATATTGGTACCTTCCTCAAGGTTAGCTTGAAGAACAGCCTCAACTAATTCTGCGACATGATGTTTAATTGATGGCGGGCATATTGGAGTTGGTCCAAATTGGGTATTTTTGCTAGTTGATTTTAGCAGATGGGCAAATGCTGCTAGTTTTGCAACATGCATGACAGCGTCAAGCGCGTCATCATACAATTTGTTGGTTTCGTCCTGTACTGCTTTTGAGAAATCAGGGGGAAGACAATTGTGGTCAGCCCTTTATGGAATTGAGCAACTTATTGAGCCAATTCTTTGCAGAGGTGGTTTAAATAGAGTGAGCCACTGATGCTAAGGCAAGTTTGTGGTCACTTTGGTATAGGATGGCATTGGGTTTAGGATCAAAGCGTCTGGGTGAGAGGTTTTTCAAAATCAGAATTATAAAATTTAGCCCATTTATAATCAATCTAGCTGAGAGGTTCACCAGTTTCCTTATTTGTGATAACTTTACCTGATTCATCAACCTTGGCCAATAGGTCCCAAGGAATCTGATCCATGAGAATAGTAAATGTTTAATTTGGGTGGGTGTTTTAGGTGAATGGGTGGATGCTTGGATGTGAATGGTGGTCCAAGCCTGAATCTTATTGGCTGGGTTGAATTTGGGTAGGTGAATGTGGTCAGACCATTTGGTGGGGGCAGATTTCCCACTCTGGCCCATTGAGCGAGAATGTTGGATGGGAGGGGGAAAATAAACGCCCCATTCAGATTACGCTAAAAGAGTACAGAAGCCACATCAGAGAAAGTGGCTTGGGGGCAAATTTTTTTGAATGGTTGAACTCAAAAACAGAAGGGACAAATTTGGTGAACATTATCAACTTGAGCCCAAAAGAAATGCTTTGGTTCCGCTGTGATACAAGCATGGGGGGATTTGTTGGGCTATGTCAGGGCGGTGTGGGATTATGGTGGCAGTGGCGCGAGGGGCAAAAAGGAGCTTTGTACCAGAGGGAACAGTGAAGACAAGGTTGGGCTTGATGCCATAAGCCAAAAGCCAATCATCAACTGTTCATACAAGATGGGGTGGGAGGTGGGAAGGGTGGGGTGAAAATGACACCACCAGTGTTTTGTCAGAAGTGAAGCAAGTATGGGTTTTAGGAATAAGATTAATTTTAAAAATGAGGGGAGTCAAAGCCGCTGCAGCAGCAGCATCCTCTGTCTGAAATTTATGTCAAAACAGCCCTTAAAAGGGCGGAAATTGACAAAGCCAGCTGGTAAAAAGGCAGTGGTAGCTAGTTTGATATTTGTTTTGTCAGTATGTGGGAATAAATGCCATAGCCGACATGGAAACAAAATTAAATAGTGGAATGAGGAAGAGCGAGAGGATGAGTGCAAGAAGGGTGAATGCACGCAAGGTGGAGCACTAATTCCCATGGGGGACAAATCGGCTGGAAGAGGTTGGTGGGCTATTTGAGAGCATCTGAACGTGTTTTCCTGCAGGGTGGAAAATGCTAGGCGGTGGTGCACCGCTACCCCACACTAGAGAAGCAGGCGGCTGATTAGAGGACATCAATAGGAAAACGGACGTGGCCAGATGGCGGTGTTTAATTAAATTTTTTATTAAAATTCTCATATAGGTAATATTAAGCGGAAAGTAAAGTTTTCCAGCCTTTACATGATAACTAATAAAAAACCTCATCTCATCAACGGCATAAACAATTATTTATAGATGGATGATAATCCCACAGCTATCAAAGAATTCTTAAATGCTTTGTTCTAGATTCTCAAGATACTGAAATTTCTGGATTGATAAACAAAACCTTGGGTTTTTCAATTCACTTTGGCTTATATAAATTTGATAAATCTAACTTGAGTAACTTTTAATCTAACACCAAATCTCATATGTTAATTAATCCCAATGACTGTGTATTGTTTAAGTGCTATTAGATTTAGTATCATTAACTTTTGTATTATAATTTAAATCGTAGTTTTATGATGATATAGCTATATCTTCTGTAAATCTTAACAGGATTGAAGATATTGGATAAACCATTTTAGGATTTGAGATGCCAAGCGAATTGAGTTTCCTACTCCTGAATCAAGCCTCAATATGTCAACTATTGAGTCCTCACAGTCAAAAGCCCATACTTGATGGCATCAATGAGAATGTTGATCAGTAGCATCATGCACCCAAAAAGCAATGGAGATGCCATCAAGAATTGAACTAACATTCCTGAACTTTAAAAGGCGCATCTTACACCATCGCAGTATGAGGATGACTCAGAACAATTATTGTGTAAACCAGACAGTCAATCCAGAAGGAAGTGAAAAAAACTGATTATATGGGGCCATGAAAATCTCCTTGGCACCATGTATACACCATTATAAATAACAACGCCTTTCAACTTAATAAAGCAGTATTTTTTGCCCCATCTTTTCATCTTCAACTTCTTTACTAGTTTCCAGCTTTGAGCCCATTTTAAACCCCAGTTACAGTCAAGAGAGCTGTTACACTGCGATGAATGGTACTCTATACTTGGGGCTCTGAGCCTTCCAAGTTAAAACGTTTATCATGAAAATGGAAAATAATAACAATTATAATAATTAACATGCCAATAAGTGGAGAAGCATAACTTAGTGAGTTGAAACTTTTTAGTACAAAGTAACTCCTTTATATCCTGAAAGAATAAAATTTTGGGCCATCATCCAAATTTACCTTACCATCCGTTGATCACAATCAGTATCAAAGCCAATATGAGAACCTCAAAGAGACTATTTAACAGTTATTAAGTGGTATCTGCTCTTTGGGAGGCCATTTCTTTTGCAACTGAGCCTCTTTAATGTCTTCCATGAAACAAGGTATATATAGCCAGCCCTACTATGTTCCAAAGAATTGTCTTTGGGTACTGAATGCATCTCTGAAGCTTTGTCCATCCAACCATACGCCACATTCCAAAAATATTTGGGTTGCATCACTATTAAGTAGTGAAACAACTATGTTCTCTCAAACCCTGCATTCAAGCATTGTCATTTCCATAATGCTTCCTTCTCATTAATTCAAAAATCAATAAATAACCATTGTTGTTATCCGTTAACTAATCAACGAGGCTAATAATCATCTTGTTATGTTAGATAGTAAAATTTTGGGCTACCTTGAGGGCCCACTTCATCAAAATGTGTAGCAACTCGAGTCCATCTATAGCCAACTCCTCAGCCAGATCAAAGATCTTGTGCAGACACTAAAACAGCATTACTAGTAATTAGACCCCTGTGATATTGCCTCCAGGATTGAAGGGCCTGAAGGGCCTAGGTGACCACAAGGACCTTCTAGTCCCACATTGCCACTACTGACAATACTAATGACTCCTGGAAACAAGACGCTTTAATAACGCTCGTTGCTTTATGGGATCAAATACAAAATATGTCTCATGGATGCAAGCTCCAAATAGTTAGAGTCCCTCTCAATACTAGAGTCTCAACCAATACCTTTTCAGACAAGATGAATAAAAATAGTGAATTCATTAAGCTCATCAATAACCACATCATCCAGTTCAAACAAACCTGTCTCAGGCTTGAAACTCACTTGATTAACTTTGCAAGTTAACTTCTCCTTCAATGTAACAAAATCAAGCTCTAAAGAAACAATTTACCTTTACCATCTAGTACTAAAAAAAAGAAACAATTTACCTTTAATTTTCAAATACATCTCTGAATTGAATTGGAGTTGAGATTTAGGAGGATCTAAAAGGATTAAGATGATAATTGACCAACAAGCCCCTCACAACTATGTAGGAACTGAAATTACTGATCTTGCACCAGTTATTGCTGTTAACACTCTTTCCAACCCTATTGTGAATAACTTTAAGCCTAGTTTCAAGGAGAAATTTACTCCAGTACTAGAGAATATTGTCTCCTTGTATTCCTATGAGAGCTCGATGGAGGACACTGGCCATCATAAGGCGAAGAACAATCACCCTGCATGAAAAGTACCGCCCAAGAAAATTATGATCCCATCTAAAGGAGTTTCATACTTGGGGAACAGGTTTGAACATCCCTAATCCAGGAGTTCAGCAGCAACCAGACCTTAGCCAATCAAAAGCAGGAATTAATGGTCAAACAAATAAACAAAGAAGCAAAGTCCTGTGGTAAAACATCCACTTCTATGCCCAATCACAATTCTTGGTAACCAATATATGTATTACATTGAATGATGCTATAACTGTGATCCTGTCCATGTTATAATTTTATGCTGAGGTCCAAATGCACAAGATTGACCAGAAATCTTCATTTGTATCTGGGAGATTAAGATAGCACTTAATGTTAATCCTGCATCTATACTGCATACAAGTCCACTGTGTCCACTTCTCCCAGCCAACCTCGATTCTATGTTGTCAAGAACTATAAAAACCCCAGACCTTGATGCTCCTACTGCAATAGATTTTATCATAGCATCAAGATTTGTTGAAAGAAATTTTTGAGGATTAGGGAAAAGGGAAGTCAGCATGAAGAGCAAAACTTCAAGCTGATATCCCTATACCACCTCAAGGATATTTAGCAAACTCTAATGAGTTTAAAGTTGTTGTGCCAGAAGAAGACAATTTGGTACCTGCTGATAATAAGGAACCTGATACTTCTTAATCTTCTTCTGATATATCTCCTGTTTCTTGCTCTGACCTATCAGCTGGGAGTTTGATTACATGGTTCGCTGTAAGAGGTCATAAAACTCTGTCCACACTATTGTTGACAGTGGTTCTCCCATAAATTCATTTTATTTAAATTAATGAAGCGTATCAAAGCTGCTAACAACTTGCCATGCAACATGGAATATGGCTCAGCTGGAAAAAAATGCACTCAGTATATTGGTGCTATTTATCACTAACATTCGTTTTAGAAAGCTTACGTGAATACATCAGCTGTTGCATTAGATAACCAGCGTTATGGCCTACTCCTTGGGACTCAGTTTATCTGGGACTATTCCACCTTCATGAACTATGATGAAACTTCTTATCCCTTTTAGGACATAGGTTCTTATTAGTTTCTGAGACTCCTTGCAGCGCCAAAAATTGAGAAAGAAGCTCAGGCTTGCCAGTTGTTTAGCAAAATTCATATTGACAGGCTCAAAATCATGCAAGGGGTTCTTGAATCTAGATAACCCTTTGGTAGATGTCAGGAGAAAGTCTGTAGCTCTCTTGTTCCCAGAGAGGTGGTGTGGGATGCATAGCCACACCGCCGGGGATTTAGCTTTAGCAAGATTGTAAACAGAGAACCTTGGAGGGTGCTGGAGTAAAAAGACCCAGGGCAAGGGTGTACAACACGGTATATGGTTGTAGAAAGAACATAAACAACAAAACTTGGTTGGAAACCAAAGGGGAGTCCATAGCCAAGTGAATATCTGTGCTGGAGTGCTTGGGTGCCTCAATCTGGAGGGAACCAGGGCTGCCCAGTGGTGCACCAGATTTGGTAAATATTTTCTAAAAATAATGACAAAAATTGTTGAAGACATCCTCAAAGAGGTCCACGAACATGATCACCCAAAGAATCATATTCAAAGGCTAAAACCAATGAGAATTTATTATTAAAAATTCAACCAATGAGGATAGTTGGTCCTGTAAACAATACTTAAACAACATGGGGCGAGTCTTTGATTGGTGGAAGTGGTGCTAAGCCTAAGCGAACCAATAGGTGCAAGCTACCATTGGCCAGGTTACTGTAACTCAAGATTGACCAAACTCAAGATAAAGATTGTAACTGGACTCAACCCAATTTAGTAATATTATAATTGGAACTGGTTTCAAAACCCTGTTCCTCAAGCAACTACGATGTACCGTTGGGATTCAGAATGTAGCTGGTGCATTTTAACGCCCTGTCTGTAAAACCAGGGCAAGTATCACACACATTTCCAGGACCAACCTGGCATACCTCGCCTGTACCCAGAGTTGGTCCAGGATTTGTTTTAAGGCAGAAAGGCCTTTTATTTGGACTTTTTTGGTCTCCTGATGTCTAGTTTTGTCCTTACAGTTGGTCTTATAATAATTTCATTAAGCCATGACATTACCCTCTCATTCTTTTAGGCTCAAATCACCCCAGTGGCTTTTTCCAGGGAAAAGTTCTTGTGGGCTGAGTCTAACTTCATAGCAGTGATGGTTTGATTCAATTAAGGTTTAACCGTTTGGAGAAACGCTAGTTTAAATCTTCAATCAGGTCCTGAGCATGTGTTCAGTTGCGCGCTGATACCCAACTGTTCTCTGTTGCATCAAATTCCTCGTAGAATACTAGGTCCTTAAGCCTTCTTTTTACCTAAGTGAGGCTAAGATCTTCTCTAGTTTCAACTCTTACGCCCCATCCACGAGATAAGCCTCTGGAGTCTCTAGTTAGAAGCCCTTAAACAACATTAGCTTACTTTCATGGAAGACAGCAAAAATCTGGAAGAATGAAGGAAGATCTAACTGGTATGAGGCGTGGCCCAACTTTTGGACAATGCGTTAAAGCCCAATCCTCTAAGGTCCCAGTCTTTTGCATGGCTAATTTTATAGAGATTTTTCTAGCGTCAAGCATCACAAAATCCCCTTCCTTGTACGCAGGACCTACCCATTTCTTCCCATCCACGTTCTTGATATAAGCTTGAATAGCTTCATCCAAGTTCGTGTTCACCCCTGGTGTATTTTCTTAATCATTTTTGCAAAGTAAATCATCGCTTCCAGCTTGGATCCACAACTTGGCTCCATTTTGAAGGCGGTGTTGAAGCCATAGTTGGCGAAGAAAGGGGAACAACCAATTTGTGCATGTTGGGCGTTGTTGTAGATAAATTAAGCCATGGGAGGTGAGAAGCCCAATCTGAATGATCTGCAGCAGTGTAACACTGCAGAAATTGTTCCTAGCACAGGTTCACTCATTCAGTCTGCCCACCTGAGTGGTGTGATAGGCAGTCAAATGGCATGGGTGAATCTGAAGAGTCTTACACAACTCTTTCCAAAAGATAGAGGTAAACTGGGTCGCATGATCACTAATTATTTCTTGGGAGATCCATGAAGAGAAAACACATGAGAGATGAAGAGCCTAGCCATCTCATTCGTGGTTATTGTGGTTCTGCAGGAAATAAAGTGGGATAACTTTGTAAAACGGTTTATCACGACCATGATGGCATTGTAATAATCAGATGTAGGTAATTAAACAATAAATCCACCAATAAAGAAGTTAAGGCCATTCAGCCTTTTGAACTGCTACCAAAAACATTGCTATTGGCTGGCGATATGGTTTCATCCGGTTACATACCAGGCACTCCTTACAATACCTGACCACTGTCATTATAACGGCAGAAGAAGTTTAGACTGGCCTGCCAGTTGGGATGTGTGAACACCCAAAAAGCAAGCCAGAATGCCAGAGGCATTGCCGACCATACAGCTTGATATGGAGCTGGGAAATGTGATACCATGATTTGGTGGTGCAGCAACAGGGTAAGGAGTATCCCAACAACAAACCACACTGAACCCATTCTCCACTCAGCGGTTTTAACTGCATGAGGTGGGATTACTGGGATAGTTTTGACGAGATTCTTGGCTTGAGAGGCCAACTCATCGGGGGTGATAGAGAGATGGCTTCTTTCTTTCCATCGTTGTACATAGGGCCATAAGATTCCCATGTATTGTTGTCAGAAGTTCATAAGAGCAGGGTTGTAAAACCAAAAGTTTCAGACTCGCTGGGCCCAATCGGTGATAGAGGGGGCCATAGTGACCAAAAGAATTGGTAAGGTCCACCCAGAGTGTGGGGCAATGGACCACCAGGGAAATGCCATCTGGGATGCGGTTGGAATGGAAAATAAAAAAATTTGATTTTTTTGGCAAAAATTTATTTGGAAAGGAAAGTAAGAAGATTGATCAACTATTTTCTCAGTACCATGCAACTGATTAAATAGTGTTTGATTGGGTAGTGACAGGATGGGGTTGGGACCCACAAATTCAACCTAACTGGCGAATTGTTCAGGAATGGGCGGTTTTATTCTTTGGGAACTGACATTGCAAAATTTGGCGGTGGGCCAAGTCTCTGTCAGTTTGACCTCAAACGTCCAAACCAGGGCTTGACTACATTTCTGATGGTTAGCATGATGGTGTTTGGCCTGACGGGTGATGGGAATCCCCCAAGACCATCCCATATTGGGATGGGACCATTTGGCTGGGAACGGGTTTGGGATGGCCAACCTGCCCACGCTTGGTCATTTAACTGTTTGTTCAATCAACAGCAACACATTGGGTGCAACGCCCGAATTACTATCAGAGAACTTCAAACCCTTGTTGATGGTGCCCAATATTTGTTCTACTGGTTTAGTGATTGAATTGGAACTGTCAGGTGATCCAGCTGATATCTCATTCTTCATGCTTTTACAGCCATTCGAATTTTGGGCATCAGCCAGATTGCTGGCTGAAATAGATCTGACCAATTTCAATTCAGTAATCTCAGCACAGATTTCACCAATTCCCCACAACAGTTCTGCTGAGGTAAGTGTGGGTATTGGGGGTGGGATCTGAAGCAAATGAGCTGTTACCCATCGCTCATCTACTACATGAGTGAGATTACCCTGAGTGATGAGAGGCACCACCATCCTCTTCAGTGTCTTTTTATTTGGGAACGGGAAGATGACCCAATCGAGAGCCAAAGGATGTTCTTTGAGACTTACAACCACCTGTGCAACTAACTCCTTCCAACTGTAAGTGCGGCGAATTATCCAGAGTCTTTGCCTTCCCAAAGTAGCCAACAGTGATTCTGTCATGATGGTCCCAGATGATTTCCAGGAAAAGTGGTCTGGCAGGAACCCATAGTCACCCCTTAAACACCACCATCTCATCCTTCAAGTTGATATCATAATAATGTCCTCATTATTTAACTTGCTCTTGATGAGGACCATGGTATACATGGTCAATAAAAGCTGTGAAAGGACCACCTTTCCTGAAAATACCATAATCCTTCGCATTTTCTAGAGGAGCAAGCACTGACCTTTGGGCCATTGGAGAAGGATTTTGGGACACAATCTTACCAGGTGGAATCATCAAATGGGTAATTGTGTACCACTATCTCCTTATAATTGGGAGCTAGTGCAGGGTTTTAACTCAAAGCATCCGCTAAACCATTTTTCTTGACCTTCATAAACTCTAAGGAGAATACAAATTGGGCCATTGTCTCATGCTAGTGGGGCTGCCATGGTGTCAAGACATGATGTGCTGGTAGTACAACAAGGCACAATGATCTGTATGAATTCAGAATGGATGGGATGATCCACGCAAATGATGACGCCAATAGGCAAGCGCCTCAACCACTACCATTAACTTTTTTTCTGTAAACAGCGTAATATAACTCAGGCAGAGACAAATTATTAAAGAAATATCCCACTATGTGCTCCATTCCACCTTCGCTTACTTGTAATAAGGCAGCCAATATGGAGAAGTTGGAGGCATCAGTAGCCATAATAAACTTCAGTGAGGGATCTACATGGCAAAAGATAGACATGGACAACAGGGTGCATTCTACTGCTTGGAAGTCATCTTGCAAAACGAAGGCTACTGGAGCACTTTTGCTCCACTTGCCTTGTACAAGGGCGCCGCCACTTCAAAACGATTTATCATGAATTTTTTAGGGGCGTACATGTCCCCAAGAAACTTTTTAATTCCTTAACCAAAGTTGGGGTGGGACACTCACAAATTGACTTCTCCTTTCCTGGAGTTATCATGTGGCCTTGATCAAACATGACATTGCCTAGGAAGGTGACCTGGGTCTTAAAGAACTCAAACTTACTGATTTTCAGCATAAGGTTGGCTGCCCTTAAACTCTCCACCATTTGCCACAGTTGTGTAGCATGGGAATCTAGATTGGGGTAAAACATCAGAATATCATCCATGTAAGCCACCGCGCACATGCTCAGCAGTTACCTCAAGGCCATATCAATATGGCTTTGAAAGATAGCAGGGGTATTTTTAATCCCAAAGGGTATAATCCAAGCTGGAAGATTCCATTTTTTGGGTATGAATGCGGTTAGCCACTCCTGGCCCTTAATGATCCTGATCTGATTGAATGCATTTAGGCAATCCAGTTTTGAAAAGACTTTCACCTTCTTTTTATAGCAAGCAATTTAAGAGTTCAACGGGATGTGGTGTAAGCCCAGTAATGTGATGTTGTTAAGAATCCCATAGTCTACACATGGTTGTAAAGTACCATCTGCTTTCTCCACAAAGAAAAGTGGGTAGCATATTGGGGAGGTACACTAAAATTGCACCTTTAGATAACTGCTCTTTAACACACACATCCAAGGCCGCTTCCTCCCATACAATCAAAGGGTAAATATGAGAAGATATACGCACTAGATCATTGGTAAGCTTGAGCTTGCAATCAAAATCTGAATGAGCTGGTAGTACATTGGCTGAAGCTGCATCAAATGAAGATTCCAGCCCCTCCAAACAGGAAGGTAGGGTACCTCCCAAGAGGGCTTCAGCATCGGAGCAAGACTTGAGTGCATGAAACCTGTGGCCTTTGGGCGAATCACCTGAAAATTAGCCTCAGACAAGGGGACAACTAATATATGACCATTCTTTCAAAGTTAAGGACAAGGTTTGTCTTTCAAGTTGGTTCTGACTTCAAACTTTCTCCAACACTCTACTACAAAAATATTGGGGTATAGAAGGATTTTGATTCTTGGAAGTGGTCCGCCAAATTATATTTGCCAACTTGATAATCCACTAACTCCAGAACCTTCAGCATGGGAATACCTTAAGAAGCGCTTCCTAACCATATCACCTGGCAAGTAGTACAATTCAAGGTATTCGGCTAGGTCTTGGTCAATAAAATTCTCAGAGGCTCTTGTATCCACCAAAATAGTTCTGCTGATTTTCCCTAAAGGGTATGAAAGGGTAGAAGACAACAAAAATATCCCAAATGGTCTTTTAGATAGCATAAAGAGCAAACACCTCTTCAGAAAACTCCCTATCAGGCATAAGCATGCCTCCAAATTATGCTTTTTCATCATAGAATGGAGATGGATAATTGGCCATTCTTACTACTGAGGCCACACACTCCACCATATCTTCAGCAGTTGCATAAACATTTTTATATTGTAAAAGTAACTCCTTTTCCACCGCCTGTGTTCTATGGATCATGGTAGGGGTTAAGCGCGGTTCTCTGGGGTAATCTGATATATTGAAATGGGTTCCAAACCATAGCCACAAAGATGGTATTTGGCTCGTTTTTATTTAAGGAATTAGCATAATAAAACACGTTTTGGGGTGTGAACGACCACAAACCCAATTTGTCAATAAGTTGTGCATTAAAATCCAAGGCCATCACCACCAGGCCCTCCATCAATGATTTTTCCTGCACCATCTGAACGCAGTTCTGAGAAAAAAATACTTTAATTAACTTTTTTTTTTTTCAATAATTTTGGGGGAAAGTCAAAGTAATATAAATACCTGGATCACGAAGCGTCCAAATCCACCAGGTATGGGATAGAAGGGTGGGCACTTCCAGTTGGAGGTAGCAAGAATAACGCCAAGACGTGCCAACCATTGGCCAAATGAGCAAACGGGGATAAGCTTCATAGAGGCTGTGACAAATGGCTGGCATACCCAATTCATACTTAGCAAAAGCCCCACATGGATAATTCTAGTGCACTTAAAATAAAGTGGTTGGTCAACTAGTGTAAGAAGAGCGTATAAACTCTCTTGTTCCCTGAGAGGTGGTGCTTGATGAATAGCCACACCACCAGTGAATTAGTCATTAGCAAGATTGCAAACAGAGCACCTCAGAGGGTGCTGGAGCAAAAAGGGACTCAGGGAAAGGGTGTACAACGCGGTATATAGTACTAGAAAGCACATAAACAACAAAACTTGGTTGGACTTCAAAGAGGAGTCCATAATCAAGTGGAAATCTGTGCTGGAAAGCTTTAATGCCTCAATCTGGAGAGGAACAGGGCTGCCCAGCGGTGCACCAGATTTGATAGATATTTTTATAAAATAAAATGACTAACGTTGTTATAGAACTCCTCAAAGAGGTGCATGCACAGGTTTGCTCAAGGAGACATAGACAAAAAACGTAAACTAATGGGTAATTTATTATTATGAAGTTGACCAATGATGAAAGTTGGTCCCATAAAAATATAAACAATGAGGAGAGTCTTCTATTGGTGGAAGTGGTGCTTAGCCTAAGAAAACCAATAGTTGCATGCTACCATTAGCTCAGATACTGTAACTTGAAATTGACCAAACTCAAACTACAGATTGTAACTGGACTCAACTTGATTTGGTAAAATCATAATTGGAACGAGTTTCAAATCCATGTTTATTGAACAACTGTAATAACTGTTGAGATTTAAAACGTAGCTGGTGCATTTTAACGTCCTGTCTGTAACACCAGGCCGGGCATCATGCACATTCCCAGGACCAATTTGGGCATACCTCGCCTGTACCCAGCATTGGTCCAGGGTATGATTTAAGTCAGAAAAGCCTTTTTATTTGGACCTTTTTGACCTCCTGACGTCCAGTGTCAAATTCTGTGTATTGCTCGCTTGATAATTATTGTCCTGCATGCTTAATCAGGACGAAGTATAATTGAATGATCCTTGATATTGCCAGTGGCTTACAGTATTCTCACCTTTCAGAAATTCACTAGGCGTATTCAAATAGCCATGACTCTTCTGGTCACATTTAGGCTTAATTTTCCCAATGTAATTGGGAACTTTTTCTAAAGCAGGTTTTGATATAAGCTGTGGATTTGGTGTTTCCAGATTTTCAACTCTCCGTCAAAGTTAGGATTTGGATAAAGACCAGGAAGAGATAAAATATATATCTTTTATTAGAAGGTATTTATTTGATAATCAGTCATTAGGCCAGGTGCCGGTATTCATACCTCTAGGGATCTCCTGTCACATTCAAGCACAAAATTTCAACAGATAACTTACCACCTCAGTTCATCCCTTGAAATGATATGACGGAGACCTATTTTTTGGCTTATTGCTGGCAAAATAATCTTAAAATTGGGATGATTTCAGGGACAAAAATTATATTTTAACATGCAAAATTATCCTCAGATCTTCTTGATTTGAGTTTCGTCATACTGCTTATGAAATACACCTTCTGTGAAATTCTTGCATCGATTAAAAGATGATGTACCCCTAATTGGGACGTCAGCAGGCCTATCTCTCAATAGCACTAGGTACTCCCTTTTTGCAGGCCATGTGCAAGTGCTATCATGCTGATTATGCAGATCAACATACGAATTTTGTCCTAGGGTGGGAAATTAATTACATTATCATTCGTATGATTCTCCATGGGACTTTTAAGAATTAACTTTGGGTCAGTCCCAAACAAATTTGTATACTGAATGTTTGATATTGTTCCTAATAATTGGGACCAATTGCTGAGATTTGGTGCAGTAATAATTAGGCCATAATGTGCTAGTGCATTTGGCCCAAGCTTTTTGAAAAAGTAATTGATTGAATTGACGTTTAGATATTTGGCCAATCCGTGTATTGCAATAGGCTTTGAGGCGAGAATTAGGGTATTAGCTTGAGCATTGGGAGATAATCAGCCCGATCTGATGGTTGTCAAAGAGTTTATTTTAGAGTCAAACACTAGGATCTTACATTTACCCCCACTTGACTCAAACATAAGCTCTAAGATTCCCAATTAGCTTTTGTTGATCATTGGCATCATTTATCCTCAGCCAAACGCCTGATGAGTCTAAAATCGGATCTCTATTTGGTAACTTTGGCCTGAATGCCTGTTGAATCAGGAGTTGGTTCCTCTTCCCATCCTCAAGTGTGAAATAAAGTTTTTTATAAAAATAATATATATAATTTTCTTTTTCTCTATATCATTATTTTTTTAAAAGCCCTCTTATTGAACCTTCTTAGGAACTTTGCATGGACTTGATTATATATATGGCTGGTCCTAATATCCTTGATTGTGTATATAAACTTAGATGTCTTCTTAATCACTTCAAATGGCCCTACCCAGATGCAATCTAACTTTTTGAAATTGGCCTGAACCATGGATTTTGCAAAATAGAACTTCATTGTTAACTTTGAATTTAGACAATTTGTAATGATTTTTTAAGTCCTTTTGATGTTGGGCCTTTTTCACTAAAAACTGTTGTCAAAGGCCTGAGCTTTTAGTTTAATTAAAGCATCCACAAGCTTCTCAATGTATTGACTGTAAGTTTTTTTCCAGGTTCCTCTAGAGCCAAATATAGCAGCGTTGGTAAGGCCAAATGTCTTCTATATACTAATTGAAATGGGGACATCCTGGTTGACAAATGGTAGGAGATATTGTAGGCAAATACTGCTGAACTTAGATAAGTACTCCATTTGTATGGTTTGGCCAAAGTTAATTTCCTGATAATGTTCACCAATGTCTCTTTTGCGCGCTCAAGAGTACCATTATTTTCTGGATGATAGGGAGCATAAAGCACTTCATACTCTCGTGAATTGGTTGAGCTTGGAAAGGAAATTGGTGGTAAAATTGGTTTGATATTATTGGTCAGAATAACCTGGGGTTTAATTCTTGTGGATGATGTTTCCAAGGACGAACTTGGCTGTAGTTGCTTTAAATTTCTAAATAGCCTTGCCTTGACCCATTTGGTCAGGTGGTCAATGGCTACAATGATGTATTTAGCTTTCCATATTGCTTGTTGGAAGTGGGCTGACAATATCAATAGATACAGTTCCAAGGCAAACTTGGGCCAGATAAACTGGTAAGATGTGCTTTTTATGAAACGGTTTTTTTCCTTGGCACTCCGCACAGCATTCTAGTGTTTCTAGGATGTTGACATGCATCAACTCCCAATAGTATAATTTCTTCAGATGCTCTTTTGTTTTCTTGAATCCACCATTTCCTATGGCCTTATGAGCCATCATTATTAGGTCTTTTTGGGCCAAGGGTTCTAAAATATAATTCTTGCCTCAATGATCTTGTAAAGCATCCCATTTTTATGGTTGTATTTTTTGTAGATCTGATAATATCTTTTGGATGGAATCAGGCTCATCTTGATACTCTCCATTGATTGTTTTTAAAACAATTCATCTGTGGCCTGACTAAGTGTGCAATGGTGGGTAGTCAGGATAGCAATTGGTGTTTTGATGCTTTGCCCCAGCATGATGCTCAATGGAGTAGTCATAAGCTTGAAGCTTTAATGCCCAGTGGGCTATTTGGCCCTCAGGTTCTCTTAAATTGTTTAACCATCTTAGGGAAGCATGATTGGTAACTTTGAAATGAGTGCCATAAAGGTAGATCAAAAATTACTTGCAAGCATATATGACGGCTAAGCATTCTCATTCTGCCACCATGTAGTTCCTTTCATGAACATTTAAGGTCCAACTAGCAAAGGAAACTGGATGTTCTTCACCATCTTCTCCAACTTGGGATAACTTGGCCCCCACCGCTGTTAGGGATGCGTTAGTTTGGACAATAAAACACAATCAAAGTCCAGGTATCAAAGAACAGGCGCGCCTAATAGGTCCAATTGGAGTTGGTCAAATGCATACTGACAAGCTGGAGTACAGTCGAATGGGACCTTATTTTCAAGTAGATAGAGAAGCAGCTCCACAAGTTTTGCGAAATTGGCAATAAATCAGCAATAGTACCCAATCAAGCCTATGAATACTTGGATATCACACTTGGATTCAGTATGTTTCATTTTGGAGATAGCATTTAGCTTAGATGGTTGGGGCTGAAGACTTATTTTGTCAATTTTTAAATCTGAGGTATTCCAGTTGGTCTTTGAAGAACTAGCACTTTCTGGGCTTGACTTCTAAATTGTAGCTGTTAGCCTTCTGAAAACCTCCTCTAAATGTTCCAGGTGGTCGTCAAAAGTTAGGCTGAAAACATTGATATCATCAAGGTACACTAGTACACATGACAACTTCAAATCTTCCGGAATTGTGTCCATAGCCCTTTGGAAAGTATCCTGAGCATTGCAGAGCTCTTGAGGCATTCTCGTCAGTTGCAATAGGCCCTCTTGGGTTATAATTACACGTTTTTTGCACTCCTCTTAAGGAAGATCTATTTGCCAATAACCACTGATGAACCATGCCCTGAAGAACTTCACCACCCCTATCCTATCCAAGGCATTGTCAATTCATGGCAGAGGGTGAGTCCTTCTTTGTGATGTTGTTTAACTTCCAAACAGATGACTATGCGGTTGCTTCCATCCTTTTTCTTTACTATTAAATTGGTGCCGCCAATGGACTTTTTCAAGGCTCTAACATGCCACAATCGAGGAGTTTTTTAATATACTTGGATACAGCTTCTTCTGATGCTTTTGAGCACTTAATCAGGCGTAAATTAGATTTGTTTATGATCTCCAGCATCAATTTTGTGGGTGACACCCTTAGTACATCCCAAGTCAAAATCGTCTTGTGCAAATATTTCCTGATATTTAAAGAATAACTCCTGAGCTTGGCCTTTCTTGGAGTTTCTCTAGTTGCTTAAATTGGCCATAGGGATGACATTATTTATGATTATCAGGTCCTTATCAGGGAGCCCTAATTCAACAAAAGTTCCAAACTCATGAAATAAGTGGATTTCTGAGTTAGGGAACAGATGCAGAAACGCAATTGTTTGATGTCGCTTGATAGAGATGGGCTTAATTTGCAGTTTTGCATATAAGATGTGTATTTCTCCATGACCAGTAATGATAATACCAGGGCAATGTTTGATTTATATTAAGATTTAAACCATGGTTGATATACTTCACCATAAAGTCCTTCCAGGATATTAATTGTTAGTCCTGTCAGGATAATTACTTGATCTCTAAATGGTATAATGATGCTCTGATCAAAGTGGAATGCACTTTGACTCATTGATCTGAATTGGTAGTGATTTTATCTTTGACCGTGCTTTGACATACTCAATCAGGACTACTCCATCTTTGTAGGCCAGATTTATAAATAGGCTGGGTTTCTTTTTCTCAACAACCCTATCCCGGTTATAGTAGAGTGGAATAGCCTGGCCAAGATTAGTGAGAGTATTGTCCTTATGATTGGTAGCAACTCCATATCACCTTAGGAGATCAGTCACAGTTAAATATCATAGTTCATATTTGGCAACACTATACCAGGTGCTGTTACTACAATAGATTTGAATCTGAGAGGTAGGGTACTGTATGCACCCAGTGATTTAGTTGCATGCGCTCCAGCTATACCATATTCCTGACAGTGGGCAACATCATGCGCAATTTTCAGTTTTTTAACCAACTTTGTGCTGACTATATTAATAGGAGCACCACTATTGATGATGGCCCGGACTTGCACCTTATTTACTGCTGTGTTCATATAAATACATTCAGAGTAGTTTTCAGAGGTATTTATTGTATGAATGCTGTGATTGCTGCCAGGATCTTAGGCATAGAACGGATGTTCAAAATATCAATTTCTGCATTGGTGTTGATTTCTAATGATTCAATTTCATGATATTGCTCTGAACTACTGGATTCTAATGCTTATCTTCAGACCTTAGTTGTTTTTTCAAACTGTTTTTGACTGAATGGACAGAGCTTTTTCCTATTTTACTTTTGTTAAAGCTGGGTGAGCATTAGCTGCTTTGTTTTTGAGGGATTCAAGTTATTTTTAAGGTTGCCATGATTTTCTTCAAATAAAGCTTGATTGGACATTATGCTTTAAATGTCTTTGGCCATATAGTCTAACCAGAAAATTTGCAGCTTATAATTGCATTCTGAGTTCCTAATTCTCCTGAGTAATTTCAGTATTTCTAGCCTGTAATCTTGACACAACCATTCAAATTTTTGAAAAATCCTCTTTGTTCAAGGTATCATCCTCATTTTTTAGTACTAGTGGTGCCCAACCAAAAAGGGGGAGCCGTCACGCATTTTTATTCACAAATGGTCCAAACAAAGGGATTATCATAAATTAAAAAATCCTAATATAGCCCCTAGGTTATCAGCTTAGGAAGCCAGATCAGTTGGTGAGGAGGCTTTTAGTAAACTTTTTCCTGTCGCCCACTTTAGCTGGCAAACCATGGCGGACAGCATTTGGGTGGGAGCATCAGCGACATGGGGCATAAGTAGGTATAGTTGGGGGTTTTCTTTGTTAATGAGGCTGGCGGTGTCCATCGCCTCAAAGGTATCATCCTCATCTCTATTCAGTATGACTAGTTTTGCTGCATGAGCTCCCCCACTATGATAAGATCTAGGGAGTAGGAGGTATCAGCTTTGGAGCCTTGGCATCTGGTATTAAAAATAATTTGAGATTCCTTGTCATTAGTTGCCATCTCAATTTCACATTCTCATCTGGATGAATCTGCCATAAACTGATTATGTGAATCCACTTTAAGGAGTTTCACTGATTTTGAGTGAGCACCAGTTGTAAATTCCGCAGATCTCTCGCTTGATAATTTTTATCCTGCATGCTTAAATGGGATGAAGTTCCGTTGAATGATCCTCAATATTGTCAGTGGCTTACAGTATTCTCACCATTCAGAAACTCAAAAGGCATATTCAAATAGCCCTCACTCTTTTGGTTAAATTCAGGCTTAGTTTTCCCAACATAATTGGGAACTTCTTCTGAGGCAGGTTTTGATACAGCTGTGGATTTGGAATTTCCAGCGTGTCAACACTTCTCCAAAGTTAGGATTCAAATAAAGACCAGGATGTGATACAATAAACATATTTTTTAGAATGTATTTATTTAATAATCAGTCATTAGGCCAGGTGCCGATATTCATACCTCTAGGGCATCTCCTGGCCACATTTGAGCACAAAATTTCAACAGATATCTTACCACTTAGTTCAGCCCTTGAACTGATATGACTGAGACCTATTCTTAGGTTTATTGGTGGTAAATTACTTTAAAAAATAGGAGTATTTCAGGGACAAAATTTGCATTAAAAACATGCAAAATTATTCTAGGATCTTCAGTTTTGATTTTCGTCATACTGCTGTTGAAATACACCTTATGTGAAATTTTTGCATCAATTGAAGTAGATGACACTCCCCTAATTGGGATGTCAGCAGGCCTCTGTAAGTCTCGGGGAGTGTCCTTTGGCTCTTGATTGAGCTATCTTTCTGTTCCCAAATAAGAAAACACCAAAAAGGATGGCGGTACCCCTCATCACCCAGGGTGACCTCGCCCATGTAGTTGATGAGCGATGGATGATAGCCCGTCCACTTCAGATCCCACCCCCAATTCCCTCACTCACCTCAGCAGAACTGTTGTGAAGAATTAGTGAAATCTGTGCTGAGATTATTGAACTGAAATTGGTCAGATCTAATTCAGGCGGCAATTGGGCTGATGGCCAAAATCTGAATGGCTGTAAAAGTATGAAGAATGAAATATCAACTGGATCGCCTGACGGTTCCAATTCAATCCCAGAATCAGTAGAACAAATATTGGGCAACATTGATGAGAGTTTGAAGCCCTCTGATAGTAATTTGGGCATTGCGCCCAATGAGCTACTTTTGAACAAACAAATTGTTAAATGACCGAGTGTGGGCAGGTTGGCCATCCCAAACCTGTTCCCAACCAAATGGTCCCATCCCAATATGGGATGGCCTTGGGGGATTCCCGTCACTTGTCAGGCTAAATGCCATCATGCTAACCATCAGAAACGTAATTGACCCCTGGTTCAGACATTTGAGGTCGAACTGACAGAGTCTCAGCCCACTGCCAAATTTTGTGATGTCAGTTCCCAAAGAATAAACCCCCCCACTACCATCCAATTCGCTGGTTAAGCCAATTTTGTGGATCCTACCCATGTCATTGTCACTACCCAACTGACCACTATTTAATCAGTTGCATGGCACTGAGAAAATTGTTGGTCAATTTCTTTACTTTATTTCCCAAATAAAATTTTATTAAAGCCCCAAATTTTTATCTTCTTCCTCTCAACCACATTCCACATGGCATTTACCTGGTGGTCCGCCACTCCGCACTCTGGGTGGGCCTTACCAATTCTCTTGGTTACCATGGTTCCCTCTATTGCCAATTGGGCTCAACAAGTCCGAAATTTTTGGCTCTACAACCCAGTCCTCATGACCTTCTGGCAGCAATATACAGGGATTTATGGCCCTACGTTCGTCAACTACAAGAAAAAAGTTGTCTCTCTTCTACCCCCAACGAAATGGTTTTAACAACTAAGAATCTTGCAGAAACTATCCCAGTAGTTTCCACCCCTGTTACCAAAACCCCTGGTTCTGAAGTCTATTCAGTGTGGTTTGCCGTTGGGATACTCCTTACCCTGACATTCCGCCACCATTTCATGGTATCCTATTTCCCAGCTCCATATCAAGTTGTATGGTCGGCAATGCCTCTGGCATTCTGGCTTGCTTTCTGGATACTTATGCATCCTGACTGGCAGGCTGGTCTAAACTTTTCTGCCATTTCCATGACATAATCGACCAACCATTACTTCCAGCCATTTCCGCCTTGGTTTTGAATTGGGCGCTGCAGTGGTTACCCTCTACCAGATGAACGTGCAATCAGTTTTGTGTTGTTTGTTGTTTGTTTGGTCACTTTCTGACTTCAGGAGAAGCATCCGCTTTATTTTGGGTAACTTTCTTCAAGACACCCAAGAAATGCAGACTGCATCTTCTCATACTTTCTCCAACCAAGGAAAAGGATCAAGTACCCCCTCCCAAAAGATCGCCAATCAGGTTCTTGATGCTCTCATTAAAGTACAAATGAGGACGTCAATTGCACTCAGTAATGCTTCAGCAATATCTCATGCCCAACAAAGTCTTGCGTTGTTGGACGCTGTAGATGGAGATGCCTGACGTTGGGTGAGAAGTCTTTTAAGTTCTTCCTCACAAAAAGAAGATCTCATTCCTCTGCTGGCTGCTGTATCAGCTGCCCTAAAACCCCATGTGTCCCAATCAAATCACTTACTCAGACTACTCCTAGACATGGCTGAAGCCCTTAGTTTGGCTTCCCTGATTTCCACCTTTTGTGAGCTGGCTTCCGCGTCAGACCTAACTACTGACATGCTTCAGGCGTTCATTAGAGCGAGTTTGAATTCAGTTTCCACTCACCACGTGGCCTGGTCTACCATTCAGAAATCAGTGGATCAGATATGTGCCACTGCAACTACTATTAAAGCGTTACCTCGCCACGTTTCCCCATATCAGAAGGGAAACTTTATGATAGGATTTCCTAACAAAGACGTAGACAATGCGCCTGACGTTAAAGTAGCTGTGGAAGTGGATCCCAACCCCCACAACCCCTGAGTCCGAATTGCCACTTATGGAGTCAACCATGAATGACTCTGTTCATGCCCAGACGGAAGAAACGATTTCTCCCGCACTTTTACTCCAAATTTTCGCCCCAGCTAAAAACCCTGACCCTGGGTTCAACATACCCGCTATCTCTTCAGTCATTCTTGAGTTGGTCAATTCTCCAAATAAACAGAATTCCGCTTAATTCCTTGTCCCTATGATAATCAGTGTTGGTTCTCATCATGTATCCTTCGAAGCTCTGGTGGATACTGGAGTGGCGGGGAACTTCATGAGCGTCAAGTTGGCACAACAGTAAAAATTAGAAATGGATGTGGGCGCCTCAGTAATGGTGGCCTCTTCTGCTTACCAGTCTTCGTATGTCGTTCACCATCTGTTACAATTCTCAATCCACCAATATAACTTCTGTGATCAGTTTTCAGCCATGCTGAACCTGGTATTCCTGGTGACCTTGGGTGTGGGATGGTGGCACCGACAACATGTAAAGATTCACTGAGAGTCTAATACATTGTTGTTTACCAATGATGATTCAGAGGGAGAGTTCCCCTTGATTGACACCCGAAAAAAAATACAAGGAACCAGCTCTATCACTACCTTGGTTACCTCCACAGCCAATCCAGCCAATTCTCCTGAAAGCTTAATGCAATACTGGGAAATCTTTGATATGGAAAAATCGGACCGTCTGCCTAAACATTCCAGGTACAATTGTGGATTTTGAACAACCGTGGAATTGGTGAACATCAACTGTCCGTTTTATACTCATACAGCAGAGGAAGAGGCCGCACTCAATACCTGGTTGGACGATATGTTAATAAAAGGCTGGCTGTTCAAAGAAACCTCTCCCGTCGCCTCCCCTATTGTATTTGCAAGAAAATTGGATGGATCACTCCATCCTTGCATAGATTATGGTCACCTGAACAAAATATCAGTTACAGATCCCTACCCATTGCCCTTAGAACAAACAATCAGTCAGGCAATTGCCAAATCCTGTGTCTTTTCAAAATTGGATCTGGTGAACACTTTCAATCAGATTTGATTAATGGAAGGATAAGAATGGCTGACTGCAATCCAAACGAGGTGAGTCATTTTTCAATTTTGCTTAATGCCCTTCAAGCTGAAAAATGCTCCCACTATATTTCAACAAATGATCGACATTGCGTTAGGGGATCTCCAGTTCTCTTGCGCCATTGCTTATATCAATGATATCCTATTCCATTCCCCAACTCCTGAACAACATGCTATTGACTTAGAAGCAATGGTGGCTGCTTTGCATAAAGCAGGCCTATTCCTCAAATCTTCCAAGTGTGAGTTTTACAAGGAAGAGGCTACATTTCTCAGAAACTTGGTACTTAAAGAAGGTGTCGCCATCCCCCCCCCCAACAAATTAGATGCAATTCAAGAATGGCCAACCCCAACTACACAGAAGCAGCTTCGAAGTTTCTTGGGTACTATTATTTTCTTAAGGAAATTTTATCCCGCACTTTCCCAATTGGCCGCCCCACTCCATCCCCTCACAGGGAAAAACGTACCATTTTGTTGGACCCCAAAAAACCATCAGCAGGCGTTTGAATCGATTAAGGAAGTATTCATGTCTCCTCCCATTTTGAAACATGCTGATCCCACCAAACTGTATATTGTCGCATGCAATGCTTCGTCAGTAGCTGTTGGCGCGGTGCTGCTTCAGGACCACTTTGGTCTCGAACATCCAGTCAATTATTTCTCCCAAAAATTCACCACTACGGAGCAGTCCTGGGCTATTTATGACAAGGAACTGGCTGCTGTTGCATGGGCTTTAACTCACTGGTGCTACCTGTTGCAGGGTGCTTGTCATGCGTTAACGGTTTGCACAGATCACCAAGCTCTCTTGTAGCTTCACAAACCCCAAAAATTGGCACACCAGCAAGCCCAAACCTATTGGGACCTGTTCAGTTTTAACTTCAAATATGAATCCTTCAAAGGTGCACTAAATGTCCTTCCCAATTTCCTAAGCTGTAGTCCCGCTCACTGCCCCTTGGAAACTGAGGTAGAGGATCTCGTTACTGTGATTCCTGCCACTCAAATTCTGTCAATCGCTTCCTCCATTGTTTCCTCCACTGTGTTGTCACCCTTTAACTTATTATTGGCCCAGGTGTTAGCCTGTCAAACAGCCTGCCCTGAGGGCGTGGAGTTGATTGAACACTTGACTCACTTGAGTCCCAAACACTCCATATATTCTCTAGAAGAAGGTCTCATTTACTTTCATTCTTGTGTTTGGGTTCCCCCCTCCTTCCGCCTGCCCATATTCTGCGCACACCATGATCCCCCTGCGGTCATACGCCCCGGTAACAAGAAATGTATCAACTTGATATAGCAAACCTTTAATTTGGCTGGACTGACCAAAGAGGTTCCAGCTTGGATCGCCAATTGTTTTATTTGTGCTAGGGCCAAGTTGTACCATTCCAGAAAGAACGGTCTTCTGCACTTGTTATAACAGGCGGAAGGTCTATGGACCTCGGTGTCCATAGATTTCATTGTTGACCTCCCCTGTTCTAATGGTTTCACAGTGGTAATGGTAGTGGTAGATCGCTTTACCAAATTTTCCCTAATTATCCCTTGTACTTCTGCGATTATGTCAGAAGAAATGGTGTGTCTATTTGTTCAACATGTGTTTTCAAAGTTCAGTCTTCCCCAGGAAATCGCTAGCGACAGGGGTACTCAGTTTACCACCCAGTTTTGGAGTGAACTCTTGTTGATCCTTAATATAACCCCCTGTCAATCCATGGCGTATCACCCCAGTCCGACGGCCAGACTGAGCGGGTTAACCAAGTTCTTGAACAGTACCTGCGTTGTTATGCTGTAGCAGCGCAGGATACCTGGGCTGATGACTTGCCTCTTTCCCAATTCACATACAATAATGGGACTCATGCTTCCAAGGGTTTTTCACCATATGAGGCAACGTTGGGTTATAACCCATTGTTCTCAGTCAGATCATGTTTACGACCAGAAGTGCAAGCTGCCACAGATCATGCTGCCCATATCCGATCGACCTAAGCTTTAGTGTGGGAACACCTCACTAAAGCCATTGATGACTATAAACAATTTGCGGACTGCAAGCGTCTTCCAGGTCATGACTTTACGGTGGGCTCTTACATTATGCTTGATACTCGCCATTTGCGGATCCAAACCCCTTCCCACAAATTTGCCAGCAAGTGTTCAGGCCCTCACTTAGTGGATCAGGTATTGGGTAATGAAGCGTTCCAGTTGAAGCTTCCCACACATCTGAAGCAACACCCAGTTTTCCATGTATCCCAGCTGTCACCCTTTAAGGGTGTAATTTCCATCGATCCAGAACCAATCATCATCAATAACGAGGAGGAAGCTGAAGTGGAGGCCATCCTGGCATCTCAGAAGTTGTGACGATCAGTCCAATATCTTGTGGCCTGGAAAGGATATCCATCTTACAAAAACAGTTGGGTCAAGGTGTGCGATTGTGCGAATTGTATGGACCTGGTTGATATTTTCCACACATCCCACCCTGAGGCTCCCCGCCTGCTTCAGAAGGCTGCAACGATTATGGCTATCAAGTTACCCAAAGTGCATAAGAACGTGGCTTTGGTGCAGTTTCCCAGTGGGGGGCCATCCCTTTGGGAAAAGGAAAGGGTAATGTAAGGCTTGGGGAGTGTCCTTTGGCTCTCAATCGAGCTATCTTTCCATTCCCAAATAATAAAACACCAAAGAGGATGGTGGTACCCCTCATCACCCAGGGTGACCTCGCCCATGTAGTTGACGAGTGATGGGTGATAGCCCATCCACTTCAGATCCCACCCCCAATTCCCTCACTCACCTCAGCAGAACTGTTGCAGGGAATTAGTGAAGTCTATGCCAAGATTATCGAACTGAAATTGGTCAGATCTAATTTGGGTGGCAATCAGGATGATGGCCAAAATTCAAATGGCTGTAAAAGTATGAAGAATGAAATATCAGCTGGATCTCCTGATGGTTCCAATTCAATCCTGAAATCAGTAGAACAAATATTGGGTGACATCAACGAGAGTTTGAAGCCCTCTAATAGTAATTTGGGCGTTGCGCCTGATGAGCTACTATTGACTGAACGAATAGTTAAATGACCGAGCACGGGCAGGTTGGCTGTCCCAAACCCATTCCCAACCAAATGGTCCCATCCCTATATGGGGTGGCCTTGGGGGATTCCCATTGCTCATCGGGCCAAACGCCATCATGCTAACCATTGGAAACGTAATCAACCCCTGGTTCAGACATTTGAGGTCAAACTGACAGAGTCTCGGCCTGCTGCCAAATTTTGCAATGTCAGTTCCCAAAGAATAAACCCCCACTACCATCTAATTCGCCAGTTAGGCTGAATTTGTGGATCCTAACCACATCATTGTCACTACCCAACTGACCACTATTTAATCAGTTGCATGGCACTGAGAAAATTGTTGGTCAATTTTCTTACTTTATTTCCCAAATAAAATTTTATTAAAACCCCAAATTTTTATCTTCTTCCTCTCAACCACATTCCACATGGCATTTACCTGGTGGTCCGCCACTCCGCACTCTGGGTGGGCCTTACCAATTCTCTTGGTTACCATGGTTCCCTCTATTGCCAATTGGGCTCAACAAGTCCGAAATTTTTGGCTCTACAACCCAGTCCTCATGACCTTCTGGCAGCAATATACAGGGATTTATGGCCCTACGTTCGTCAACTACAAGAGAAAATTTGTCTCTCTTCTACCCCCAACGAAATGGTTTTAACAACTAAGAATCTTGCAGAAACTATCCCAGTAGTTTCCACCCCTGTTACCAAAACCCCTGGTTCTGAAGTCTATTCAGTGTGGTTTGCCGTTGGGATACTCCTAATCCTGACATTCCGCCACCAATTCATGGTATCCTATTTCCCAGCTCCATATCAAGTCATATGGTTGGCAATGCCTCTGGCAAATCTGGCTTGCTTTCTGGATGCTTACGCATCCCAACTGGCAGGCTGGTCTAAACTTTTTCTGCCATTTCCATGACAGCCTCTCTCTCAATAGCACTAGGTACTCCATTTTGAACAGTTCATGTGCAAGTGCTATCATGCTGTTTATGCATATCAAAATATGAATTTCGCCCTAGAGTGGGAAATTAATTATGTTATCTTTTGTTTGATTGTCTATGGGACTTTTAAACATTAATTTCAGGTCAGTTCCAAACAAATTTGTATACTGGATGCTGATATTGTTCCTGATAATAGTGACCAATTGTCAAGATTTGGTGTAATGATAATTGGCCATAATGTGTTAGAATAATCAGCCCAAGATTTTTGATAAAGTACTTGGTTATAAATAACATTGTGATATTCAGCCCTCGCCATGTAGTTGCAATAGGCTTTGAGGTGATAATTAGGGCATTAGCTCGAGCATTGGGAGGATAATTGGCCTGATCTGATGGTTGTTTTAAGGTTTATTTTTGAGTTAACCACCAGAATCTGACATCCAGCCATGTCCTTACATTTGGTTCCCTCAATCATGTTATTAAGCCATAAAAGTGGATGGTCAAGAGGTCATGGCTATCTACTAGCCTAAGGTGCTACTATACTACTAAAGTTCCAGGACATTGTCAATACTTGGGTACATATCAATATTCCCTTGAAACAATTTATGTAAATAAAAGGCATGGATAACCCATCTGTCAAGGTCGTGATCTGTCTGTGAAATTCTAGATCCTGCCTATGCTGAATCTATATTGGTGCTGATGGCTGACCTAACCAACAAATCTAGGACAGCAGGGCTATTACTTCACCCACTCATGTTTGCATCCTTCCTGTAGAAGCCAACATGATGTATGTAGCCTTGGATGTCAAGGAATTTTGGGTTAGAAACACCATCATCAGTAGAATTAGGTGACACCTCTATTAGAATGGAGCTTACTAGTGAGCAACAGAGCCAGGTTATGAAATTATTGGAGGAATACTTGGATCTCTTCCCAACCTCCACCTACAATTTTGGAAAATTAAAGTCATTTTGCATCATGTGAAGACTGCGGATGCTCCCCCCATTCAGTCCCATCCCTAATGAAAAAGTAAAGTTGATTAGGCTCAGGTGGCTGTTAAGCTAAAGCAACTACTTGAAGCTGGGCTATTGGTGCATTGTTTAGTCGTGGTCCTCCCCCTCCCATCAGTTTGGAAGAAGGATGGAAGTCATTGTGCAGTGATAAATATTGTAAAAATTTACTTTAGTGGTTGATTATTGGCCATCAATCCAGTAACCTTTTTACTGCACAAGTATGATTTCCTCATGCACTTTGTCACGGTGTATAGATGTATTATAAAAGATAGTATGGAGACTATTATCCATAGTCGAGATTGAACTATTATTAGGCCCAACGCTTTGGCCAGTAATTCTGAATAAATACTCTGTAAGTCGTACTTGTAGGGATTCAATCTCTATATTTCTGTCTACACAATCTTTGTTAAGATACCCCGGTGACAGTCTCTCTTGGCCCAACACACAGTTGGCAGCTATCCCTGATTGTGGTTCCTTCATCTCTAGATCCCCGCTTGAATCTTTACTCTTCTCTCTGAGAGTCTTCCAATTATTGCCTTTCTGCAATAATATTCTTGAGATGGAATGACATAATAGAAGCTGATAGTCTAACTATACACTGAATTGACAATATTACTTTAGACAATAATAATAATCCTGGTAATAATACTGTTTCCATTATAATAAATCCTAGGGAATTATATAGTAGGGGATTTAGCTATCTAACCCTCAGTTGACACCTCTTCAATGAAATGGCAGCCGTTGCTATTGAATCACCCTTCCTCATCTTGGCAGCGATGGTCTTCCCCATCCTGGCTAGGATTCCGTCATTGGACATCCTTGAGACCTCAAATGGAAAGAGTCAGAAAATGTGTCCCTAACGTTTTTCTCTCGATCCAAGCAAACTAAACATAATTGGCTAGCGACCTGCTTAGGTAATGGGACTTATTACCCATTATGGCAGGTCACTTCACCAACCAATCAATTCACTATTTTCAGGTGGTGTCACTCGCCTCACAACTCACTATTTATTCCCAATCAGTTGGTGATGAAACCCAACTGATCCCAATCAGTACACCTGATAGTTAATCACTATCAGATGCCCCTATTTCATTGGCCACTCCACCTGATGAGATCTTAGGTATTCATCCAGGCTGATCTCCGATGGATATGACCAGGTGAATATCCCAAAATCCCCCAAAATTAGTTCCTCTGGTACTTGAGTCAACCAATTTCCAATTCACTTCACTTTAGGGAATTTTCCATTAGCAACATCAGGTAATCTAGCAGGCTGGGAATATGGATAAAAATCCCAACACATCCCCCTTCTTGCCTATATTTTCAGTGAGAAAAGGACTGGGGCATGAAAACACCACTTCGGACACCTGGCCAAATACTTCATTGGTTCAAGCAGAGTACACTTGTCAATACTCAACGCTGCTCAGGATGACCTTCGGCATGCGGCGTTCTTCCTCTTTCTCCTCACTACCGCCTTCTCAAAGCGTGGTCCCCATTCCTCTGCCATGCTGGGCTGATCGATTTACTCATGATGATATTAGTCCCAGGGTCTGGTTTTCCCCCATCAGGGTATATGACCCTCTGTCATATTTAGGATTCTTGGTCTGGCATCCATGAATTCCTGATTTTCATCTCATCCTAGACAGGAGACTCTTGCTATCAATGTTTGTTTCATGGCTTGATTAAGAATACTTATTTCTATTCGCCCTCATTATTTTGCTCATAACCTCTTAGCTGTAAGTCATTCTTAATTCTTCCCTTAGAAAGCTTATCTCATTAATTTTGAGATTAATTTCCCCAAAAAGGAGCCTAATGGATTATAGAGTGCATAATGTCAACTTCTATATAAATCTGACATCCCCCTCTCATCCAGCTCATATGTCGAATTCTGAATCACACTACCAGCAGCTCCACAACAGTCTGTCTGATCCAGACTTCCATCTCTTCCAGCAGATGAGTTGGGATGCTCGACGGAACCTTTTTATGGTCCTTCCAGGACTCATACGCCTAGTCTGGCGCAAGCAGCTATTCCTACCACCAAATTACCAGAAATGGTAACTAATCCCTCTGAAACCAGGCTGGCCATCATTTTGAACAACTCTCAGCTGACTCTTCCCTTGCAGTTGATTCCAGAGTTGGACTTTAAAACCCTCTTGTATTTTGCTCCTTTTGCTGATGCTCTGAACATCATTGTAGATGCTCCAGAGATTATTCCAGTTTCTCTGGATCGTTTGTTCCTGGCCAGGTCAGATCTGCTCCCTCAGTTCCTCTTCTGACTCAGTCAATTTTACAAACCCGCTGTATTGGTTTCTGAGCTCTCAATTGGGAACAGCATACACTTTGAGCTCCCCTATGCTTAACTCTGGGCCCAAGTCACCAAGGCTTTGACATTTGCGCTGAATCCCTCTGATCTGGATAACCTTCTGGATTGAGATACTGCCGCTTATGCTCTTCACTTTTCTGGCCAAGTTCTTTGAAGTTGGTCTACGAAGCTTTCAGCCTCGCCTGGCTTCCACCGGTCATTCAGCTTTAGCTTCTGTAAAGCCCATAGTGACCTCTTGCAGGATGCAATCTGTTCTCTGCACAACTATCTCTTCTCTGGAGCTTCCCATTGATATCTTCCGCTGATGGCGTTGATAGGGGGCATGATTTGGAAACCCCTGTCAAGTATCCCTTGTTTGTTGCCAGCCCACATGTCCGGTGTCCTCAATGGAGTCCATTTGCAGGCACTCAAGACAAATCTTCCGGCTCAGGTGCCATATTTGTATTACTTGGGGTTATTTGCTGAATGCCTCTTTCTTTAAAGCTGCTTTCCTCCCCCTCTGGGGTTTTGCAATTTGGCATCATCTGAAATTTCAATTTCCCTTCCCCTGGTTACTTTTTCTCAGGGCTTGGCATCTGCTCAATGAACGTGGTTTCATGTAGGTCTCGCCCTTGCAAGCGTCTGATTGCATATCAAATTTGATGGGCTTTTTATTCCTACTGCGATCTATCCTCCCTCCCCAAGAGGAGACATAGGCAGAATCATCCCTGTACTGAGTACAATAAATAAAAATAAAAAACCAAAAAATATATTGGTTTTTATCTATGCATTTTAAAAACCTTTTTTTAATATTGTTTATCGATTTTTTATCTTTATCTTCTTTTTTCCTATGGGACTTGACTTTGTTTTGGTTTAGAGGTCCATCTTTTCCCCCAAACTGGATCCTTGGTACTTAAACTTACCAGTTTTCCATGGTTCAGAGGTCCTTTTTCAGACTTGACCTAATCATCAGGACATAGCAACTTAATGGCTCATTGGTCCTTTGGAAACTCTTTTAATTTTTTTTTTGATCCAATGCTTTAGATACTTAGAAAGGACTCGATTTACAATTCTTCCATCCAAGAGATTCTTGATGGAGTAAGCATCAGTCGCCATCTTGGTGATTACTTCAAATGGACCTGACCACAATGCATCTAATTTGTTTCTTTGTCCAAAACCATGTGTATCATAATAGATGACTCTTTCCCCTATTTGATATTCTTCTAAGGCTGGCCAGTTTTTGTCATCTGTCAAATTCGCTTGTATCCTTTTCTTCAAGGTTGTATCATTTTCTTGCGATTGCATATTGATCAGGATACTCATCAGTCAGTTCAAGTATTGCTCAATACTCATCCCCAATGAGGTTCCACCACCAAATATAATATTGGTGGCAACGCAGTCTTTCTTCTGTATAGTAATTCAAATGGCATCTTTCCCATCACCATATGATGACTAGTGTTGTAGGCGAATGTCACCAAACCCAGGTACGTTCCCCATGTGGAAGTTCTCCCTGCGAATAGCTTCCTCAGCGTTGTGGCCAAAATCCCATTGATCCCTTCTACCAGTCCATTTGTCTCCAGCCGGTATGGTACTGACATGACTCCTCAGATCCCCATTATTTCATTTAGCCTCAGAATCACATGAGATGTGAAGTTGGTCCCATTGTCACTCAGTAGGACTTGTGGACATCTATGCTGATATACTACTTGATCCAGGATGAATCTCGCAGTACTGGTAGCGTTTACTCTGGTTAGGGCTTTTGTTTTGACCCATCTTGTCAGATGGTCGATGGCTACTATGATGTACTTGACTCCCCCTGTGCTCATTGCCAGTGGTCCCATCACATCAATGGACACCATGTGCCAGGTGAATCCGGAGCAGACCAGTCAGTATCCAGTTGTGTTCTTGTGTGGTTTGTGCAGCTGACACTCCACGCAACAAGCCAGATGATCCACAACATCGTAATTGATCAATTCCCAGTAATAATACTGGCGAATATGGTCAGTTGTTTTTCTCAGGCCTCCATGCCCAACAACCTTGTGAGCTGCTTGTACTATTGCTGCTCTTTCTGACAGTTTCTGGAATAATAGCCGCTTCCCGTTAATCATCTTGAATACTTGTTCATCCATAGTCTCAGTGTTTTCCATTGCTTTATGAAGCGCACCTTGGATTTCTGAGGCTCATCCCCAATTCTTCCTTTGACCATTCTCTGTAATAGCTCATCTGCCTGCGTGTATACCAACTGGATTATTTGCAACTGCAATAAGCCATCCGCGTTCTGGTGAGAAGCCTCCTCTCAGTGAACTATCTCATAATTGTAAGCCTGAAGCTTAAGTGCCCATTGGGCCAGTCGTCCTTCTGGTTCTCTTAGATTGTGCAGCCAATGCAGCGAAGAGTGGTCCATCACCTCCTTAAAGTGCATTCTGTGGACGTGCACCTGAAACTGCTTACATGCATATATGATTAAAAGGCATTCCCGCTCAGTCACGGTGTAGTTCCTCTCAGCGGCTGAGAGTGTCCAGCTCATATACGCCACCAGATGCTCGTCCCCAAGTTCGTCTACTTGGCTCAGTATGGCGCCGATTGCCATCAATGAAGCATTGGTTTAAATGATAAACTCCCGATCAAAATTTGGATATTTCAGAATTGGTGAATCTATCAAATACTGGCTTAACTCATCAAAGGAGTCCTGGGCCTCTTCATTCCATATTAATCCTTTTTTAAGATCCTTTAATAAATGAATTAAAGGCTCAGCTATTAGGGCGAAGTCCTGAATAAATCTTCTGTAGTATTCAATCATCCCAAGGAATACTTGGATGTCTTGGACACTCTTTGGTACAGCCATATGCTCTATAGCTGCTATCTTCTGGGTTTGCGGATGCAATCCACTTGAGTTGATCACAAATTCCAGGTATTCCAGCTCTTTCTTGAAGAAGTGGCACTTCCTTGGCTTGATCTTCAGGTTATTTGCAGACAGTCTCTTAAAAACTTCTTTCAAGTGTGCAAGTGGTCAGTAAACATTCTTCAGAACAAATTGATATTGTTCAGATATACCAGGACACATGACAACTTCAGGTCGCTTAATATCGCGTCCATGACCCTCTGAAATGTCACGGGCACATTGAAAAGACCCTGGAGCATCCTCGTTGGCTGGTATAACCCCTGCGCGGTAATAATTGCACATTTTTCTTGGTCTTCTTCTGGCAAGTTGATCTGCCAGTATCCTGAGATTAGATCCATTGTGGAGAAATAACTTGCTTCTCCTAATCAATCCAGCACTTTGTCAATCCTTGGTAGGAGATGCAAATCCTTCTTCATAATTTTGTTCAGCCTCCAGTAGTCAATCACCACCTGGTTCACTCCATCCTTCTTCTTCACAATCAGAATTGGACTCGCCCAGAGACTTTACAACGGAACTAGAAGCCCATGCTTCAATAGTTTGCTGATCTCATCCTCCACTACCGCTTTGGTGGCTTTCAATCTTTAGATTGATCTCATCCTTATTGGTAAATTTTCCCCTGTGTTGAATTTTGAATTATGTCTCATGCACATCCCAAAACATGGTCATCCTGAGCAAACACTTCCCAATATTTCTTGAATAATTTGAACACCTCCTCCTGCTAGCCTTCAGGCAGATCAGCAAGCTGCTCCCAATCAACAAATAGGTTGATGCTTTTGGCTACCCCAGCTGATAATCCCATTTCATTGAGAGACCCAAAATCATGGAATCATCTTAATTTGGCCATCAGGATCAAGTGAATAAACGCGATAATCTGATTCCTCTTGATCTTCATCAGTTTTCACTCAAATTTGCCAGGAGAACTTGTATTTCTCCATGGCCCAGCATTATTATCCCAGGAGCCACCCATGGCTCCACTCTGAACTTCTTCCAGGAACTTCCAACTTCCCCATACAATAGTTCCGGAATCTCCAAAGTCAACCCCATGTCAACTATTATCTGCAATCTGGCTGGTATGGTCCTTTCTTTCTTGATCCTTAATGGAATTCCCCAGTTTTCTAGCATTTCTGCTGTCATCTCGCGTCGCTTCCTACCAACTAATTTTTATCAAATTGGTACAATGCCATCATTGTATATCAGATTAATGAAGTTGTTTCTCCAATTCAATGGAGCTTCACTGTCCTTCTGGTATACCAATGGTAATGTCTGACCCAGGATGTCAACATATTTTCCTCAAAGTTACATTTAACTCCGTACTTCTGTAGAAACTCCATTATTATCAGGATATCATAGTTTTGGTTCACCAAAACTATCGCTGGCGCAGATACCATCAAAAACCCAAATCATTTTGGCAGCGCACTATAAGCTCCACAGGAAATGGTGGTGTTCAGCCCAACTGTTCCATATTCTCTCTCGTGTTCCAAGTCCAGGGAGATCTTCATCCTCTTCACCAGCTTGGTCAACACTTTATTGATGGGCGCTCTGCTGTCAATAATCGCCTTCACCCTTACTCGATTCACATGAATATCTATATATGTACACTCAGAGTATTGTAATATAGTACTTACTGAGTGAATGGCAGCGTTATTAGACAAATCTAGGGTATGAATAATCTGCGCTGATAATTCAGTAAATGATTTCTTTATTGCGCTGAGGGGGATCAACAGATTAGCCTCATCTAGTTGGATGTCTGATAACTCATCAGGATTCTTGGTGGTTCAAATCTTTTCCACCAGTTGAAGGGCGTACAGCCGGGCAGCTTCCTGAGTTATCTCAGGGTCAATCTTTTTCCCCCAGCTCTGGTCAAGGCATTCACATCCATTTTGACCACTTGGTATAGCTGATCCTGCTCATCGTCTACAAACAGATTATTAATGTCTATTTCTTCATTCATGATATTGAGAGGAACAGGTTTCTCCGCCACACTAGACTGTTCCTTATCTAGGCAGTGAGCCCTTTTCTTGAGTCCTTGGCGGCTGCTGTCTCCTTGGCCTGGACTACGTTAATCTGATTCTTCAGCTTTTTACAGTGTGCAGCGAAATGTCTTTTCCCGCCACACTGAAAACAGACCTTCTCTTTCTTGCTTAACCATCTGATTTTTAGGCTTATCTCCCATCACAGTCTGATTGGTAGCCTCTTTTGCTCCTTCATTTCCCTTCATGGGATTTGGATTTTAAACCAGATTAGACTTGAAGCTTCTATTTGGGGCATTTAATGTTGCTCCCAAAATCTTCAGGTTGTCTATCATTTGCGAGGTAGTTATCTCCATCATGAACATGGAATACATCATTTGATACAAATTGCAATAGGACTGAAGGGCCTCTTGAAAAGCGATTTTAGCATCAAAGTCATCTAATACTTTCGCTCCAGCCAGGATCTGCATCTCCTGGTAAAATCAATCCACAAAGTAGCCAGAGACTCATATTTATGGAATTGAATTCCCATAAATTCTTGCTTGCGTTTTGACATGTGAGTTAGACTCCCGAACTCCTTCATTATGGCCACCTTAGCCTGAGCATATGACCAGCTGTCCCCCTCCAGGTGGGGTAACACTAGGTTCTGAAAGTCGGTGTCCAGGCAGTTCATGACCGTCAACGCCTTTTGATGATCCCCATATCCATTCATAGTCATGACAAACAGTCAGAAAAACGCTGGGGCGTTATCCTGATGAAATGTAGGCAATTTTGCCGTTGCTCTAAATTCTTTCAAGTCATTTCAGGCTGATTCTCTCAGTTCATCTATTTAGCTAACTTGTGGAGTGACTTCAGGCATCATCTCCAAAATGGCATTAAAGGCGGGCAGCATATTTCTTGGGGTATTTAACTTCCCAAATATTGTGCGAGGACTTCTCTCTTCAGCATTGCTGGCCATATTGGGCTCACAAGCACATCTGTGAGCTTTCAAGTCCTCCACTTCTTTTATCAAATTCTTGATATCTGCATCGAACTTTCTTAAATGAATGTGATCCACTTCTTGCTCCATTTTCAGGAATAAAACCTCTCAAACAAGGTCTCCTTCTTTCTTCTTCAACGAGCTTACTTTGCTGAGAAACTCATTCTCAAAGTTGGCTACATTTTCTACACCTTCCTCCACCTTGGTGACTCATTCTTCCAAGGCCGCGAACTCCCAATGGTCTGCTGAGTTTAAGGCATTCTATTTCATAGTAGCAATCTTGGTCCACAGCTTGCGCATTTCTTCTTTAAACAACATTATAATAGATTCTTTACTCAACTATCCCTGTTGTGAGCACCAACTTGTAAAAATTTACTTTAGTGGTTGATTATTGGCCATCAACCCAGTAACCTTTTTACTGCACAAGTATGGTTTCCTCATGCACTTTGTCACGTTGTATAGATGTATTATCAAAGATAGTATGGAGACTATTATCCATAGTCGAGATTGAACTATTATTAGGCCCAACGCTTTGGCAAGTACTTCCGAATAAATACTCTGTAAGTCGTACTTGTAGGGATTCATTCCCTATATTCCTGTCTACCCAATCTTTGTTAAGATACCCCGGTGACAGTCTCTTTCAGCCCAACACACAGTCAGCAGCTATCCCTGATTGTGGTTCCTTCATCTCTAGATCCCCGCTCAGATCTTTACTCTTCCCTCTGAGAGTCTTCCAATTATTTGCTTTTCTGCAATAATATCCTTGAGATGGAATGACATATTAGAAGCTGATAGTCTAACTATACACTGAATTGACAATATTACTGTAGATAATAATAATAATCTTAGTAATAATACTGTTTTTATTATAGTAAATCCTAGGGAATTATATAGTAGGGGATTTGGCTATCTAAACCTCAGTTGACACCTCTTTAATGAAATGGCAGCCATTGCAATTGAATCACCCTTCCTCGTCTCAGCAGCAATGGTCTTCCCCATCCTGGCTAGGATTCTGTCATTGGACATCCTCGAGACCTCAAATGGAAAGAGTCAGAAAATGTGTCCCTAACGTTTTCCTCTTGATCCAAGCAAACCAACCATAGTTGGCTAGCGACCTGCTTAGTTAATGGGACTAATTACCTATTATGACAGGTCACTTCACCAACCAATCAATTCACTAGTTGCAGGTGGCATCACTCGCCTTGCAACTTACTATTCATTCCCAATCAGTCAGTGATGAAACTTGACTAATCCCCAATTGGTACACCTGATAGTTAATCACTATCAGATGCCCCTATTTCGTTGGCCAATCCACCCAATGAGATCTTAGGTATTCATCTGGATTGATCCCTGACAGATATGACCATGTGAATATCCCAAAATCCCCTGAACATAGTTCCTCTGAAAAATGGGCCAACTGATTTCCAATTCACTTCGCCTTAGGGAATTTTCCCCTAGCGACACCAGGTAATCTAGCAGGCTGGGAATATGGGAAAAAACCCCCAACAACTATCAAATCCTTAATTCCATCACTAATAAGGATGGTTAACCCTTGCCAAGATCAATGACTCACTTCATTTTCTTGCTGGGTTGCAATATTTTATTCTATGGATCTTGCCAATGGGTACCTGAAAGTAAATCTAGCACCTTTAGATTGATCCAAATACATGCTCATAGCCGATGAGGAGTTAGCTAAGCTAATGGTGATTCCCAGGTTCTCTGCAATGCACCTGCCACCTTACAAAGTGCTATGGTTAATTCCTAGGGGACTTAATTCTATCCTTTGTATTCAAATACCCATCAATATCACTGCCTTCTCTCAAACTTTCAATGACCATGTGGAACATCTTTAGGGAGTTTTTAATTGTCTTAGAAAGGCCTCAATAAAACTCAAGCCTTCAAAGTGCTCTTTCTCACAATCTAAAATGAAATTACTCAGATACAAGGTTTAAAAAATGGAATTCAGCCTATTTTATATAAAGTTTTTGCCATTAAGAAGATGTCACGCCCTCAGATTCTAAAAAGGTATTCAGTTATGCCTTGGAATGGTGGGTTATTATTGCTAGTTCATCCCTCACTTTGTTAACTTAGCTGAACCCCTGGTTTACCTTCTACAAATTAAATGGACCTTTTTGAGTGACCACCTGAACGGGAACAGGCATATAATGCGCTGCAGACCACTCTTTGTACTAACCCTATTTTTAGTTCAACCACATATCAACTGCCCATTTTTTCTATCCATTGATAATTATATCGAAGTCAGGGCTATCCTAGCCCAGCATGATGAAGATCATATCAACCACTCATTAGCTTACTTTAGCAACGCCCTAAGCAAGGCTTAAAAATTACAGTGTTACCAAGCGCTTGTGCAAGCTGTGTTATTGCAATCAAGAATTTCCAGCCCTATCTATAAAACACCCATTTCACCCATCATTACTGACCATTCCTCACTTTGATGGCTGCAGCTGATGAAGGACATGGATGGCTAATTAGCAAAAAATGGGCGCTAGGGGTGCATAACTACGATTTATCATTGTCCATCACAAGGAAGTGATTCATCAGAACGCTGGTGGACTTTTGAGGATGCTGGTACTTGGTACCTTGACCCTGAAGGAGACTGACAGTATGATATAATTGTCCAGTCTTTGCAATGGGATTTGGAAACTCCTGAAATCTAAACTGAGCTGTGAAAGATGACCTGAGACACTCAAATCAAATAAGGTGTGCTGTATAAGTAAAATAACCAGAAATGGTTCCATTATATCCACCCTTATCTCCAAACCGATGTTATTTTTGGACACATGGCCCTAGGGTATAGGCAATGAAAAAAGCCTTACAAATGGCTAAATGAGTGAGACTATTGGGCTTGATGGTTAAGACCACCCTGGATTTTATAGAGGCCAGTATGGATCGTCAATCCCAAGTTGGGCTATCCTACAGTACAAATATTCAGCCATAGCTCCATCAGGCCCCTTTAATATCATCCGCATAATGTGGTGGGCCCAATGTCCACCAGTTATAGGCCATAGATATATACTATTGGTGATGGACCAGCTGACCAAATAGGTTGAAGCAATTTACATTCCCATTGCCACCACAAGAGCCACGGCCCTATTCCTTATATGATGTTTTCACTCACCATAGATACCAGCAGACTTGATTTTTGAATAATGGGTAAAATTCCACTTCACAGATAGTCCAAGAGCTAATTTGGGTTATTGGGACTAACCAAAGTTTCACCAATACCTATAATTCCTCAACCAATGGGGTGATGGAATATGCTAATGGAACACTTGTTTCTATTCTGCAGAAGATGGCTGCCTCCAACCTAATGCACTGGAACTACTTACCCATTGTCTTGCTTGCTTACCAAATAAGCTACCATCGCATAACCAAGATGACCCCTTTGGAGCTCTATATGGATGTACCCTTTGACTACCAAGTAGCGTTCATCCCAAACTAAATACCTCCATGCCTGAGAACCATGACTATGAGGGTCTTAGCTGGTGAGCTTAAATAGCTTCAAGCCCTAGCCACTCAGGGAATTTCACCACCACAGAATGGGAGGTATCCCAATCTAATATCAGCTGAAACTTCTTACCAATATTTCAATTAGGGGACCTAGCTCTCTTTTATAACCGTTGAACTGGATGCTGGCTGATTAAGCTCAAAGTTCTTTTGTTGGGACCCTACAAGGGCATCCATAAGGTGAACTCTGAATACTCTATTGCCAGCATCAATTGGGGAAGGTGGTCAACTGAGTACATGACAGATCCCTACAGCTCTAGACCCCCTCCAACAGGACCTTGAAGGGGCATTGCCATGATTTGAAATAAGAGTTGAAATCCCTACCCCCAAGTTGAGCCTTGGTAAGTCAAGGAGCCCTCATGACCAAAACCTAACCTTGAAGGCATCATTAGTGTCAATCAGGAAGTATCATGCACCCATGAATTGATAGAGGTGCGTTTTAAATTGCACCTCCATCTCCTAAACCTCAAAAGGTTCTGTTTTTACTATCATGGTCACAAGGATGGCATAGAATGGTGAGGGGCATCAATTAGGCAGTCAATTGGGAAGGAAGTGAGAGATCCTGATTGTATAAGGGTATGGAGGTCCCCTAAGCACTGTGTCCCCACACACCCTATAAATATCGATACCTTTTAACTTATAAAGCAGTCTATTTCGCCCCATCTTTACTTTTTCACTGACATCTCCACTATTCACTTAGCTTTGAGCCAATTTTGAACCCCGGCTACAGCCAAGTGAACTGTTACAACCAGACTCAGCTTTGGATTTGAATGATATAGGATTTATCATTCACGGTTGATTAAAAAGTGAACGCTAGGTGAGAGATATCGGCTACATGGTTTTAATCTAGGTGATAAATTCTTCCGGTATCTTATCATTTATAGTAAACCAAGTTGAGATGGTCAACTAACTCTGCTCTAAACCCTTCCCATATGAAAAGGTATCAAGTAACTCCACCACCTCCCCCTTAGGCTTTGGGTTTATACTTGGGTGTTCCGATACGATCCAAGGATACCTTTCACTTGAATTTAATCTGCACTCGATGTAATATCAGAGAGGCTATAGGTATCAGGGTATGTATTAGTAATCTGGTAAGTAACATGTAATCGGCATTTGAAGGAGAAGTTGGGCACTTATTATTCAACAATGGGTTTAGATCTTTCCTAGTATACAGCAAATAGCTTAATCTCATGACCTTATGGAATTGGTTCCGTGTATCTGAGGCGATGGTTGGATAGTTCGCTTAACTCTGGCACCCGAACCTTCCGTAGCAGTGCATAGACCTCTATACGGATATCACCTGGTCCTGGCACCTTGTCCCTTGTAGCTTCTTTGATGGCATTGCACGCTTCATCATCGTTAAAGCCTTTTTAGAGCTCTATGCCTGCACGTGTAAACGGGGCCAAACTTCAGCCTAGCTACCTCAGTATAAGTCGAAGTGGATAGAAACCATACGTGACTGTTTATTCCAAGAGTACTTGGGAGGTTCGAATTGGTTCGATGATCGGTTGAGCTTGTGATTTAAGTGAGGTGGTGTTATATAAAGCTACCTTTTACCAAACTTAAGCTTTTCAAATTTCGTCTAGTTATGGTTAGGTTTTACAACTTGGATGAAGTGTCCGATAATAAACGGTGGTAGTTGGGGTACGTGATTTGGTAGAGGGGGTAACTCAATTTACCGATATGCGGTTTAGGTTACACAAAGTTGAGGTCGGGGATAATATCACCCACGGTGTACCGATGCTTGTTGCGGTCGTAAAGATCCTTGAGGGCGCATAAATACCTTTCATGAAGGTTTGAAACCTTCTCTCTGGACGGGTTGGGATCCTTTTCGACATGGATCGGGGATCCCACTCGATGATCAACACTGATTAAAGATAACTTACCTACGATGGAGACTGGGTGCCGTTTGGGGAGGTGGCCGTAGTTGTAGGTGAATACGGAGCGGCCGCTGAACAGGGGTAGCGTGAATCCGAACAGCTTCTTCATGCGGCGCTGGGCCCGGTGGATGGCCGAACCGGGTTCCGGGACAAAGATGTCATACACTTCGTTCTCCCCGAACGCGTACACCGGAACTAGGCTGGCCCCGTTTTTAATGGCCATGGCGATAAACCCCATGCGGCGCTCGAGGACCAGATTGGCGGTGTGCGGGACGGCGTAGAGTGACTCTTCGGCACCACCCACTACGATAAGGCACGACAGCTTCCTATTGAAGAGGTGGGTGATACTCCGCTTTGAAACGGAACAGATGCCCAAAACGTTGGCAACCTCACGATAAAACGGGATCATAAAGTTGACGCCAAGGGTGAGGGGTCGGAGGTCGATGCCGGGAAATAGGGTTGAGAATCCCAGCGCCTCAGTCCCAAACCCAATAACGGCACCATTCCCAATGATGCCGTGGGGGTGATAGGCGAACAGGTATTGCTTGTTGGGGTCCAACTCGGCCTCACGAATTATCCGCATGGGGAAGTAATTCGCAATCTTCTTCCACACGCTCAACCGACGCGCCCACATGATTGGTTGACCGCCCTCCTCATAACGGCGGTCGAAACAGATGTGAATGAAATAGACCAAAAGCAGAGGCCATAAGCCAAGCCATAGAATTAGTGAAACTATAGTAAAGGACTGGATGGTTAAGGTAAAGTAAAACAGGACGCATAGCGTCTGTATCCGACGCTCCAGCGGCACCCGAAGCGGAACAAACTTTGGCAGAGGGAGCATAAAAATCCTATCCACAATGGCTCGCACCCCTTTTCTTAAACGTCGACTCGCCGTTACAATCCAGTAACAAAAGATAAGTCATTAGGATTTTAAGTTACGTTTCAAAGCAACGCATAAAAATATATAACTGCCATCGTAATTACCTTACCTGTAATCTCACCACATTGATTCCTCCAGTTAGTGAACCCCCTGTTTCAGATTGCCCCTCATCAATTCCACCTGTCGAGATGAGGTGAAAATATGGCAAGTTTCAGTTCAAAACGAAATTTTGGATTTCAACTCCGAAATGGTAAATTTTAGCTTGGGTTAGAACTAGAGTTTGACTTCTAAGCTCTAAATTTGCTTTGATCGAAATTGACCTCAATATGGGTTAATTACTTTGAAACTTCCTTCAAGGTTAATGCAATTCTCACCTTTGGGGGTAAGAATAGCCTTTATGCAACTATTAAGCTATTAACGATAGGATTCCCCTTTATCTCCATAATAACCGATCGTATCAGTTTTAAACTTTTTTAAATTTAAATACCTTTTAAGATGCTCCAAAATTTACTCAAATACCGATTCCGCGAATAAAAATCTAAAACTCAACCATCTGAAACCCTCCACTATTTAGGGGTGGCTACGATGGTTTGATCAACCTTGTTTAACCGAGGTAGGTTAAGCTTAGATTTCAAAAGTGGGATTTAACCTATGAGGTTAAATAAGCGGGATGGTTCAACCATGAATCTGGATTAATATACATTGGACAACAAAATTTTGGTTTTTGTTTGTTACAAGAATGATAACAGCTGAAACTTATAGAATTTTTGACGCTGCTTTCAAATATATAAATGGTCTCTTTCTATCGGGCATAGTTTTTTGTAATTACCAATTTTGAAAAACGTTTATTATACATACATGCAATTTCAACATACCTAAAATCTGCTTCGTTTTGTTTTTCTGGCGTAGTGTTATTGTGTTGACATAATAAACTTATCTGTCATGGATATTAATGAACTGAAATAAATTAATAGGTATAAAGTTTGAATAGCAACACAAATTTCGCAGAAAGTAAATTAATAATCTATATATATAAAACAAAGTCGTGTTAGTTACACCATTTATAACTCAAGAACGGCTGGACCGATTTTTATGATCTTTGATTTGTTGGATTTGTCTCCGCCCCGAATAGCAGAATAACTATTAAAACATGGGAAAAGTATAGTAAAATAAAAAGTTGTATATGTAACAAGTGAAAATTCTATATATACTTCGATGGTATTCGCTATATTGTTACAGCTGAGCAGTTTGATATTCAGCTGATTTGATATTTTAAATGGTTTTGTTAAGTGGTTATTGGTTATTCGGGTATTTAACAAGTTTATCTAAATCAAAACTTTGAATCTAAAGTCCAATTGATTTTAAAAATACCTCCTCTAGCATAATCAGCTCAATCTCTCTCTCTCACAAATATCACTTTTTATAAAAAAAAGTGAATTGAACAAGAACTGAGAGTAACCAACTGCCATACTGCACTGCAATTTTATAGACATTGAACAAAGGCTAACCAACCAAGCATAGGGAAGGCAAGCTGCCTATCTGTGTGCAGCACATAGAAATAGACGACTTGCCCATGCCAATAGTGAGTTTTATTGATAATAAAACCAAGGTTGTTGAGATGGATGAACCATCTGCTGATCTTCCCGCTGGCTCAAGCCCCAACACAACTAGAAATGGGGCTGGGCATTCCACCACATATGCACCAAGTAAAGAACTGGCAACATGAACAACTACAAAATGAACAAATGTGGAGATGGATCATAGAGCACTAATGAATAGTGCAAATGACAGGGTCAACTCCTTAGGATTGATGCTCACTGACACCCAGACAACAAACACAACCTTCTGGGAGCGAGGGCTGACACCAAGAACAGCAGAGTTGGGAATATTCCCCAGTGAACCTCAATCAGCAGGGGGACTGGGGCCTCACAGGGTGAGAAAACTCTTGCCAATAAAGCAAAAAACCTGGATGAAGTATTGGTAGGATCCAAAACTGACTTGGATTTGAATAACAAAAATCAGTGATTCAAACTAATGGAGTCAAGCAATAAAAAGTTTTCTACTGATATGGAGAAACTTACCAAATCAGCTCAGGGTATTCAGGTGAAGAACAAGTCAGGCGCCAACCCCAAAACAGCCCAGTCAGGGGGGGGCAAATGGTCCCTGACCAAAATCAATTTGTGTTATAGTTGGATGACTTTATAGTAGGAACTAATGCTAAAGACAAGGCTGGGTGACAGAAGGCCTAAAAGGTGAAACTTCAGGCTCTTCCTGACCTGAAACACACCTTAGATCAACGCTGGGTGCAAGCCAAGCATGCCCAGGTTGATACTAATGGGGTTCAAAATGCCCAGCCTCTTATCTCAGCTCAGGCACTAAAATGAACAATTTACGTTATAAATGAAGATGGTTTGATTCACTTGGTTGGAGAGCAAGGGTTCGAGTCCCGCTCAAGCTATGAAATTTTAAGCTCAGATAAAATATGACTTCAATCAATTACTTGAGTGAAGGCACTTTCAGTGTATTTTACTAAAATGGATGGAAGCATCTGTTTATTGGAGTGTCAAGGCTTGGGTGCACTTCTGCAGAACCTGAATTTCCCCAGCCCACTTTAAATATGTTTTTGTGACCAACATTCCTTGTTGGTCAACTTTCTTAAATAAATTTTATCCATCATTTTTACGTTTTTCAATGGTTCCTTGGGTGAACTTGGTGGTGGACCTCTTCAGGGAGGTCTCCAACCATGTGGGCCTCTACTTATTATCACCATTTACCCAAATCCCAGGTGCTTTCTTGGGCCATTTAGGTCCCCTCCAGACTGAGACACCCAAGTCTACTAGCACCCAATTACCCTTGATGATGAACTCCCCTTTGGTGTCTACTCAAGTTGGAAGGTTTCTTACTCACCTGGTCTCATATGTGATGCTTTATACCCTCGCCTAGGTTACCTTTTGCTCAAGCACCATTCTAGGTGCCTCATTTTCCATTCTCTTAATGGCTAGTTCCCTAGCAATGTGGGTTCACATCCCATATCACCTTGCTGGGAACAAGAGAGTTACAGACACTCTCTTGACAATTTGGTAGCATGAGTAACTCATCAGGCAGAATACCCAATATATAATCAGGTGCAATCTCTGATGAAGGCATTCTGACAGGGGGCTATAGCTCAATAATACATTGACAGCTAATCCCAAATATCCAATCACCAAACTAAGATGATCTATTGAAGACCAACCAAGGTTGGGGTGACTCTATATTGGTGATTGAACTGGAAGCAGACATAGCACATCACTATTATGAATACACTGTGTTCAAAAAATACTGGTCTATGATATGATACATCCTATCAGGTGATCATTTGCCTCTGGGTATATATCCATCACAGGACCTGTTCTTTACAAAAACCCTGAGAATGGCTCAGATCCAACTATGAGCCTTCATTTACCAGTATTGTGTATGGGTAATTCACTGTGTGCTTGTCACCAAGGTTATGAGCAATGAGTGCCCCCATCACAGAGGTTTGGTATTGAAGACCATTTAGATTATCTCTGATCAGCTCCACCAGATCTCAAAATTCTCGTGCATAATCCCCAGGTGTTATAAGGCCACACATTTGGCTTTCCCCACTGGATCGCTAATCACATGTAATGAAGCTACTAATCATCTTAGAATAGTATGGCCTGTAAGCCCGTCGCTGCTAGAACCGTGGCTAGTGATGGTGGTCACCAATCAGCAATGGTCAGAGGTGCTAGAACTCTAGCAGCCCAAATCCCCAGTCTTTTTTTACCCTCAGCCAAATCGCCTATATTCCACCCTTCCCTCTTACTTTCCCTTAAATTTATTTAATAAAGTATAGAGTTTTTAAAAAAAAATCTAGCATAACTGGCTCAGCTTTTGGCTCTAAACTTCAACTTTATAAAAGGTTAGTTGTTTGAATCCTGGCGTAATCTATATATATAAAAGCAAATGTGTATGTGTGTGTGCGCGATGCCTAGCCAAAACTAGAGCATGTAGAGCTCTGAAAATTTGGCTATAGGTGGATGGGAGGGGTCCGTGTGCATCTTGAAGCCTGATTTTTAATTTCCAAAGTAAAATAAAAAGTTTTATATGTAACAAGTGAAATTTTTATATATACTTCGATGGTATTCACTATATTGTTACGGCCGAGAAGTTTGATATTTTTTTGATTCGGTAGTTTAAATGGTTTTGTTGAGCGGTTGGTGGGTTTGCGTTGATTAATAAGCTTAACGGTTTAAATAAAGTTAGTGATTGGTTGATTTAATAAAGTTGATTGGTTTTGGTAAGTAGTTGTGATTTTGGTTGTTTCGATACATTTGGTTTTGGTTTACGAAGCGGTTGGTGATTGGTTGATTTTTAATCTAATGGTTTTAGCTAAGTGGTTTAGTGGTTTAATTAATTCGATAGGTTTAATTGGGTATGGCTGAATGGTTGGTAAATTTATATTGATTAAGTATAATTTGATTACTTAATTTTATCGATAACCATCTACAAATATAAAAAATATAAGATTATCAGATGAACTTTAAGCCCACAAACAAATCTGTGTAAATTGGGTATCAACAAGAATTAATCTTAAATTTTATTTACAAAAGAATCAGTATGTTTAAATTTTATTCGAGGTGGGCCGACCTGGGGACGATACCGCACCGATTAGGGAAGTGAAGAAAATGGGAAAGGAGAATAAAACCCGGAAAACCTCCATGCGCGGCGTATCATAGGCCAGGAACTCCATGGACTGCCTTTGCTATTCGCTATCTCGGTTCGGGGCATTGGCGCGCAAAACCAACACAGTTGAAATCGTCCCCTACCCAAAGTCCAAAGAGTCAGTATGTAATTTGTTTATATAGATGCATTATCTCGAGCAAATAACCAAAAATCACCAAACTTGGCACAAGTATTCTATAAAGTTTGGGAATGCAATGTTATTATGTAATTGTTTAATATAATCATATAAATTTAAACATCAGTTCTATATAAGATCTAGAACATATATTTCTAATGGTAATTATATAGCAATTTGGCTGTGTATTTTTTTAGTACTAGATGGTTGGCTGTGTATTTTCATATTCATTTAATTCAATAGTTTCATAGGCTTTGATATTTAGTTGGTAGTTTTTGGCTGTTTTGTAAGTTCAATAATTGTTTTTGCTGAGTGGTGGTTTATTTTTTGGTTGATTCGATATGCTCAATAGTTTCAGATAAGAGATTGATGGTTTAATTAATTTGGCACTTAATTGATTTTAGCTAAGTGGTTGGAGGTTGGAATTTTTTAGGTTTAATGGTTTCTGAACTTATTGATAACTATCTACCAATATAAAAACTAAAATAATTTAGGATCTGATTGATTTGATAGGTTTATTTTATTTGGCCGAGTGGGTTGATGGTCTTTGGTCGAATCAATAGGATACAGTTTAGTTTTGGAGATGATTAGTTATTGGTTGATTTGATAAGTTCAGTTAGTTTTAGCTGAGTGGTTGGTCTTTTTGGTTGCTTCGATTGAGCAATTAGATTTAGCCGAGTAATTATTGCTTAACTATATATAAAATCTAAATTAATCAATTTGAATCACCTGAAATTCTATAGACACTGTAGCGAAGCATGGGTAACTCCGCTAGTGTCATATATATTGCACTCGCAAAGTTCGTGCCCATGTACTTTCTAGAGAAGTAAGGGCAATTGCAAAAAAACTGAGACCAATAGGGAATTTATGACTTCATATTCGGAATCAGCGCTCAACAGTACATAAGTTTCAGCTAATATTAACCATGTAACAAAATCATTGTTGTCCAGTATTATCAGTCCAATGCTTTAGCTCAACCTTGGTTGGCTTCAACCGTATAGACCAACCGCTTTTCCTAGCTTATAAAATTTATCACCGATGCCAGCAGGCTTCCCACGCTTTGCTACAAAACTTAATTTTATATTTTACCCTTTTTATTTAATCTAGGTAGCTCTCCTATCAGCTTGATGGCTTTCAACCGTATTAAACCAACGATAAAGCTATTGATTATAACTTAATAGTTTCCTATTCCTCTATATATCTATCGTAGTTTAGCTTCATTCGTTGGAATATTTTTATATAACTTAAACTAGTACGTAACTATTCGAACAGTTATATTCTCATCAGCCAATCAGGCATCCTATAAAAGAGGATGCAAAACTTAAATAGAAAAAATTAAGTGTTATATTGAATATTCATTTAAGTCACCAAACTTTTACCACCACGACGCTGTTGGTTACCCTGGTTCTATAAAGCTTCCAGTATTATCATATCCCTTGGCATAATCGTGGGTACTAATTGCAGGGGCAAGGAGGAGCTCCATGGGGCTAAAGGGATCGTTGGCCACCCCTCCTGAAACAAAGTATACTTTAGACCAACGTTGGGTGAGGGCTGAGTGTTTCCAAGTTGGTTCTAAAGTTATGCATGATAGGGCAGCCAAGCTTTCACCTACATCCTTTTGTTTTCTTTTTTAATTAACAAGGATGGGGCAGCACATTTTAACGGGAAATGGGGATTCAAGCACCATTAAATTTACTATAATACCCAATTATTCAAAAGTTAACTTTATAAATCACTCAAGTTCAGGCCTACTCGAGTTAAACCACTACTGCTGATGGTAGCTTGATATTATTAACAGTTTGGGTTCAGTACTGCACTAAGTTGGCCATAGCCCACCTCCCAATTCCTTTATAGCCTTTTATTATGACCAACCTCTTCGTTGGTTAGCTAGATTAATAAAACCCCTATTTGATTCTTCCCAGATAAATTATTGGTCTGACCTTTTGTTTGAAATTTGGTTGACCACATTATCTATCTCAATTGCCATTAGAATTTTGAAAGTTTTAAAGCAATCTATTGTCCAGCGACGTCGCCAACTAAATTATTAGTCATAATTAACTAAAGGATATAATCTGACAATTGGTTTTGATTAATGTTTTGTCAGGGACTATCCCCAACAATATTAAATAAGCATTCTGATGAGGGATCAATAGCTGATATTCAGATTGCCAGGGTGAAACATCCAAGCAGAGGTGCTGGACAACTAGTGTCATTTTTATAAAGCTGGTAAAGCATTTTATGCTTGGTTTGGTGGTAGTTAGTAGTCATAATCAGGTACCATGGCCACAGACCAATCTGTGTACAGCTCATAATCAGGTACCATGGCTACAGACCAATCTGTGTATAGTTCCTAATATAAGAGAATGACTGCTAATCTGTTAAAGGTTAAAATTGCTGATAGATTAACTAATATGAAGGCCTTACCATCAATGGAAGTTAATCCTAAGGGTCAGAAGTTTCAGGAGACTAATCAATTAATTTTCAGAGAATTATCTTAAAAGTTGCCCACCTTCTGCCTATAGAAACCCCTAGCATTTTTAAATAAAAAACCATAGTTAACTGAAATGTAAATATTATTTTATTTCTAAATTGAAGATTGAAGGGAATATAGGTCCTTAATTAATCTCAAGTTACAGTTTTCTAGGGTATATTTGTTGCCACTTATTTTAAATACTCAACCTACTAGTTGTCACCATACAACTAGTGTTTTTATTAAGTTTACAAACAACCTGTGAAACAAACTATCCAAGAGTTTACACTGGTGCTCACTACAGGGGCTTAGTTGAGCCTTGTCAGACAAACTACATATCCTATGTTCAGGGTGAAATTCAGCAGCTATGGAATGAGCTGGAGAGTATAAATAAACCACTCTAGGGTTGCTGCTCAGGATGATTTATCCAGAACAGAGAATTACACTACCAAGGTAGAAGAAGTTGTGAACCTTGTTGCTGAAATTAATAATGATTTATTTTGGAAAATATTTGAGTTATCCTAAAATATTCTAAAGTAAAGAATGATCTACTCCCATTCAAAGTAGAATCCCAAGCCAAAGCTGATTATAATCGGCTATCACCAGAGAAACATGGTCAGCTCCCAAAACAAGTCCAAGGATTGGAAAACCATCAATGTACCTGTATTCATGTACAAGCTGAGATTGGGGCCCAGGACCTATACAAAGATGAAAGCAATATAGGGAGCACTCCGCCTACTTAAAATATGCCAAATGCCTATGCCACCATTTTGGTGATGACCCCTGACAACACACCAACTGGCATTAGAATGGCTAGCCATGCCGCCTGTCCTAAAAATGAGCCTGATGAAACTGAGAAATTTCAGCCCACCCCAAAGTTGCCACCATTTTATCAGGAGGATGCCTCAGCTTTATTCAGATTGTTTAAAATAACCATATTGGTTGCAGTGATTGCCAAAAGGCTGTTACTGTTATAATTGTTTAGATAGCGCTTGTATAAACTTTGTATCAACCCAATTGGGAGGGGAAAATTGGTCATATAACGAGGTGAAGATGCAATTATAAAGGAATTTGGCAGCACCGAATGGATGGCTAACCAAAAGCTGTAGTTCATGGGAAAACAATTCTGAAAGGACTAAACCTTATTAGAATTCATCAACCATTTCTAAGAGGTAGCGCAAATTCTGATGGGAGCTAACAACATGAGCAACCTTGACGCTCGCTTTGCCATTAAATCAGAGCTCCAATTTTATTGGGACTTACACTAATCCATGGCGTCAACCTTCACCAATAATAATACTACTTCTCAAATAGTAGAGCACCTGAAAGAATTGGCCTCCACCTTTGACGCACCAAATCAAAGTGTAAAAGACAATTGTCTTTTAACTCAAATTCAGCAAAAATACTGAGCTCAAAAAAGATTCCCCAATCAAATGGGAAAAAAACCTGTTGATCCAAAATGGCCTAGTAATGCACTGCACATCACTTGTAACAGATGTGAAAGTATTGGGCGCTATGCTTCCCAGTGCTGGGCTAAGAAACCAAAGGATCAGGTGAACTCTGTCCAGGAAAATAAACCTATGAGGAGTTAGGAAAAAAACCTGTAGTCTAGATGAGGAACGATTTAGATCCACATATTGCCCAGTTTCCTTATACAAGCTTGGCAAAATTGATACCTCTGACCTGTTTGTAGGTGCACCTGTTTATGATTCCCAGCAGAGTACAGGTCTGATATATATGTGATAACTCGATCAAAAATGAATGCAATTAATCCTATAACCATATCAGAAGTTGCTTGACCCTAAGCTCTTCAACTGTTGGAAAAGGTCCAAAACGCTGACAATAAAGACAAATTGCTAAAGACAAAGTTGGAAGACGTTAATTTTTAATTCCTATTGCTATCATCAAGGATGCATTTCCTAATATATCAGCACAGATTGTCTAACTCTGGATTTAGCAGCTGATGCCGCTATACATCCAGTAAACAATATTTTCCAATACTCTGAGTGTATTTATGCTGCCATTTTGGTTAACCAAGTAAAATTAAGGGATATTATCAATAGTGGTGCACCAATAAATATTGCATCTACCAAATTATTAAACATCTAAAAATTTTGCTGGATATAGTACATTGAAAGCAGTATAGTACAACTAGGCCCAACCCTACCACTTCCTGTGGGGCTTTAGTGCCTTGCCCCTTCATTTTGGATCTCTAGTCATATTGGAGCCAGCAATCTTTCTACCCAATCGAAATTATGATATTCTTATTGGCACTGACTTTGTGCAGAAGTATGGAGTAATGTGTGACTTTGATAAGGATACTCTGACAACCTTGGGCTGTAAACTACCATTGATCTATCATCAAAAGGGGGTGGCCGCCTTAGCAGGTGAAATAACTTTTTAAACGTGATGTTTAAGTATGGCATCTTTCCCTTTTATAAACTAGTTTGGGAAAAGAATCCACCCTTCATTAAAATGCGTTGAAAAGAACCAAGAAATTATGCTCCAGGTAAAAAAGGAATTAACTATACTTCCTGGGATGTGACAGTGGTCAATACTGAACTGGCGCTGAGGATTCCTGAGTAATCATATGCCAAAATCAAGGCTCCCCGGTGAAAATCAATAATTGAACCTTGGGTACCACTAGGATCCTAATTTCTGGTCATGGGGAAATTTGTTTCCTATTATCTATCTGTGAAAAATATCAACTGTAATCAAGCAAAATCAAGTAGTTGCGTTTGCCCAGTTAGTCCCTATAACAGAGCTCCATTCCTTCCATGAATTTGGGGATTTAAATAAAGATGGGATTTATCAGATTCAGCTGGAAGCATTCATACATTAATTGCTTGGGAACAATTATCAGGATTAACCAAAGATTAGCAAAATGAAGTATTGGCTTTATTAAAATAATACCAGACTATTTTTGTGCAATATGATCACGATCTAGGGTGTTAAAAAATTTACCCCATCAAATAGACACCGGAGAAGCTGCCCCAATAAGAATGAGACCTATTTGAAGATTATGAGCGGCTGAGGCAGTAGTTGCCTAAGATATAGAAAAGTTGTTGGAGCACGGATCTCTTGTGCCTTCATCTAGCTAATGGGCCAGACCAATATTAGTCATCAAAAAAGGTTGGGTCAAACATGGTTGTAATTTATTATCGCCATCTTAATAAAATCACAAAAAATGACTTATCCCTTGCTGAAAATTTATGATGTGTTGGATCAGTTAGGTGGTACTAAATTCTTTTTGGTGATGGACCTTATCTTGAGTATTGGCAGATCAATATGTCACCTGAAGGCCAGGATAAGTGTGCTATAATAATGACACAAGGTCTTTACCAACCTACGCAGATGCCTTAATACTTGTGTAATGCCCCTGCAACTTTTCAATGGGCTATGGATACCATATTAAGAGACCCTAAATTGTCCTGTGTTCAAGTCTATCTAGACAACATCAATTTACTTAGTTGAACATTCACAAAGCATTTCAGCATTTAGAGGAATTATTCAAAAACTAGCTGCTGCCAATATCAAAACAAGCTCTGAAAGTGTCACTTCTTTAAAAAGCAGTTAGGATATTTGGGCTTTGTCATAAACATGGATGGATTACAGTCTCAAAAACAAAAGATCAATTCTATTGAGTGGATTTTGTCACTGAAAAGTGTCCATGATATTTAAGTCTTTTTAGAAATGGTCAAATATCACTGCATTTTATTAAGGACATTGCAAAGTTAGAAGATTACTTCATCTGCTTAAGGATCTAAAGAAGGGTTTGTTAAAATGAGATGGCCCAAGGAGCACTTGATGAATTATGGCAAAACTTGATGACAAGCCCAATACTCAGATATCTGAATTTTGACCAACCGTTTATTATACAATCAGATGATCGCTTATGGAAATAGGTGCCACACTTAGTCAAGTGGACAAACAAGTTGAAGAGCACCCAGTGGCCTATGTCAGCCATACCTTAACCAGGGCCTAAAGGAATTATACAGTCACTGATTATAAATGTCTTGCAGTTATCTATGCTTGCAAGAAATTTCATGTTTATAATCATAAAATGCATTTTAAGGTTGTAACCAAACATGAATTTCTACATTAATTACATAACTTAAGAGAGCCTGAGGGGAGACTAGCACAATGGGTCTTTAAATTGAGGCCTATGATTATTAAATCAAACATTGCGCTGGGGATAAAAACCAAAATGCAATACTCTTTCTGCTAAGCATCACTTTTCAAAAATCAATTCAGCCTGAAATTTAGCTCCACTAAAGTGATTTACAAAAACTATTAGCAAACATGGCGGGAAACCCCGCAAAAAAACCCGCAGGCTCTGCCAAACGAGACAGCACCACCCCCAAATGAAGCAACCCTCGGCTACCCACCTCAGGGTCAACCAGAATCACCCGCTCTCAAGCAGCGGCCATGAAAGCAGGCACCACCCCCCAACCTGGAGCTACTTCAACTAGCGCCAGTTCACCTGATCGCACTTCTGCAACCTGCACGCCTAACATCTCTGTGTGCGCTGCCTCCCACCAACCCGCTGGGCCCCCTCCAACCAAGGAGGCCATCACCCACGCTGTTTTAATGGCGTCTGCTCAGTTGAATGCAACTCAGCCCATCCAGGCATTCACCTCCCCCATTGTGTCAGCTAATTCAGCCCCATCTATTATTGCTGACACCGTGTTTCTGGCTCCCTCCATGAGGGGCGATACCCAGCTACCTGGCCCCCAAACCCTCAGATGTAAGGTTGGATTAGCCGCACATTCTGGTTCACTAAGCACCAAATTGGGACAATCTACTCTTCCCAATGAGGATTCAAATGGTTCAGATTTTAAAACATCACACCAGTTCCAATCTCACCCGTCCCATTTAAACCCCGTAATTGGCACTTCTAAAGTTGGCATTTTATCTCCATATGCTGAAAATGACCAATTAGTCAATCAGCCAGTGAGTTTTGCCCACGAAATCACAGCAAATACTTGAGCTGAATTTACCCAAATAGATTGGGATGGTGATGAAACATCACCCTCCTCCCAATTGGCTGGAGTTAATTCTAATCTGGATGGGCCTCCCCAATTTAGCGAGGCCCAACAATCCGCCCCTCAATTTAATATGATGCCAGCAACTGCTGTAACATTCCAGCAACAAGGGAACTCCACAAACTTGTCCAAACCATCAGCTCACACTCAACCCGCGATTGCAGCCCAAAGCAAACACAAACGTACCAAAGGAGCCACTGGGGCGTGGCGAAAACCTCTGGCACCAACGCTACCCAAAGCTGATCCCCATGAAGTGGCGTTTATTGCTGATGTTAAGAAGAAATGGGCCAAAACTAGAGCGCAAAAAGCTCTACCTCGCTCAACCCTTTCCCACGCAATTCGCCTTTATTATGGGCATAACCCTGTTGAATTCTATATGGAGGATTACTTCTCATACTTTGCAGCGATTGCGGAGACATTCCCAATTAACACCACCATCCATGAATCAGTGGAGGGCCACTACATCGATGTGGGCTTCACTGAAGCTGCCCTTGCTAACCATGCTGCCACCCTCCAGGTCATTATTCTGCGTGGATCTCTTCACATCTCCCGCACACGCTCTCACCTGGAGAAAATTTCATGGGTTACTTTTTCCAACCTACCAACGACTGTTGATCCTGAGTCTCTTAAACTGGCGCTCCATCGTGGTTTAATGGAGTTTGGGTCTGTTCTTTCAGTGGACTTTAGCGTCCCCTCTTACTATACTCCCACTCAAAGAGCTCGCACTGCTAGGGCGTCGTTCATCCCCTCCCCCACTGTATTCCGAAACATTGAGGTTATTCCTCATGTGTCAGTAGTTGGGGCATGCCCTGAGATCTTTTTTGTCGACCCTGATCAGGCGCGCCCCTGGTGTTCATGGTGTAATGCCCTTGGACACTTGTATAGTGGCTGCACAGCTCGAAAACAAGCCCTCTTAGCCACCACCCAGGGGCCTAAACCAGGCAAAAAATGATCCCACGTGGCTGCAGCAGCAATTCCACAACCCACACAATGGGTTCCCGTTCAAGACCTGTCCCCTGAGGCCTTACGCCTAGCAGTTGAAACAGCTAACCCCACTATTGGTATGGGATACCTTCGCGCTCATGCCCCCTTCCAGTGGGCACCCCCTCCAATCTCCCAGAGTCAACTCCCTCTCTCACCAAGCGCAAGGCATCTCCCACAGGGTGCCCCTCGTCAGCCACCCCCACTCAGGGCTCCGCGGCACCCCCACCAACCTCCACCAGAGATTTATCGCATCAACCCTCAGCTCCCAATGGAGCTATGCCCACCAGCATGGACTGTCAACCCGCGGCCTGCGGTAGAAGTGCCACCTCAAAGAGTCCTACCCCAACCCCACAGTCCATTTCACGCGGATCCTTTGCAGTGTTGGAGGAAGTGAATATGGACTCAGACTCATCAAATGGGGACACCGTGGAGGTCACCATTGAGCACCCTCAGGTCCTTCCCCTGCAACAGAGAGGGGGCAGCATCCTAGGCTGGCTTACTGGGTCCTCCGCCCCCCACCTCTCCTTCCCCTCAGAACCCTCGACGCTCCTCACAGATTGCAACTAATAGTCAAGCTAAAGGACTCAAAACTAGCCGCCTCACAGCAGCAGGTTTAAGCGCTGGCAACCCCCAGGACATGGAGGGGAACAGCTATGAGTCCCCATGGCAGCACCCTGGCCCTGCAATCCATCAACGCAAATGGGTTGCGGGACTTTAAGCGGAGAGCCCGCCTCCTCCGCAACTTCAGGTCAGCACAAATTGACATTGCTGCTGTCCAGGAGCCCCATATCCTCCCCCATGAACAATCTGCATGGAATGAACAGTTTGGAGGCAACTCCTTCTGGACAAACCATACCGCCCTTATTGTTTTGAATCCCCAAGTTAAAACCCATTCTTTTTCACAATATCTAGGTGGCCGCCTCATGCTGGCCAAACTCACCACTCCTGACTTCTCTTTCTTCGCTGCAAGCATCTACCTGCCTAATGCAGGTCAGGAGCAAAATTGGCTCTTGGAAGAGCTCGTCCAACTCAATCTCCCACGGAATACAGTCCTCTTAGGAGATTTCAACACAACCATAAGTCGCGTCCATGACTCTTACCCCCTGCAGCAAAGGAACGCCCTGGATCAAGTCGCCTCTAGGATTTCCTTCGCATGAGTGGCTTTATAGATGCGCTTCCACCCTCCGCATCTGGCCTAGGTTGCATGACTAGGATCCAGTATGATGGAAAGCTTTCCAGTCAGCGTCATGCATAGATATGGCACTGATTGGCCCCCTGCTAATTGGCCGCGTCTCCTCTCCCATCTCTCGTGACAACCATCTGAGTGATCACAGGTCACTCACCGTTGTCCTCACCACCACACTTAGACCGTCGCGTAGGTTCTGGCCTAGGGCTGCCCCAGCTCTTCTCAACAACCCCTTCACTAAGGAGAAGCTGTCTATGACCATCCAGGAGACTCTCACCTCCCCCACCTCAACTGCTTGACCACAAGGCTAGATGGGTGGTGATCAAGGAGGGCATCACCCGCGTTGCTTACAACTGTGCCAAAGCCCAGATGACTGCAGCTCGCGCCAGAGTCAAAAGGGCGGAAGCCAGAATCAGACATCTGGAGCGAAACTGCCAGCCTTCGCCCTCTCCCAGATGGTTGGAAGACTGGGAAGCGGCGCAGGAAGCACTCCGCTTGGAGCTCACACTTCAGAAAGAACGGGCTGCAAACTTTACAACATTTTGTTACTATGCTCAATGGGAACGCCCCACCCGCTTCTTCTTTCAGAAACAGAAAGCCCGGTCAACAGCGCAGGATATTACTGCACTGAAGATTGGCATACAACCACTTTGGATAAGGAGGAAATCACGCAGGAACTACACCGCTTCTACTCCAGCCTCTTCCATGCCACCCAGGTGGACCCATCGGACATCCAAGACTTCCTGTGGCGGGCTCCAGAGCCGCCCATTGACCCACGGGCTGATGAGGCTCTACTGGCGCCTATTTCCATCCAGGAGGTGATGGAAACCCTTCTGAAATCCCCACGGTTTAAAGCCCCAGGCCCAGACGGAATACCCTTCGAGGTGTACCTTCTGGAACCTGCAGTGGTATCCAGAACCCTCTGCGACCTCTTCTCTGCACTCTTGGTGAATGGCGAGATCCTCCCCGACTCCAGAGGCTCAATCACGACCCTCATTCACAAGAAGTCAGACCGTGAGAACATGGCGAACTGGCGCCCCATAGCGTTGATCAACACAGACCACAAGCTCTTCACGAAGCTTCTGGCCAACCGCATCACCAAATGGGTGTCACCTTGCCTCTCCCTATCCCAGCACGGTTTTATTCTTGGGAGGTCGTTATGGGACAACTATAATGACCTTCACGTGACTTTGACTGCTAACTCTCGTAAGGTGAATGGCTTTGTGGCTCTCCTGGATATGGAGAAAGCATATGATCGGGTACCCTGGAAGTATATTGATGCTTCCCTGGCCCGCTTCCATCTCCCCCCCGCAGCTAGGCGCTGGATATCAGCGCTCTATGACCAGCTCCACACCAGAGTCCTGGCGCCAATGGGTTTTACAGTGGCAGTACCAGTTGGACAAGGTCTCCGGCAAGAGGACCCCCTGAGCCCTATCCTTTTTAACATCACCCTTGACCTCCTCTTGGCCTCCTTACAGGACAAGCTAACAGGGATTCTGGTCCCAGGTAAAGCCCCCACACGCACCATGGCATTTTCAGATGACACTGCCATTGCATTTGGCTGCCCTGGGGATGTTGCCCTCGCTGCTGTGACCATTGAGAGGTAAACCAAGGCGTCCAACGCCATAGTCAACACCTCCAAGACAACGGTTGTACAGGTCGGCTCCCCACCTTCCCCCCACCATTTGGTACTGAACCTGTGCGCGGTACCTTCCGTCACCTGGGCGTTCTCACCAACCAACAAGGAGTTGCGCTAAAAAGATAATGAGGACTTGCTCCTCGCAGCAGTTAACTCCAGGATTGCCAGCTGGAACCGGCGGCACATCACCCCCCAGGGTTGAGCTCTGATGGCCAATGTGTTCCTCCTCTCCAAAGTCTGGTTCCTAGCGCACGTCTGCCCATTCACAGATGCCTTTTATACGCGGCTCAATGTACTCCTCCGCTGTTGGATCTGGGGCTCAAACCATCCACCAATGGCCCTCTCAACCATTGCCTGACCCTGCAATGAAGGGGGCCTAGGGCTTCTGGACACGCGATCCCACGCCACCACAATCTTCCTGAAGTTCCTATGGCCGATTGTCTGCTGGGACGCGACCCCCATGCCCCAATGGGCGCCCGCCCTCCGCCAGTCAGTGTCAGCAGCTCTGGGTCTTCCTAGAGCATCTCTGACCTCATTAGGGGAGTGGCTCACAAACCACCCTGGCTATCGCCTGAAACCATCCTCATCCCCCTACTGGAACCAGGCTCTCCTTGCCCTGAAACAAGTAGGCACGCGGATCCACCATGCCTTCCCATACAGAAGGGAAGGCCCTGGCCTCAGCCCCCGTCGCCATGCAATTATGCACAATGGACAAGTTGTCACAACTCGCCTCAACCCCCAAGATCGTCCTCCCATCCGCCCAAGACTCCTTGAGCTCCTCCCTCCCTCCATGAGATTTGACCTTAAGGAATTATGGAAGGACGTCTATCACCCCATCTTGTCAGCAAAGGTGTCCAACACCTTATGGAGGGTGCTCCACTGTTCATACAGGACAGGGGACCGGACTGGCCCTACCTTCCAGCACCAAAGCTGCCCCTGCTGTGCGGAGCCTATTGACTCCCACCTCCATAGTTTTCCACCTGCCCAGGTGTCACCGCATTTTGGCCAAAGGCCCGCGCGCTCCTCCATGCTCAGCCCTGGTCTGGACACCCTGTGCAAGACCTCATGTTCAAGCAGACATTGCCTGGTTGCCACCGACCCCTCTGTGTCCTCACCTATGCCACAGCCATCTGGACCATCCATAACTCCTTCCTTCGTGCTGCCTTTGACCATCAGGTGTGGACCCTTCCACACATGATCACCCACTTTCAGGTACACTTTGAGATGGCCCTGAAGGTCTGCACTATGTCGCCAACCCTCCCCCGCTCAGTTGTCACTGCAGCATGGCTCTGGCGCGCAAACCCCTCTCTTTCTCGATGCCTCCTCCCTCCCCTTCCCTCACCTCAGGCTCTTAGGAGCCCAGGCGTAATTTAATAAACATCGATGAATCCCCCCTCAGGTTGGGACCATCTAGTACTAAAAAAAGATAAAAACCAAAATGCTGATGTGTTATCCAGACTGCTGGCAATCTCTGCAGTAAAAATTTGTGCTGATGACCTATTCAAACAAATGGTGAAAGGAGAGCTGGAGGAAAAGCCACCAGAAGTTCAAATGGCGTTACAGTAAGCCATGGAGGGAACAGAACTAAAGAATGGATAGATTTTAAAATAGTGAATGATAAACGGCATCTGTTCCCAAAACCATCCAAACAAATGGAAATAATTTGCCCCACTCACAAATTCATTAGCCATGGTGGCCTCAAGAAAACTTTAAAGCACATTTACCAATACTACTATTGAGAATCATTAAACTATTATAAGGCGGATTTCCTTTCCTGTTGTGTGAAGTGTCAGCTTCACAAGCCACACAAAAATGTGGCTGAATATTGGTTAGTGCGACCAGGGTTTGCCTGGCATACAGTATCAAAGATGTCATGGGACCTCTCAGTATAAGCAATGGAGGAATGCGATATATCATAGTTTCAATTAATCACCTGACCGGATAGATTGATGTTAAGGCTATGGTTTGGGTCAATGCAATATAAACTGCAAAATTTATTCTGGATCAAGTAATATATTAGCACGGCTGCCCCCATGTGATCTTGAATGATAATGGAACGAACTTTACATCCTTTGTCATACCCCAAATGAACAAACTGATAGGGATCAGAGGGGTTGTATCAGTCCCATATCATCCAGAGATAAATGGACTAGTTGAGAGAGAGAACGCTACTGTTATAATCTGAGGATTGCTCTCTTGAAAAACTAATACCTGCACACTTAATCAGGCTGAATTCAGCTGAATGATCCTCAAGTTTGCCAGTGGCTTATGGTATTTTGACCGTTTGGAAACTCACTAAGCATATTCAAATAGCCATGACTCTTTGGCCGATTTTGGACCTAATTTTCTTCTATAATTGGGAACTTCAACTGAGGCAGGCAAAGTTACAAGCTTTGGATCCCAAGATCCCAGCTTGGTGACACTCTCCAAAAAGACTTTAGATAAAGCCAGAAAGAAAAGTAGTTAAAATAAATCTTTATTAAGATTATATTCTTTGATAATTATTTATTAGGACGGACACTGGTATTTATATCTCTAGGGAATCTCCTAGCCACATTTGAGCATTCAATCCCAACAGATTATCTTCCACCTCAGTTTGGCTCTTGAATCGATACAACTGAGACCTATTGATAAGTTTATTGGTGGCATATAACTATCATATTTGGAAGGAATTTAGGGACGAAAATTGCAACAAAGAGCACGCAAAATTGTCCTAAGATCATCTCAAAATGAGTTTTGTCATACTGCTGATGAAATATGAACTCTGGAAGATTTTGGCATCAATATAAATAAATGATGTATCCTTAATTAGGATGTCAGCAAGCCTCTCTTGATAGCACTAGGTACTCCCATTTGGGCAGTCCATGTGCAAGTGATATCATGCCAGTTACGTTTATTGACATACAAAAATTATTTTAGGACCAGCTTAAAAATATGTTTTTGTCATACAGCTGATGGAAACGACCCCCTAATCAGGATGTCAACTGCCCCTCTTAATAGCACTAGGTACTCCCATTTGGGCGGTCCATGTGCAAGTGCTATCATGCCAATTAAGCATACTGACTTACAAGTTTTACCCTAAGGTGGAAAAGGATTAAGTTCTTTTGACTATCTGTTCTTGGGAATAAAGACGTTTTCTTCAGGTCAATCCAAAACGATTTCTCATGTTAGTTATTTAATTTTGGTCCTGATTAGTTGGGACTAGTTGCTGAGGTTTGGTGCTTCAATAATCAGCCCAATTGTGCAAGTGTATTTGGCCCAAGCTTCTGATAGAATAATTGGAATGATATGACATTGAGTTAATCAGCCCAAGCTGATTAGTTGCAGAGATGATTGGTCTAAATATGCAAGTGTATTCAGTATGAGCTTTTGATAATATAATTAAATCCACGTTGCAATAATCAGCCTGAGCCATGTTACTGCAATAGGATTTAATTAGAGTATTAGCTTGAGCATTAGAAGGATAATAAGCCCAATTTGTTAGCTGCTAAGGGTTTTTTTTTGGGTTAATCACCAGAATCTGACATATCCCCCCACTTGACCTAAACATAAGCCCTAAGATTTCCAATTAGCCTTCATTGATCTTAGTTGTGGGAATCCTGCTGATTTGTGCTCACTTGGTGCTTGACGCCTGCCAGATTCCACAAAGATTTTATAAAAATTTAAATAAATAAAGTTCTAATAAAAATGGGTTTTTATGATTTTTATTAGCCGCACAATAAGGGGAAATATGATGATCATTGACCTCTAACTATCTAGTATTTAAAGTATTTTCAAAGGTTGAGGGGGAATTTGGGAATATGTTTGGAATAGCATGCATGAGTCTGAATTAGGAAATATGTAAGAATAACGTATCATAGTTCAGGAACTTGCCTCAGGGCAGCAGAACAAAGGAAGAGTAATTCTGATTGGCCCAAATGTACCTGTGAGGTAACGTTTTTATAAATTTAAGCCATTCACCACCTGAGAAATTTATTGCACCTTGGGGGACCCCTGCCAAGCCTATAAAGGGGTCCCCATGCAGGTGCGTTGGAGGACTTCTTTGGGGCTAGGGGAGTGCCTTCCAATAATTCCCCTGAGGTCCGTGGTGAGGTCAGAGTAATCTGACCAGCTGATTTTAATACTAGTAACCGTACAGGTTTCAAAATGGTGTTTCCCCAATTAATGGGGTTCCACCAAGAATCAGCCAGGGATTTTTGGCCAATTTCATTGATTTTTGCAGCTTTAATATTATTAACTGAACTCTTAACATCAGAATATCACAAATGGCCAACATTTCCCTTTTTTGGTAGAACTTAACCTACAGCATTCTTATGTTTAGTCTGCAAAGGTAAATTTCCAACATATATCATTTGTTAAATTTGGCTAAACTGCTGAAGAATATGGATTAGAATCCTCTTATTGTTAATTTTGGCCTTAACTGCTGATGAGTCTGAGGTTGGATCCTCTCCCTATCCTTAAGTGCAAACCAAAGTATTAATTAAGTGTGATATATATTTTTATATTTTTAGTTGATATACTTTTTTTTTTTATTATTATTATTTTATTTTTTCTAATTTTTTACTATATTTTATTTTGTATTGCACTGCTGATATTTTTTATATGTTTTAAATCAGCCAAGATCTTAAACCTTTTTATAAACTAGTTAAATACAATTGGCCCTACATCTCTGTTAACATGTGTTGTCTTCTCCAAGTTAGTCAATTTATGCAAATTGGCCATTCTGTCAACATTGTTAAGGCTGATTAGGTCTTCAATGTTCTTGTTCACAGTATCCAGCTCAGTCCAAACTAAAATTTTAAACTTATTGTGCTTTAAAATTAAGTTCAGATAATTTCTTCAGCCCAAAGTGACATGTATGGTGAGCCATTATGTGCTTTCAGATGTAAGGTAAATCAGGCTTGTTGTTTCCACATGAGATCCCCTTGCTATGATAATATTCAAGGAGTAGGAGGTACCCACATCAGAGCTAGATTCCATCTTATTGTCACAATTTCTTCTGGCCAAATCTGCTAGAAATTGGTTTTTTGTTCCATTTTAGAGAGTGTCACTAATTTTTAAATGTGCACCAGTTAATAATCCGAGGATTGCTCAATTGATAAGTTATTCCTGCACACTTAATCAGGATGAAGTTCAGCTTAATGATACTCAATTTTGCCAAAGGCTTTTGGTATTTTGACAGTTCAGAAACTCACTAGGCATATTCAAATAGCCCTGACTCTTTTGGCTGATTTTGGGCCTAATTTTTCCTCCTTAATTGGGAACTTCAAATAAGGCAGGAAAAGTTACAAGCTTTGGATCCCAATATTAGCTTGCTGACACTCTCCAAAAGAGACTTTAGATAAAAACCAGAAAGAAGATTAAATAAAACAAATCTTTATTAAGATTAAATTATCTGATAATTAATCATTGGGTCAGGCGCTGGTATTTATACCTCTAGGGCATCTCCTGGCCACATTAGAGCATGTAATCTCAACAGATTATTTTTCACCTCAGTTTGGCCCTTGAACTGATACAACTGAGACCCATTGCTAGGTTTATTGATGGTTAAATACTCTTTTTTAGGAGAATTTCAGCGACAAAAATCACAACATTGAGCATGCAAAATTGTCCTAAGATCATCTCAAAATGAGTTATAACATACTTCTGACAACTTATGAATTCTGAGAGATTTCAGCATCGATTTAAATGCATGATGTACCCTTATTTAGGACGTTGGCAGGCCTCTCTAGTAAACAATAGGTACTACCATTTGGGCTGTCCAAGTGCAAGTGCTATTGTGACAGTTACATGTATTGACATACAAAAATATTTTAGGACCAGCTCAAAAAATGTTTTTGTCATACAGCTGATGGAAACAACTCCTTAATCGGGATGTTGACTGTCCCTCTTGATAGAACTAGGTACTCCCATTTTGGCGGTCCATGTGCAAGTTCTATCATGCCAATTATGCATACTAACATAAAAAATTTGCCCTAAGGTGGAAAAGGATTACGTTCTTTTGTCTATTTGTTCTTGGAGTTTTAAGATGTTTTCTTCAGGTCAATACCAAATAATTATTCTGGTAAATATTTAATATTAGTCCTGATTAGTTGGGACTAGTTGCTGAGGTTTAATACAGTAATAATCAGCTCAACTGTGCAAGTGTATTAAGCCCAAGCTTCTGATAGAATAATTGGAAGATATGACATTGAGTTAATTGGCCCAAGCTTAGTTGCAGAGAAGATCAGCCTAAATGTGTGAGTGTATTCAGCCCAAGCGTTTGATAATATAATTAGATCCACGTTGCGTTAATCATCCTGAGCCCTGTTATTGCAATAGGCTTTAATTAGAGTATTAGCTCGAGCATTAGGAGGATAATGGGCCTGATCTCTTGGTTGTCAAAGGGTTTATTTTTTGGGTCAACTACCAGAATCTGACAGCTACCTTAGCCACTATGTTACAAAAGCTGGTTGCATGAAAAACGTCTGATTGGACTTTGTACTTAAGATTGGTGACATTTGCCTATAATGTCAGCTATTGTTTCTCAACTGGGAAAACACCCTTTAAATTTCTTTATGAAAGAGGAGCTGCCTTACCACCAATCCTATTTTAGCATTGGAGTTAACTTTGGGGATGAGTCTTGAGCAATAATTAAATTGATTAGCCAACATTAAGATTGATTTACAATACCAAGCATTTGCCAAAATCTTCAGGAAAAAATCCAAGCTAAAACATATGATGATAAGAAATGACACCCATAAGAAGATCTGAAATTGGGGATAAAGTATCCTACTGCGACAGACATGAATTCTGCCACCAAAATAAACTGATGTCTTATGGACAGGTCCCTTTAAAAATTTCAAAATTGGCAAAGGATGCTTATATAACCAAAAATATTCTCAATGGCCATATAATTAACTGAGTTAGCAAAATTTCTAAAAATTGCACTTAAAATATACAAAAAGTAAAACTATTTTTATATAAATATCGGTAAAAAACATAAAAAAATACTAATGATAATGAAATACTATATCAAAAAGCAGTTTTTCAAGTTTGCACTCAACTTTTTGGGTGTTGTACCCTACTATTTATTAGAAGGACCAGCTCAGGTTGCAACTGGGTCTGCCAGAATTAGTCCTGAGGTGCTAAAGTATGTTAGTAGGATCAGGATGGGCTAAAACTAGATCCACCATGAGTAGTCCTTAGGAATGAGTAAAGATCCGCTCTGATTGCAAATGGAAAAACCTTGGGGAGTACAAGTTTTCCAGGCTATGGCCAGCGAAAATGCTCAAGTAGTCCTGGTATGGAACAAGGCCATAGGTTGGGATTTTTGCCCATATTCCCAGCTGGCTAGATTACCAGGGATCGCTAGGGGATAAATCCCTAATGCAAGGTGAATTAGAGATTGGTTGACCCTGATTTTGGGGTAACTATATTTATGAAATTTTAGGTTATTCGCCTAGTCAGATCCATCGGGGATCAATCTGGATGAATGCTTAAGATCTCATTGGGAAGAGTTGCTGACAAAATAGGGGCATCTAATAGTAGATTAACTATCAGATGTATCAATTAAACCAGTCAGGTTTCATCACCAACTGCTTGGAAATTTAAGGAATAAAATGTGAGGTGAGTGATGCCACCTGCAACTAGAAAATTGATCAGTTGGTTTGTAACCTGCCTTAATGGGTAACAAGTCCCATTACCTAAGCAGTTCTCTTTCCAAATATGGTTGGTTCGCTTGGATTGAGAGGAAAATGTTAGGGACACGTTTTCTGACTCTTTCCGTTTTAGGTCTCAAGGATGTTCAACAACGGAATCCTAGCCAGAATGGGGAAGACCATCACTGCTGAGACGAGGATGGGTAATTTAATGGCAACGGCAGCTGTTTAATCAAGGAGGCGCCAACTGAGGGTTAGGCGCCAAATTCCCTGCTATAAATTCCCTAAAGAATTCACTAATAAAAAACACTAAATACCAGATCACTTTTACTAGAGTATTAGCTTAGAAAACTTTATCAGCATCTATTTGTTCTATTCTTTATCAGGGATATTATTGCTGTGTGCAATAATTGAGAGACTCTTTAAGATAAAGAGTAAGGATCTGAGCGGGGATCCAGAGAATAAGCTGATTCAAATTGGGGATTGCTATTCATTGTGTGTCAAACAAGAGAAACTGTAAATGTGGATCTAAGAGTAGATCAAGTTAGGCGGTATGAGGGAATGAATCCCTATTCAAGACATCATAAGTACTTCAAGAGGAAATACTGGCCGAAAGTTAGGCTGAAAAATTAATACTTCCACTCAACTATGGATAATACTCGCCATATTATTATCAGACAATTATATCAACTATTATACAACGTGGAGAATTGCACAAAACCTGAACCTGTGCAATTAATAAGTTTATAGGCTTATTGGCCAAAACTAATCAGATAACCTAAATTTTTTTACAAAGTGGTGCTCACTACAGGGTTGTAGTTGAGTAGAAGATATTGAGACATGATGTCATATAAGGATGCTTCAATTCTGGAAATAAGTTACTGAGGAAAGTAACGTTAATGAAAACAGAACGTGTTTGTATCATGTTCAATTGCATTCACCTAGCTCAGAAGTGGAGCTCCAAGTGAAGCAGATTGAAGATACTCAAAATCTGGGAAAAGGACTTGCAGCTTAGATATGGAACTATCTAGTGCTACAAGAAAACCTGTTCCACTCAACATCTACCTGAGATGAAGAGAATCAGCAGGGCCAACTCAGGCTAAAATTGGGTCCACTTGAAATAGTCCTGAGGATCAGCAGGGCTAACTCAGGTTAAAATTGGGTCCACTTGAAATAGTCCCAAGGAACAGCAGGATCAACTCAGGTTGAAATTGGGTCCACTTTAAAAAGTTTTGAGGAGTGAGTGTTTAGATGAGACACTAGAAGAGGCATTGGTTGAAATAGGAAGCAATCAATTAAGAGTATTGGATTTCCATACCATTAAAGATATGAAGTCAAAACAGGAAACAATTGATTCAAGATAGTGGAAAGAATCGTTTAACTCATTACACTCAATCAATGATCAGAAATTGCTGGAGACAAGTTCATCAATTCAAGACAAGCTTGGATGAAGCTAATGAGGCCAGATCAATCTGTGTGATAAAGGGATCATTTCCAGATCCACCAGTGGAATTATTTCCAACGTTTTGAATGGACATGAAGGCCAAAAATCGTTTTAGGAGAAAAATGATCTATACACTCAAACAGAACTGTTGACTAATGAGATACAAAGATTCAAGCATCAGTTGCCAAAATATGAGAAGAAATTAGGACCTGTTGGATGAATAACCAGTCAGGGATGAGTGCTGAGAAGTACCTGAACTGACTGGCGAATATACTGATTAAAATGCAATTGCAAGCATTTGATACTACTTTGAAGAAAAGGATACAAGCAAAAACAACGGATGATAAGAAATGACTGGCCTTATCAGAATATTGATAGGCGAAAGAGTTGCCTATTGGGATACACATGGGTTTGTGAGAAGAAACAAATTGGATGCGTTGTGGTCAGGTCCATTTGATTACTGCCAAGGTGGTGACAAACGCCTACTCCATCAATAAACACTTGGATGGAAGGGTAGTAAATTGAGTCCATGATAGGTACCTGAAGCAATGGATTGATGAAAAGAATAACAAAAAAGAGTTCCCAAAGGACCGCTGAAACATTAAGTTGGTTATGTTCTAATGATTAGGTCAAGTCCAAAAATAGGACCTCTGAAACAATCTAGATAGTTAAGTCTTCAAAAAGTAAGACCTCTGAACCATAGAAATCTGGTAGGTCTAAGTATACCTAGGATCCAGTTTGGGGGGATAAAATAAAAAGATGGACCGCTGAACTGAAACAAAATCAAGTTCCATGAAAAAAGAAGAAAAGAAAATAAAAAAGTGATAATGACATTGGAAAAAAAGATTATTAAAAATCGCATAGAAAAACCAATATATTTTTATAATTTTTATTTTTTTATTGATTATTCTCAATTTGGGGATGATTACACCTTTTTCGCCTCTTGAGGAGGGCGGATGGATCACAGCAGGAGTGAATAACCCATCAAAATCTATGTGAGATTGGACGCTAGTAAGGGCTAGACCTACATGAAACCAATTTTGTTGAGTGGACGCAGATCCCTGCAAGAAAGTGACTAGGGGAAGGGAAATTGAGATGTCAGAAGAAGCCAAACATGATACCCCAGAGCAGGGAGGGAAGAAACTTTACAAGTAGAGGCAGTCAGCAAATAACCCCAAGTAATCCCAATATGGTACCAAAGTTGGAAGATTGGTCTTGAGCGCTTGCTGATGGGCTTCATCAAGAGCACCAGACATATGGGCTGGCAACAAACAAGGGATACTAGACGGGGTTTCCAAATCATGCCCCCTATCAAAGTCATCAGTGGAAGATACTGATGGGATGCACCAGAAACAAGATAGTCATGCAAGGAGTGAATGGCATCCTGCAATCAATGACTATGAGCTTCTCAGAAACTGAAGCAGAAAGAGTGATGGAAAGTGGGAGAGGCTAGATTCTTCATGGCCCAACTTTGATGAACTTGGCTCGCAAAGCAAAGAGCATAAGCTGTGATATCCCAATCTAGGATGTTCTCAAGATCGGAAGAATTCAGAGCTATGGATAAAGTCTCAGTGACTTGGGCCCTTAATTCTGCATAGGGGAGCTCTAAATGTATGCTGTTGCTGATGGTGAGTTCAGTGGCCAAGACAGCTGGCTTGTAATATTGACTGAGTTGGAAGAGGAACTCTGAAGCAAGTCCAATCTGGCAAGGAAGGAACAATAAAGAGCGAAGGGCATTACTTCAGGAGGATCAACAATGATGTTAGGTGCATCTGTGAAAGGGGCTGAATCCAAGAGAGTTTTGAAATCTAATTCTGGAATTGATGACAGAGGAAGGATTGGCCGTGAGTCATTCATGATGATTGCTAACATGTTTTCGGTGGGGTTAGTTACCATTTTCTGTAATTCCACAGAAGGACTAGCCACTGGTACTTGACTAGGAGTATGAGTCCTTGAAAGACCATAGAAAAAGTTTTGTCGTGCAGACTAACTCATATGCTGGAAGAGCCAAATATCTTGATTGGACAAACTTTTGAGCAGCTGTTGGTACCGCGACTCAGAATTTGACATATAAGCTGGATGAGAGGTAAAATGTCAGACTTATATGATAGTCATTATTAAGCACTATGAAATCAATTAAACTCCAATTTTGGAGAAATTAATCTCAAAATTAATGGGATAAGCTCTCCAGAGAAGAATTAAGAATGATATGAGACAAGAGGTTATATGAAGAAAAAGTAATAAGGGAGAACATAAATGAGCATTCTTAATTGGGCTGTGAAACAAACATCAATGGAAAAAGTCTCCTGTCAAGGATGAGAAGATAATTAGGAAAATTGAGGATGCCGGACCAAGAATACTGAATATAACAGCAGGTCATATGTCCTGACAGGGGGAACCTGATCCCCAGATTAATATCATCATGAGTAAATTGATCAGCCCAGCATGATATAAGATTGTGGGGACTGCACTATCTGTTGGCAGTAGCAAGGAGGATGAGGAAGAGAGCCGCATGCCAAAGGTCATCTCAAGCAGCGTTGAGTACTGATGATTGTACTCCACTTGAGAAAATGAAGTATTTGACTGAGTGTCCAAAGTGGTGTTCTCCTGCCCTGGTCCTTTTCTCACTGGAAATCTAGGCAAGAGGGGGGATGTGTTGGGATTTTTGCCCATATTCCCAGCTGGCTAGATTACCAGGGATCACTAGGGGATAATTCCCTAATGCAAGGTGAATTGGAAATCAGGTGACCCTGATTTTGGGGTAAATATGTGTAGGAATTTATATGACCAAATTATCCAGCTTTCAAATTACCTAAACTTCAATTAATTTAAGATAATTGGTTCATTTATTTAATTTAGCTTATCAATTAAGCTTTGAGATGTTGATTGATTATTCCATCTCTTTGGTGATAATTACCAATTGAATGGTTATTTTGTAATTCTCATAGGATCATACCTGATGATAATTATGGTTACAATTTTGTCAGAGATTATTGCTGACATTTTGGAGATGAGTAAATTGACTCAAAATGGGTAATTACTCATGGGAAATTATCATGTTTGGTAGCTGACATGTGGGCTGATATGAATATCGATTTAATTACGTTATTCCTCATGAATATCAGATGGAATATTTCCCAAAATTGAACCAATATCTCTTTTCTGTCGTCTAGGCATGATGAGACAATTGCAGATATCCCTTTTCATCAGCTAGGCGTGCCGAGACCCTTGTGGATATCCCTTTTCTGTTGGCTAGGTGTGCCTAGAATCTTGTGGTTACCACAAATACCCAACACATGTCCTTCATGATTTTACCCTCTAGATATTCCCTCACTCTACTAATAATAAACACCTTAGTACTGTGAATACTTTATTGTTTTCAATTGTGGATTGTTTACTTCAAAGTGAAGTTGTGAAGAAGTCTTCCTGTCTAAGTGTCAACGCCAGAGTGAGGCACAAGTCACTTAAATCCTTATATATTGCCAGAGTGAGGCTGAAGTCACTTCAAACCCTATATTGCCAGAGTAGGGCTGAAGCTACCCAATTATCCAAACTTGACTAGGCTAATTGTCTTCATATATTTAGCAAATTTATGTTTATTCACAGAGTCAATAGTTAAGCGAACCTTTGAACCAGTAGAAACCCTGTGGTTTTTAAAAGTGGTGCTCCTACAGGGGCTGAGTCAAGTTTATGAGAAAATAATAACGCCGAATTGTCTAACTAATATGCAACATTGAAGAAATGAAGAAACATGATCATCTATAGACCACTGGGGAAATATCCAATTAGAGGCTGGAATGCTGGTGGACCCCCAATACATCCATCTATCAACGATTGGAGTAAATGAGAATACTGTAACAATTTATGAGCCACCTTCAGAGAAAATCTGAGAAAATATACCCAGCATCAGTGATATCCTAATGAGAGGATTCCAAATTTTGCCAACTGATACTTTAGACCAAAGATGTGCAATATTCCACCACACTACCAATCAGGAAGAGTGAAGATGACACTTTAAAAATCCTTCCTTAATATGAACATTTCAAAGTTAATAGGATATTTGTGGAGCATTGGCAATATTGGCGATTATATTATCAAATATGTTTAACCAACCATCTGAAATATGAGAGCCGTCCAAGTATGGCAGCAGACAGTGATCGACAATCTTGTTGAGTATACCCAAAACAACAGCGTACAACATCAGGCGCTGATGCAACAATTAGATGTCAGTTTTCAGCAGATTTGCGCTGGTTTGGATTCCACATCACAGTGTGTCCAACAATCAAACACCCAAATCAAGAATCTGGTGATTGATCTGAATACAAAATTTCAGGGGATAGTCGAAGAGATCATCAACCAAATCAGGTTTAATTACCAATGGAAACATGATGTGGATAAGCACTGCCAATTAGCTGAATTGAATATCGCTGATTTGATTTAAGCTCAGGAGGCAGCTGTGCCAATGGCTGCAGCCAACACCAAAACTCACATGGTCTTACTCAATTTAGTCAAATGAGGACAGGAAATTAAGAGTACCATCAACTTTATGGAAAGAAAAATTCGAACGAATCAATGAAGAGGTGAGAGCCAAAATTGATAAGCTTTGCACAGAAATAGAAATCTTCAACAAGAA